>JAJGRX010001395.1:0-600000 GCA_025461125.1 Carex kokanica | reverse complement strand
GCCGAATGCGCCGTACTCACATGAACCATCTATTGTTAACACGTAAGATAAAATAAATATGTTAGACATATAGATTGAAATTATAAGGAAATTTTTCTTTAAACTGATTGGCTTAATTAGCTACATTTCATTCAAGTTTCAACATACATTGGGTGCCTTGCTGGATGGAGTTAGGGTAATAAACAGCCTTTGATTGGGTGAAACCGGCACTTCCGTCTCCTCTCGCAAAATAAATGAACCCCGCCATAAGGATCACTGACAAGTTCAAAATTTTAGATAAGAATGCCATGAGACAAGCAGATAGAATGAAAATAAATGGTTCACTTGCTGGTTAATTGCAAAAATGGTAGCGCACTATTTATAAAGGATGTATCATGTACGTAAGATATGACAGGGCTTAAGATGAAACTTTGTACTGTGTATTTACTTTTCAGAGTCAAATATTCTTCGATTAGATAAAACACAATTAAGTTCTCTATTTAATTTCATACTTAAAAAGGTTTAATTATGGTATTTGCCACAGCAATGGACTTTCCAGAACTAGTATATTAGTGACATGTGCAGTCGTTGGTCATTTTTTATTGCATAATCAACCAGTAAATGGAGTATTATACAGAAGGGAAAGGGAATATTGTTTTTGTTAAGTGCAAGTGCTCTTGCACCAACCAAAAACCAAAAAAAGTTGAGAAGTTATACTGGCATGAACACTTGTAAGGCAGATGCAATGATGGCTATCATTATCGATCATGCTTGATGTGATAACACAGGGTTTTACTCCACTTGCTCCTATTCAATACCAAAACAAAAGATCCAACCTCTGACAGATTGTTACAGATAGTAATTAAACTGTGGTTTTAAAAAATCCTGTTTAGATCCACAGAATTAAGGTTATGAATTAAGGAATGTGAGAAGAAGTATCTAATTTTTTTTAAGTCCAGTAAAAGTGTGTCACTCTGATCATCTTCTCAGTTTTAATGTGTGTGTCAAATAAGTATAAGGGGTGCAATTTCAATTTAGGTTAAAGAGCCAAATATCAAATTTCTAAATTAACTAGCAATTGCAATTCCTAAACTCAAAACTCAAAACTCCGCGCAAGAAAAAGAATTAAAATACACAGCGGAAGCATTAGTTACTTACTTGGATCCATGCATTGCAATCTCACTTGCAAACTTCACTTGATACGAGTTGACTTGAGATGGTGCTTGATTGGTACGCTCTCGAGTCCTTTCAAGCAAACCCTGGTGCCTTTCTTCTCTCTCGAGTCACGAATGGAGCTCAAGAATATTATTCTCTAATGGAGGGAGAATAAGGTGGCTATGCACAACACATGTGCCCTAAAATTTTCTTACCCGGATTGCTTGGAGACCCAGCGCCTTTTATACTAGTGAAAATGTATCTTTGAGAGATCTTATAATTCATGTCAAAAATTATACATAATATATGACATATTTTCTCAAAGATATTCGTTTGTGCATTTTTGGTAACCAATCAAATATGCATAACATATTTTCCTTTTCCATTCAATTATACAAATCAATTATATTTGGCTGACAAACAAATCGTATAATTGATTGATATAATTGATCAAATATGCATATTATAATTAATTTACATAAATGTTATATATGCGTAACATGCATAACATTTCGTATAATTAATTAATTCTTACATTTATCACTAGTATTAGTTGAATTAATTATAATTGGTCCATCAATAATTATAATTAATTTACATTATGTTCTATATGCATTCGTGCCCCAAAACTTAGCGAAATTACGTACTATGCCATTATTCAGTCAATCACATTTAGGCATATCTTATATTATTTCTCATAATATTATTGACAGTATGTGATATATTAATCATATAACACGTAGTCCAAACTTAATTAATTGGAATTGACGTCTCAATTCCAACAATAAGAGCTTACTGGTAAATCTGACCAAACCCGAAATGTTTAATTCGATCCAACCAGACATGCTAGAAAGCAACTTATGATGAGAAATTAAAATGCTTTTTACAGATGATCAATCGCGATTGGTTTGTTCTAGCATGCAACTCTATGAAATGTTATTGTTAGAGATGTCTCTATTTAGTAATCCTGAATTTGCCACTTTAAATGTGCGCTAGAAAGTTGATGATGAACAGGAGTAAGAGTTCATATTGTTCAAGTTATCTCCACTATTTAGTGCATTTTTCGAAAGTCTGAAATTGATGTATCCCCACATTGTTTGCTGTTGAATGGCAGTGTGCGTATTGAGTTTAGAAATGAAGAATGATTTTTATTATAATTATTCCGATCTTTACATATTCTTGTACATGGGTATTTATTCAGCGGTGGACAAAAAAATTATTATTAATATATTATTATTTTTTTATTAAAATATTATTAATAATATTCATTGGAAATAGAATTGGCTGAATCAGATCGGAAACTCGATTTTCATTGAAAAAATATGTTAAGATAAAAACTTAATCTAAAACATTGAAGTATTAAATTTTAAAGCATATCTGCAAGACTCTTCTTTTAAATTTAGCCAATTTTTTAAACTTCATAAAATAATTTAATGCATTACATTAAATTAAAGTTGGGTTTATTCCTTTGTAAAAGAATTTAGTTCATTCCTTTAAAAAATTGTAACAGATTTATTATGGTCTTTCTATTCGACTCTTCATAATTACCCTCCTCCTGTCATTATATTCTAAAACAGATTGATGAAAACTATATCAAATTTGTTGCGATTCAGCCGATTTCACTGAAAACTAAGACTCAATCAAGATAGACAAAACTCAGATTCAGAGATAGACAAAATCCAGATCCGGTACTATGATAATTTTCCGAGGCCAATTTCATATATCTCAATAGTTAAGTTGATAAACATATGATATAAAAGGAGGAGGGTTCTAATACCTCATGCCTTTCATACCTCATCATACCTCATATTTAATATCTTCGTTTTCAAAGTCTAAAATGTCAATCTGAACCGCTCAACACGATATCCATACTAAAATATGCTTGGAGATCAAATTTTATAATTTTTGAAATTTTTTTACTATTTTTTACTATTTTTTAAGATAGGTACAAAATCAATATTTTTTAACCGTTGAAAAACAATGATTTTGTACCTATCTAAAAAAATAGTAAAAAAATTTCAAAAATTATAAAATTTGTTCTCCAAGCATATTTTAATATGGATATCATGTTGAGCGGTTTGAATTGACAATTTAGGCTTTGAAAACGAAAATATTGAATATGAGACATAATAAGGTATAAAAACATGAGGTATTGGAACCCTCCTCTTATAAAAGTTATGGATCAACATATATTATAAAACTTTTATGGGTCTATCTATGACAATCATATAAGAGTTTTCTTGATTTTTTTTGTTCATTACTCACAAAAATTACTCACTCGTAAACTATAAGAACTAATTAACCGCATGAATTAGAAAAGCCAATCAACAATCACTTACAAGCGGGTCCCAGTTTACCATGCCATGTTGATCCCACGCCATTCCGGGACAGACGGAGAAATGAATTATTCTGATTAGACACCTCCACGGGCTGGATGCACATAATCAACAGTAAAGGCATGTTTGCTGTAGGGTGCAAGAAAACCAGAATCTAGGTTATGATAGCCGGAACATAATTCGAAAGATCAGGATTACTTAGTCTACACGACTAAAATTATTTAATATTTACAAAGAATTATTTTTTCAGATTTCGATAGGGCTGTCAACGAGCTGGGCTTTAACTCAGTTTGTTAATTCTTGACCGAGCTCTTACCGAGCGAGCTGGATCTAGGACATGCGAGCTAAAATCTCAGCTTGAAATCGTGATGAGCCAGCCCGAGCTAGCTCCCGAGCTGACAAGCTGGCTCGCTGGGTCTGGCTGGATCATCTTTTAACCGAGCTGGCTCGCTGGGTCTAGCTAGACAGTATAAAATGCACACAAATTTATACAAATTCACAAATTGATGCCTAGCCGAGCTAGCTCGCGAGCTGGCGAGCAAGCTAGGCCCCAACTTGAACTCGTTAATTATGGACCGAGCTAGTGGCGAGCTGGCTTGTTAACAGCTCGGTCTAGTAACGAGCGAGCGAGTCAGGTGCGAGTCACAATCGAGCCACGAGCTACGAGCTTTTTTGCCACCCCTAGATTTCGAACATGTAATCTTTCACATAAAGAATATTGTATTTGTCACTAGATTAAAGACTGATTCTTAAGACCAAAATTATTTAGTCATGTAGACCAAATCGTTAAAAACATCTACCTAAAAATGTACGTTCATAGTTAAGTTGTAAATGAATGTTGATTAATAGAATTTACATTTATTTAGTGAAGATCAGTTGAATGAGATGAATATGAATTAGTTGAGTTTTAAAGTGAATTTATTTGTGTTATATATGTTGATTGGGAACGATTGAAAATAATGAGTTGTGTAAAATACTTTGCTTTGTTATATTTGAGATCACACATTTTGGTGTTTTATTAAAATGGGATTATTGTATACGCAGGTAATTTTTTTATTTGTAAATTGTAGTCACACCAAATTTTGGCTGATAATGTTTCCTTATTATTTAACTTTTTATTTATTTTATTTTGCCATTGTTTTGTATATGTCGATTGTTGGTTTTGTGCATCCATTTTTTTTATCTTTGTAAATTTTAGTTATAACAAATTTTGTTCGATGATTTATCCTTTTCCCGATTGTTATATATATGCGGATTGTTTATTTTGCATTATTTAATTCACAGTTGTTTTAAAAATAATATATTTATTAATTTTGTATATGTAATCACAATTGTTTTAACTATTATGTATTTATTATGTTGATATAGTATGAATAGTGAAACTAAGGTAATATACATATTACGGATCGATTTGTGTTATGGATTCATATCTCTATTTTCAAGCTCAAACAGTCAATCCGAATCATTAAATATGATGTTCATATGAAAATGTACTTACTACTTAGAGATCAAATTTTATATATTATTTTTTTTATAACTTTTTAATTATTTTTTAGATAGGTAAGAAATCACCGACTTTGGGATGGTCCAGAATCTATTGATCAAGTGATTTTTTACCTATTTATAATTTTTTTTTAAATTGTAATATTTGATCTTCAAACACATTTTCATATAGAGATCATGTTTAACTGTCTGGATCGGCTTTCTAAACTTTAAAAATAGAGATATAAATCTATTGCACGGGTCAATACGAAATATGCATATTACCATAACCTCACTCTAGTATGAAAATATTGTCACTTCCTTAAAAAATAATGTTATAGATCTTGAGTTGCTTTCATACTTTTAAGAAACAGTGTTATGCAATATGAATGAATGATTAAAAAATAGCACTAAAACAATGTTATGCAATATTGCAATATGAATGAATATATGATTTAAAAATAGTACTAAGCATTCTTCTTCTTCTTTTTTGAAAATCTTCACAGAAGCTGCAAAATCGTGAAAAGAAATCGAACTCTCAACCTTTGAGTACAACAGTTATAGGATTTTCTCCTAGTCAACTGTGCTACCTCCCCTTTCTCCTGAGCATTCAAATCGTGATTTTCATATACAAGCGACTATTCCACATCATTCCACATCTATGCATATCTACTCTTTAACTGTACAATGTACATAGATGTCGAATGTCATATCTACTCTTAACGGAGGCTCATGACCCATATATATATCTATGCATTTTTGCCTCTCCTTTTTTTCTATTTTTTATTTAGCTCAACTTAGAATAACAAATTTGTAATAATGAAAAGTACATATTACGCTGTACATATTCACTGAAACATTATATAATTTTCCGCTGCTAAAAAGCATGACACATATAAAATTTTGAATAATTATTTCAGTACCCACGCTACAGTACCCGCACTGTACCCGCGCTGTACACGCTACAGTACCCGCACTGTTATTTTAGAAAAATTCATATATCATATGTAGTTCATTGTATAGGTATAAATACTTGTCCTATTTGAGCTATATATTTCACAGTGTTACTATTAAAATTTGTAAAACAAAATTACAGTTTTGGAACAGTTGCGGTCCCCACATGCCGTTTGAGTGGTCCCCTAATGCGGGTACAACACGAGAATTTTTCAAGAAAAGGTGCGGGTACAGTTATTTTAGGAAAATTCATATATCATATGTAGTTCATTGTATAGGTATAAATACTTGCTCTGTTTGAGCTATATACTTCACAGTGTTACTATTAAAATTTGTAAAACAAAATTACTGGAACAATTGTGGTCCCCACATGCCGTTTGAGTGGTCCCCTAATGCGGGTACAACACGAGAATTATTCAAGAAAAGGTGCGAGTACAGTTATTTTAGGAAAATTCATATATCATATGTAGTTCATTGTATAGGTATAAATACTTGCTCTGTTTGAGCTATATACTTCATAGTATCAAAATTTGTAAAACAAAATTACAGTTTCGGAACAGTTGCGGTCCCCACATGCCGTTTGAGTGGTCCCCTAATGCGGGTACAACATGAGAATTTTTCAAAAAAAAGGTGCGGGTACAGTTATTTTAGGAAAATTCATATATCAGATGTAGTTCATTGTATAGGTATAAATACTTGCCCTGTTTGAGCTATATACTTCACAGTATTACTATTAAATTTATAAAACAAAATTACAGTTTTGAAATAGTTGCGGTTCCCACAAGCAGTTATGACAGTTTAGGTGTAGGTACAATGCGGGTACTGTAGCGTGGGTACTCATATCAGCTTCCTAAAATTTATTATACAATGTATACAATGCAATTCAGCTATATTTTTATAGTATAAAAAAATATTAGACTCTAAACGAGTACTTTAAAAATAATTTACATCCAATAAAAAAATTTGCAACTAAGGATATATACATTTGAAAAATAAAACATGAAATCTCCGAAATTTTTATATATAAGAAAATAAATTAAAAAAATATTAAAAATGAGAAACTGTTCCTGCAATTTCGAAAAATAAGAAGGCAGGTATATGCCATGGCGTCCCACTGGGACGCCATGGCATACTCCAGCCAGTCAGAAAAAAAAGGAAAAAAAATTAAAATTAAAAATACGGGACGCCATGGCATATCCCGACCCGGGAAAAAAAAAAAAAAAATAGGGACGCCATGGCATATCCCGACCAGGGGAAAAAACGTAAAAAAATTTAAAAAAACGGGACGCCATGGCATACTCCGGCCCTAAAAAAAATTAAAAAAAAATCAATTTTTTTTTCTGCTGTGTTCAGTTAGAAATCCAATAATTTTGATCAGATTCAAAATTCATTTTAGAGAAAATGGCTACATAGATTTTTGTTTTCTTTATATCAAAATAAAGGTATGAAAGTCTAGTTTCCAGATAATATAATTTCTCTATACAAAAATATTACAGATTGGTACAGTTTTAGCGATTAATTGACAGAGGTCAGAATTCAGAAAAGCTGAAATTCCAGTGAGCAGTCCTATAATTTTGACCAGATCAAAATTCAATTTAGAAAAAATGGCTACATGAATTTTTGTGTTCTTTATATCAAAATAAAGGTATGAAAGTGTAGTTTTCAGATAATATAATTTCTCTATACAAAAATATTACAGATTGGTACAGTTTTAGCGATTAATTGACAGAGGTCAGAATTCAGAAAAGCTGAAATTCCAGTCAGAAATCCAATAATTCTGATCAGATTCAAAATTCATTTTAGAGAAATTGGCTACATGGATTTTTGTGTTATTTATATCAAAATAAAGGTATGAAAGTCTAGTTTCCAGATAATATAATTTCTCTATACAAAAATATTACAGATTGGTACAGTTTTAGCGATTAATTGACAGAGGTCAGAATTCATAAAAGCTGAAATTCCAGTGAGCAGTCCAATAATTTTGATCAGATTCAAAATTCAATTTAGAGAAAATGGCTCCATGGATTTTTGTGTTCTTTATATCAAAATAAAGGTATGAAAGTATAGTTTTCAGATAATATAATTTTCCTATATAAAAATATTATAGATTGATACAGTTTTAGCGATTAATTGACAGAGGTCAGAATTATTGAATTTCTGACTGGAATTTCAGCTTTTCTGAATTCTGACCTCTGTCAATTAATCGCTAAAACTGTACCAATCTGTAATATTTTTGTATAGAGAAATTATATTATCTGAAAACTACACTTTCATACCTTTATTTTGATATAAAGAACACAAAAATTCATGTAGCCATTTTTTCTAAATTGAATTTTGAATCTGGTCAAAATTATAGGACTGCTCACTGGAATTTCAGCTTTTCTGAATTCTGACCTCTGTCAATTAATCGCTAAAACTGTACCAATCTGTAATATTTTTGTATAGAGAAATTATATTATCTGGAAACTAGACTTTCATACCTTTATTTTGATATAAAGAACACAAAAATCCATGTAGCCATTTTCTCTAAAATGAATTTTGAATCTGATCAAAATTATTAGATTTCTAACTGAACACAGCAGAAAAAAAAATTAATTTTTTTTATTGGGCCGGAGTATGCCATGGCGTCCCGTTTTTTAATTTTTTTTTTTTTTTTTTTTTTTTTACGTTTTTTTCCCTGGTCGGGATATGCCATGGCGTCCCTATTTTTTTTTTTTTTTTTTTCCTGGGTCGGGATATGCCATGGCGTCCCGTATTTTTAATTTTTTTTTTTTTTTTTTCCTTTTTTTTCTGACTGGCTGGAGTATGCCATGGCGTCCCACTGGGACGCCATGGCATATACCTGCCTTCTTATTTTTCGAAAATCCAGAAACAGTTTCTCATTTTTAATATTTTTTTAATTTATTTTCTTATATATAAAAATTTCGGATGAAATCTCCTTCCACAAATTCTCGTAATTTGCATACTTTACAGTTTACAGGAACTAAAAGAGAAACCATTGTACGATGCTTGATCTAGATACATGATGAATTCGGATCCAGTGAAGTAACCCAACTTTTGGGTTTTAGATCGGACCGTCCGATTCGAATCTGTGAAAATCCATCACTAAAGTGAGCTCACACATCCCGACAACGAATTCAAATCCCCAGACTATCCCGAGCAACGAATTCGAATCGGACGGTCTCTATCCAAAACCCAAATATTGGGTTACTTTAGGGGATCCGGACCCGCAGAATTTCTGGAATCGATACAGCAGAGTTTTCCTTGTAGCTTTTTCGTGAGGCATACGCGTTTCATTTTATTTGAGTTTTATCACGGAACAAGCATGGTAGTGTGCATAAAAGATCTCAGGGAGCTAGCGCCGAAGGATGTAGCGTGCTGTCATGCGTTGATTGGGGTCTGGAGGACGTGGGACCCACTCCTCATACTTTTTCTATCTTCGCAGGGTTGATTTTCTGTGGCCTTTTAGTTTGTAGTAGACAAAACAAGTTGTTTTTATTATCTCCGTTAGCTCTGTATTCTTTATCTATCACACTATTACTTGCAAATTTTGAGACACTGACAATCCTAAAAGATTATATGCAGTGTTAGCGATGTAATGCATAAAATACACGGATTTTACATCCAAAACAAAATTGGACCTGGTAATAACTCAAGTGTATTCCAACATGTCAGCAAACTTATTGGTTGTTTATGATTCTTATATTACATCACATTAATCAAGCAAACAACATCCAAGAAACGAAAAGGGCAAAGTGAGCAACAAAAATTAATATTTATGGTTTACAAGAACCATCTGTGCGAATACTTTTTCCTTTTTCCTTCAAGAAAGTAAAGGAAGAATTAGTAGACCGTATACACTTGAAATATTATATCATTCATTCATCCGAGATGTGAAGTTCCAACTCAAGAGCAAGTACTTCTGTTATTTTTGGCAATTGTATGTAGTTCAAATAAATATAATTACAACAAGAGAGTAACAATGTATCACCCTGGAGGAATGAAAATACAATTCAATCCTGTTTGTATACCAAGGTTGGATATTCTGGGTTCCACATGTTGTTTTGTACATACTCTTTGGTTCCCTCCTGACAAAATAAAAGGATTACAAAGAAAATGTCAGTATAATAAGCTATTTAATATCGAGGCAAATTTTCATTGCACGCTTGCAGAATCTAAAAGGTGACTTCTACCCTTAAAAAAGCACATGTATTGTAGCCTAAAAAACATCAGAAAAAATAATTTAAGGCCAAATTGCTCCCAATTATATGTGGAATGGGAAAAACAGTAGGGTTGTCCCTCAAATGTCACAAGGGTGTATATTCTATAGGAGACATTTTAAGGACCCCCTGACAGAAAGTATAGTTCCTGACAAAAATGGGGAGAAGCTTCTAAAACCATCCCTCCCCGTATGTTAAGCAAAAATGACCAGCTGGGCCCGCAGAAATTCCTTCTTTTCATTATTGCATACAGGTCCAAAATATACCATAACTCAAAAAATTAGGTTTGCTAAGAACCTAAACTTCAGTTGTAGGCATTTCCTTTGCTGTTCTTTTCTCCATCAGAGAATCAAGTACTGTCAAGACCTTTTAAGATATCAGGTTCTTAGCAATTCCAAATGATTAATGCTTCAAAATGTGTTAAAATCAGTCAAAACAGGTTTTCGTCACATTAAATTTTGCTGCTACTACATATAGAGTTAATTGAAACAATGCCCAAGGAAAGATAGTTGTTGAAATTTAAGAGGAAAATAACTAATTTTATCGATTTATGATATTATTTCAATCTCTTCTACGGTGCCTATTTATAGGCTACCGGATTTAAAGAGCCATTAAAATATTTCCTAATTACATGATTTGCTATATCTGCTAATCAATACTAATTGATCTGCTATCAGTGTAATTGATCTCTAATAGATTTTTTATCTTCAACAATAATAGGGAATGAATTTACTGTAATAATTTCCTTTTACCTCATCCAGTTTTTGAAGCTCACGGGGATCCATTCCGCGGTACCCTTCAGCAAGATCCTCTTTCACAGCCTCTCTTACAACAGCCGCCGCCACCTCCTTTGTTATATCTCTTATTCTAAACAAACACAAGGCATAATACATACTCTGAGATGAGTTAGTAGCTCAAAATGTTAGCTAACTGAATTATGTTAAAAAATGAGAAAGTAATTATGGTTGACCTAGAGATAGGAGGATATATGACCCCTTCATGAACCTCATCATCTTTCATATAAGCTGCCAAGCTATTACAAAATAAAAGAAACAAATTAGGAAAAGAAGTGCTGTTCTCACAGAAAATTCAAAATAACAAGTACACAGCTAGAAAAGGGATAATTTAGACTTGAAATAATACCACTCAGCTGCAGCCTGGAGCATACCGTCTGAGACAACACTTGCACCTGACAAAAGGGTCCCAAGGCCAATCCTGAAATGTTGCAACATGAGTAAAGATGGTAAAAGATGTTTCATTTATGTAGCAACAACCAAAACTTTTGATTTGGTTAAGAATGACAATTAAAGATAATAATATAGAGCATACCCAGGAAAGAGATACATGTTATTTCCTTGATTAGAGTGACCAATCTTGCCATCACCTGAAAAGGAAAAATTATAGCTATTATAATAACAGACATTGAAATCGGTAATCCCCAGTACTTAATGTATGTGACAAACTAGGTTCTGAATATGACAAAAATAAGCAACAAAATATGTTCAAAGGCTCGTTGCTATTGAGAGAGAGAGAGAGACAGTGAGTACCTAGATTAACGTCATGAAAAGGGCTTCCACTGGCATATATAATACTGTCACCAACTATAGAGAAGGCATCTTCAGGTGTGCACTCGGCTAAATAATCCACAACAAATAAATTAGGACTCTATGATTTGACTTTGGCTTCTGTTTACAACACAAAAAAGAAATAATAACATTAACTGACCATTCTTTGTGGGATTAGACATAGCAAAAATCGCAGGTCTAGAACAAGTTGTTGAGTCTCTTAGAGCCTCCAACACCTGAGATGAAACATATAATTGCCACCTTGAATTTTAAATAAGCAGGGAAATCTGTACGAGCAGGCAAGGGAACAAATGCCCTGCTCATTCTATATGCTGTTTCTGAGAATTTCGGAAACTAAAGTACATATAATTTACTGCCATATTGAAGTCCTATTCCTTTATATACAAAACCATATGTAACCCAATAACCACCAACCCCCCCCCCCCCCCCACCCCTCCCCAAAAAAAAAAAAAAGGCTAAGAGGGGGGGGGGGGTCTCCAATTAAAATATTTTGGCAGAAGACCTGGTGTGGGTTCAGTACCAAACTGTCAAAGGACGCGAGTTTACCTCCTTGGAGAACAAGCCACCAACAGCAGATAATCCAAGTAGCGCATCAGGTTTCACCTTTTTCACCTAAATCACATTAAATTGGATCCATCATTCGCACCTCTATTATAAACACTAGTTATCATTTATCATTGCTATTATCGTTATTAACATGTCCACTTTTGTGATCACACTAGCATTATCAATATTACTACACTAATGATGAAAAAGGTGATGGCATGGCGGCAGTGATGATATAAACAGCCACAATCAAGTTTTAATTTGTTAAATTATCCTATATGGATGCTTATATTAAGAAAGGGTACATGGTCGGCATGCAAGATGTATTGGTTTTATAACTGGGCGTTAAATAATATTTCTCAAGCACGCCACATTTTATGAGAAAGAATTAGTAATTAATTTTAACCATAAGATCAAACATGACAAGTAGGAAATATTTGCTTTGCCTTTAAGACTAATTCTAATTTTAGTAAGTAAATATACTAATAAATAAAGATTATAACAAAATCAATTTATATCATTGTCATTTGATTTTAGGAAACCTCAATAGCACAGAATAACCATCCGATCAAATAAATATGAGAGCATCCAACAAACAGTTCATTAACTGGAGCAATTTTCCAATAATTATTAATAACTCATCTGGAAATATGGAAGAAATAAGTAGTTTGATAAAGGAGAAAATGGAACAAGCATATATACCACTTCAACCAAGCTAGCACCCTCGCTTAGACCCAGGTGCCCCAAATCTTTTTGCTTCCTAGCAAATGGCAACGCAGGTGCATCTATGTTTGCTCGGCTTTCAGTTATTAGACCCTACAAATACAGTTCGCCAAATAAAAATAACAATACAAAATGACAAAGACTCGACATTTCCCAACCAAAAGCTGAAAGAATGGGGGAAAGATGCTTTTTTAGTTTTAAATAAAATCATGAACATTTTCATCTAGACTGTCATAAAACACCAACAAATAATGTTCCCTGTTAGAGTTGTATCTCAGATGCCCATTCTAAAACAAGGCAGATGGCACATATACCCATCAACCTCCTAATTTCTTTTTTTTGAATATGCAAACTACTGCTCTTTCATCCTTGCGTGTAGAAATAAACAATTAAACATACAGGTCTTTTGAGAATGGTTCTAAAAAAATAAAAGGGAGAACACAGAGGATATTCCTTTCTTTCATTGTCTTTTGTTTTCTTCTTTCTTTATTTCTTCTTTTTTTTTTTTTGCAGGATTACTATGATACACATGACATGTAAAAGAATTCTGAGTCAATAAAATTTGACTTAATCAAACAACGAAATACCGAGGCATCGACCAACCAAAATTGGCTTCTGGCACTTTGAAAAGCAGACTCAGTGTTACCAAGCATTCGTGCCATTGTTTTGCTTACCGCATCCACCACTCCTATTCCCGCACTACCAAAAAACAAAAACTATTAACAGTTACAGATAAATTACTAACTCTTAAAATGAACCAAAAACTTGGTAGCAGAAAATAATTCAGTACACATCATGCAGTACAGTGATCCCCCAATCAAGAGTAAAAGAAAAGAAAAGAAAAGAACTTGCTTTATAACAATGAAAATTTTCAATAAGTATACAGATTATAAATATTCCATACCTTCCAGCACCAGCTACAACAATCTTTTGCTTAGGAAAGTCGAGCATGGGTTGACCTTGTGCCCGAACTGCCCCTAAAAGACCTGCTATTGCAACTCCAGCTGTACCCTTTTTACCCAAAAACCAAAGACGCAAAAATGCACAAGTGAAATCTCAGGACATATTGATTTTTGACAGGATTAAAATAAGTAAAGAAAAAGGACAGTAATTATACACCTGAACATCATCATTGAACATGCGGTAGGTATTTCTGTATCGTTGCAATAAAGGGAGGGCCCACTTGCTTTGGAAATCTTCAAACTAATCCAAAAAAAAAAATTGTATCATTCATTGCTACATGACCAAACCAGAGAAACATACTTTTGACCAATGTGCAGAGTGTAAATTTGTATCATTTTTTGCATCTCTATACACTTCAAAGTGTACAAGCAAACCTATGGTAGAAATGCAAATAGCTCTTTTCCTAAGGGAAATTGAGTAGGAGATAGATGTAAATGTGTCAGAGTACCTGCACGATGACATTAGGCCAGCGAGTAAAAACAGCCGCCATAAATTCATCGATTACTGACAAGTATTCTTCCCCTTCAAGCCTGTGCTGCTGTAGCCCTAGATCTATTCACCAAAAAAAATGAAGAATATAAAAAATGCTCTACTCTACTTCTGCGAAAAATATTCATGGCAGAGTCAGTTACAATGATCAAGATAACAAAAAAAAAAAGGGGTCCAAGTACCAGATCAGTCAGATCTATTGCCTGATGTTGGTCATGTTTTGCTTATCCTTTTCGTTTCTTTTATTGATGTCCTTTCTTTGTTTTAACCAAAGTAAAGATCTGAACTATTTCACAAGCAAATAATCACAAGATTATAAAATTAGTTAATTTTCTTCCACCAAACACTTACATAAGGGATCCTTGAGGAGCTTTTCATTGTTTGTTCCCACATCTATCATGACTGGAAGCACCTATTATAAGAAAAGAAAAACAATTAACTTAAATTTAGGAGTAGGGTTCAATTTAAATTTAGAAGAAAAGATTAATACAAAGAGAAATGTATAATAAACAATAGATACCCTCTGTGGATTTATCCCAGCAGCTGAGACGTACAGGTCAAGTTTCCCAACTGCAATTCCCATACCCTGTACACCAAGATCACCGAGACCCAATATCCTGCCTCCATCTGTCACCACTATCATATCCACCTGAGTAAAAATATAACAAGAGTAATGCATATTGATTCTTTAAAAAAAAACAAAATAAACTGACGAGTTATCAGTATTTTGTAAAAGAGACACGATCAATATCATGCCTGTTGCAAAAAGCATGCATGAAGTATAAGAGCACTAATTGGATGCTACAAAAGAGTTTTAACTGATCAATTTGCCCTTAATTCAAAACTCAAATACTTTTTACCTGAATTGATAAAAGGGGGTTGATAAAAAGTTAGTTTCTCATCTATATTAAATTTTCAATTTCCAATTCCTTCATCCGCTCTCATTCTATTTGTCTTAGTTGTATAAAAAATCTCAACCAAAATTACTAGTTTAATGGTATGACATTTGAAACAACGAATTCTTTTTTCCAGAAAATTACAAAGCAAATTCTTCTTCATCTCCTCTCATTCTTTTTTGTCTCACTTGTATAAGAATCTCAACCAACATTGCTAGTTTAATGGGATGACATTTGAAGCAAATTGTTCTTTTTTGCAGCATATTATAAAGCAACAAACCTGGTCAGCAGGCCAGTTATAAACCATAGACATCATCTCGCCCCGGTCAGCCGCACTAAAGTACATGCCACGTGGCCTTCTGTACAAGCCACTGTACTTCTGACAGACAAGCCCCACTGTCGGTGTATATACAATAGGTGCATACTCCTCGATGTTATCTATCAATATCTGTTTTTTGCAATTTTAACATTAATAAAATAATAGTAAAGTCAAATGATTAGGGAAATGTGGTATTAAATACTTAATAAGTAAATGTAGCCCAGCAAGATTAGACTCTCTAGATTGAAAGTATAGCCAGCTTATACCACATCCTTTTGTAAGAATAAGAGTGGAAATAGACTTCATTCCTTGGTATTCTCTTAAAAACCTGTTTGCACAAAGTGCACTTCATTATTCAAAAAGTATACCTTTTTTAGAGATAAAAGAATACCCAAAGCCAACTAGAAGTAGTATTTTTTTCAACAATAACCAAATAAAATGCTTGATCCGTAAATTCCCACAAAACAGCAGGTACCGCCATTTTGCGTCCAAAAACAAATAACAAACCAATCAAGAAAGAAAGGCACCTTATAATACATGACCTCATTTCGGTCGTGTAATCTGTTGAGAACACGCCACTTGGCAAGTGCGGTTGTATCTGACATCCCATCTCTTGCATTCACCTCAAATCTTCTCAAATCAACCACTATAACCACAAAATTCTTTTCTTACTAACGAGAGCTTTAGCTACAAGTGAATGCCAAAAATAGATTATAGTGCCCAGTATGCTCTTGAAGTCCAAAATATTCAGTACCACTAGTCCACTTCAAAACTTGTTAAAAAAAACCCTCATTCAGATCTCCCACTAATTTTAAAGCGCCAAAACAAGTCCAACTTTTCAGCAATAAAGTTTCAAATTTATGAATAAAATATAACTCACTGAAGCGGTCAATTTGTTGCTGAGAAGATACAACATTAGGAGGTAGAAGGCCCCTTAGGTCTAATCGGTCCCGCTCCGTCATAGAAAAAGCTGTCCCCTTTTTTAGTTTCAAAATTAAAATTAAAATCAAAAGCAAGAGTAAGTTATTTTGCTTAAACTATAGCTAAACTGTCTCTAATTTTGGTATCTAATTGAGTTATCTATCTTTGTTAGACTTAAATTTTGGATATTCGTAGCTTGGTATAGTTAATGCCAATCCAGCAGACCAGCACCAGTGTACATCTGCTGTCAATTCTTCTGGTCTTTTTCTCCTCAGTTTGCATCAAGTTTGGGTTCTATAAATGATCAAGGAAGATACCAGGGTTTAATGCACAGAGGCCAATACCAGATCGGTACTGTACAGGTTTCTTAGTGTCCGTAGAAAGCTACTGGTAAAGTAGTCTTGGCCTCTGTTCAGCATGTTGCTAGTTGCTACTATGGACACTAAAGATTGCATTAAAGCAGGCGGCGAATGGATTATATTATTCATATAATTACAAAAACTAAGTAGCTTAAGCTTGAGAAATTGAGCAACTTTACAAGATTAGATATATAAAGTGGGAGAGAAAGACCTTGTTGAACCATGGATCGTGAAGTATATCCAAGCTGCGTTTATGTATAAGGGATGGACGAGATCCTTCACAAGTGGTGTACTCTCGCACCTGATACACTTCATCTCCGGGGTACGGACGGAGGAGGAGTCGCCGGACAGCGGCGGAGGGCGACGACCGCCTGAGAGACCGGAAGAACATCGCCATTGTTGCAGTGAAGACAGAGATGCCAATGAAATCAAGTAGAATTTTCGTTCATGGGGGACAGCGTGACGGGACAGCCCAAAAAGGCAATTCACCGAGGTGCTCTTACATGTACACCCTCAAAACATCTCTATTTCTATTTTTGTCGTCAGACTAACCTGTGTGACTTCACATTTTTTTACTTTAAAGAGTATTTGACTGGCTGACTCGAAGCGGAAAGTTTGTTAGACTGTCCGGCTCAAATGGAGGAATTCGGACCGCAGGAATATTCAAAAAGTGTCGTCCCTTTCATCAGATTAGTCCGGTTTTAATCGGATGGTTCGGATCTAAACTCAAAATAATAGTCCGAATCTAAAGTAACTCAAATTTTGAGTTAAGATCGAGACCGTTCGATCAGAATTTATACAAATATTAAAAGTCTTGTGAATTTTACCTCATACCGGATTGGCCGGATTTTGATTGGACATTATTGCAGACAGAGACGCCAATGAAATCAATTAAAATTCTTTTTCTTGGGAAACAGGGACGGGCGGACACAGCCCAAAAGGTCAATTAAGCTAAGGTGCTCTTACATGTTCACCCTCAAAACATCTCTATTTCTATTTTTGTTGTCAGACTACATTTTGGCTTGTGCGACTTCACGTTTTTTTGACTGGCACTCGAACTGGAAGATTTGTCTGGACTGTTGATATGGGTATAGATGAATTCGTATCCTCTGCATTAACTCAAAAGAGAATCTTTTGAGTTAATGCATCTCGACCATCCAATTTGTTTTAAGATTCGTGTGAACTAGATCAACACTAATATTAAAGGACTCTTATGTTATAGACATGAACCGGATTGACTCAGTTTACAAAATTCATTAACTCAAAAGATTCCCTTTTGAGTTAATGCAGAGGATACGGATCCGGTATAGATAATTTGACTTCACCCGGTCCCGGTGCACCATCAAATAAAAATTAAATGAAAATTTATGATTGATGCGCTGTGTGAAGTCAAATTTTTTTTGTTAATATATCTATCGACTCAAATAGAATTAGAATGAAATTCATTAAATTTCACCTAAGGTAACGTAATATTCTTGTTTAGATTCGGACTGTATGATCGAAATCTGCACAAATATTAAAAAAATTATATGCATTTTATTTCGGATTAAATTGATTTGTATTCTGATCGGACAGTTTGAATCTAAACAAAAATATTTTGTTACCTTGTCAGAGGATATGGCCTCGTCGGAAAATTGCTACTGTTATTTGATTACCTTGTTTCTATCGTATTCGAATTGACCCGGTTGAAATAAACAGGACATGGTTTCAAATATATACTGATTGATTTATAATTGCGGTCTTGAAGTTTAAAGTTGATATTTATTTTTGGAATAATTATATTACTCCCCACACTACTGTCTCCTCTCTGTTTCCGTAACAACATTAGAGAAAAATTGTACTATGATCCTCTTTTTCAGTCCCCACACTCGTCCTTCGTTAACCTTCATATGTATAAATACTTAGAAGATAAGAAATTAATACTTGCAAACTAAAATATTAATACTTACATGCGTAACTTGATATGACTACTCATTTTTCAGTCCCTCAATGGTCTCCGCATCAACCTTCCTCTAATGAAGTAGTGGGGACCCCGCATCCCCACATCAACCTTCCCCAATCATCAATGCGTCAACTTTTCTCTAACAAAAATAGTTGACCACATAAGTATAAATACTTTAGGTCATGTTTGGTTGTGGAGTAAAGTTAATGAGGATTAAATGACTTACTCCATCTTACTCCACATATTTTACATCTTGTTTGGTAGTATAACTCGTGGCTTAAATTAATCCGCCTAGAGGAGTAAAGTGTTGGAAACTGAGCCTCTTCCTATGATAGTGGGCCCTACAGGTGGAGAAAGTGTGGAGTAAGTTAATCCACCTGAAGTGGTGGAGTAACTTACTCCGGATTAACTCACCTCTTAATCCACCTTACTCCTCTTCTTTTACTTCTCGTTTGGCTACCTAAGTGTGGAGTAAGGGGTTTACTCCACCTCTTACTCCACAACCAAACATGGCCTTAGTGCATAGGAATAAATACTTGTAATACTTGATATTAATACTTTCATATGTCAGCCAGTGTCATATGTAAAAAATACTGTCACACCCCGGAACAGGGGGTCGCGCAGTTCTCGCCGTGAATATACAGTTGCCCGTATATTCACAAGGCATGTACGATATAATCTACTCAACCAAACACTTTAAAATTTATACACATGTCATATGATTTGATTTAAAACAAATTTGGTTCAAATCCGATTCAATTCGGCCCATTTATACTCAAAACAGTGAATTCAGAACACCCATTGCGGCCCGCAGTAGGGCCCATTGCGGCCCGCAACCTCTACTCGAATTTCCTTCTGCTTTTCTTTCTAATTTCTGACTCAAGCTGTTGCAGCCCGCAACCACCCCTCTTACGGCCCGCAATAATTCCTCTGACTCAAAACCCCACTGTCGTTGCGGCCCGCAAGGAAATGGTTGCGGCCCGCAATCCATATACGAATTTCTCAGCTGGGTTTTAAGTTCTGTCTCCTCTCCTTGCGGCCCGCAATCAATTAATTGCGGCCCGTAATGATATACACAGATTCATCCAGAGCCATTTTCCGGCTCTGTCTCCTTTATTTCGGCCCGCAATAAGCCTACTGAATTCATTCCTTTGCCCATTTCATGCCATTTCAACCCCGTTTTCAAACCCGATCAATCCCCTTATTATGAAAACAAACCTGACCCGTTTCTAACCCCATTTCACTAGCAATTTAAACACATGTATTTAAGACATTTAAACCATGCAAATCTAAAATCAAAATAAACGAAAACGATCAAGCAACGTATTCATAAATATTTACAAATAACAAGGCCTGTTTAATTTGGTTACACCACAAAATACCGGGATGGTTAAATCTACAGGGCATACCCTATCTATGCGGCTTAGGCCTCACTTGTCGCGCCCGAGTCCCCTTTTTCACTCGCGTTTACCTGCACACATTTATTTAAAAAGAAGAAAAATTCCCCGAGGGGATGGGGGTGAGAAAACTTGTCATCCGTTTTTTCATTGCGGAATTTATAGGGCTACTGGATTTGTAAGAAACCCATTACTAGAACTAAACAATTACCGCATCTAATTATTCAGTTAATCAATCAGTCATGATAACATGCATATGCTCACACACCGATTCAAACGAATTCCAACTATTATTTCATTCAAAAGTAACCAAAGGATTTCCAGAATTCTTGGGGCTTAACTAGTAACTTTGCACAGTCCGGTTAACAACGATAGATATCAACAATCTATCCCATCTGGCTTAACAATTCTCTTACCTGGTTTCAAGTTATACATTCACATCACAAAATCAATTCGAATAATCACTAGCATATCTCGCAACTATGCAACAGAATATCACTTTGTTAAACGAAAACAAATAAACTTTTCACTGAACCACTTAAACCACTGAACCACAGTTTCACTACCTGCAATCACAATACACTTATCCTTTACCCAACCGGTACTGGGTTCACTAGGGCCATTCACCAGATGCGCATAAGGGTCCTGGAGTAAAGTCTAGTAGCTAATTAGACTTTACAATTCACTGTTCACTTCAATCATTCAATTCAATTCAGTACTGTGGTTCCATTCACTTATCCAACACGATAGAACAGAAATCGATAAACCATACCAACATGAGAATCATCACAGATATAACAATTCAATTATATTAATATGCAATTCATGCAAATGAGACAACTAATGCTTTCAATCAGAGATTCAACATGATGATATGCAACGTATATTCAATCAAGCCATCAATATATAAGTTATATGCACCGTTATTTAGTTCTACGAAATAAATCCCAAAACAGATCCCGTGAACCCCCGCACCTGGTTATGTAGGGCACTTAGAGGGTCCGCGATCTTGCGACTCAATAAGCTCGTCTATTCCACTACGCGTGCTCGTGCGGATCTATTCACAGGTCAATTCACTCAAATTCAGACACTTTTGCGGATTAAACCCTTAACTTTACGTATTCACTAATTCTAGGGTTTAAGGCATAAATAGTCACAATTCGGTTTGGTTATCGATTAACTTAGTCATTAGGGCACCGACTCACTCACAAACACAATTCGGGTCAGGTTTGATTCAATTCAAGAGGACGGTACCAAAACTCAAATCGATTTCGGGGAAGTCCATAAATCGGAAATTTGGTTACAAATTGGAACACGAAATCGACAAATAAACACTTTAGAAACAACAAAGGCATAGTACAATCAATTTGGTGCAATTCTACGGGTTTTCACCGAAACCCTAGAAATACGAAAACTCGAAATGAGAGAGAAATAGAGAGGGAATTTACCAACCAATCGGGTGAGGGTGCGAGATTCAAGCTTCTCTCTCGGAATCTCGATTTTTGGGCGAAATGGTCACCGGGGGGTCTCTCTCTCACTCTCTCTCACTCTCTCGTTCTTTCTCTCGTTGACGGAACCAGGAGAAGAAAAGGAGAAGGAAGGGATGCAGGAAAAGAAAGAAGGAAAAGAGAAGGAGAAAGGAGAAAATGACAAAGGGGCCCCACTTGTAAATTTAAAATTTTGTAAATAAAACCTCACACTTGTCCCATATTCGATATAATTGAATTCTTACACATTTTACTCTTCTCTCTTAACACAAATTATCGTATAATTATTGTTCACCATCCACGTCACTAAATTCGTATATACGTATATATATATATATTATTCGATTTACCACTTATCATTTTAATTAAATCTGAATTTTAAAAGTTCACGGTGTTACAAATACTTGCAAGTATAGGTGTAAATACTTGCACGACGAGGTATAAATACTTATGTGACGACGAGCCCGAAAGTATGTCATCATGGATCTCATTTGAAAGATAAAATTACGTAGAAGACGTTCGTGGTTTTAGATTCGCAAAATTCCTCATAGATCGTTAGAAATGCGGACGAGATTGAACGGAGAAAAAAAAAATCACCTCTAAAAACGTGTATAATCTCTCCCATGTAGTTTGAGTGGTCCCCCATTTAGTTAGAGAGACAATTATTTATGTAAAAATTATTCACCTTATAGGTATAAATATTTTTGTTCATACGTATAAATACTTCCGTGCATAGGTATTAATATTTTAGAAAAAAAAATTAGTGTTGGAGTTTTTGTGGTTTCCCATAGTAGTTATAGAAGTTAAGTGGGGGATAATGGGGGGATGGGAGTGCGGGGACAATTATCAGGATCCTTATTTTTGTGTATGATCTAATTTCTATCCAAATCCGATACTCGGGATATAATATTAATTTCTATCTAGATTAAGTTCCAACGCGTTCCGATACTCGTAAATTACTCAATTAATAGAGGTATAACGTACATTTTTTTTTTCATTTCTTAATATGAGAATCAGCTATTGGTATGGTGACACAGTGACCTCCACACATGAGGTCACGAGTTTGAAATTCGAATAAAGAAATTTCTTATGTATATCTTCATTTCTTCATTCTTATATTAAGCATGTAGATGTCATGATCCGTTAACGGCTATGATTAAAATATGAAATTTCAGATTGAATATCAGCCCTCTAATCAAATAGTCTGTCTTCTTTATATTCAATACATCATTTTTATGTTCTTTTACGTGTAGAAGTCTAAATTTATTTAGACACGTACTCACACCACGTACTGTGTACACGATATGGTTATAATTAAAATTAAATAGACTTAAATTAGTGGTGTTGCAGTAAACAAGCTATTGATGTCTTACTATTTCTGTTCTCCTTCAATTTTTTCTTTAATTTCATGATCCTTTCTCCAATATATATAATATAACCAATAAGGAATAGAACAACGGTATAATTACTAAAAAAATGCTGAAGGAAAGAGAACAAAAAATATTTGATTATAATATTATATTAAGATCCAACTAAGAATAAAAAATATGACACAACTAGGAATCACACAGCATAAAATATCATTTTAACACGATATTAAATGGTACGAAGTAACACCCGATATTTTTTTTTAAATCCAATATTAAATAAAAATTATCAAATATATCCAAATCTCGTAACTATTTTTAAAAGTGCCCAGATCGCCCAAACTTTGGCCGGCCCGATTAAATATTCGGCCGGCCAAAATTTGGCCGGTCCAGTATTTTTTTTTTCTATTTCAGTTTTTTCCTTTTTTATTTTTTTGGATTTACTATGGGATGTAGCAAACCATTATTTTCTTTCTAGCTGCTTCTGTTGTATTTTAGTTTATTTTATTTTATTCTGCTTTTGGAGCAATCAATTAATGACAAATTTAGAAATGTGTTATGGAGAATTTTCTTCAATTTTCAAGCAGAAGCTAATATCTTTATCATTAATTGATTGCTCCAACTTCAAGCAACAAGACTGGTACATGAAACTAAATTTGTCAGATACAATATCAGATATTGTAAACCTTTTAATTACCCCGAGAGCGCATGTCTCGAACACCTAAACATTGAGAATTAATGGAAACATTAGATGTTTGCTTCTTACATGTCAACTTGGTAGGGAATGAGGAATTTGTAATTCCTTATATCAGTATTTCTGCTTTCAGCTGAGAAAATAAAATGTACAACGTTTTCATAACAAAAGATGAATTAAATACATATCCGGTCAAGCCACTCAACAGTATTAATATTTCATTAATTTCCAATCTTCTCCTAATGCCAACCTTCAGTGACTTATAATTGCTCCATTGTAAATGAATTTCTCAATCTAAATTACAAGAAACTAAATCAAGTTTTTTTTAAGATAAAAATAGGGGTCTGACCCCATTTTATGGATTGAAACTCGTTACATGAAGCAAAAAGCAAAATAAAATAAACAGAAGCAGCTAGAAAGAAAAGAATGGTTTCCTACATCCCCATAGTAAATCAAAAAAAAAAGGAAAAACAGAAACAAAAGAAAAAATATCGGACCGGCCAAACTTTGGCCGGCTGAATATTTAATCGGGTCGGCCAATGTTTGGCCGGTTTGGGCACTTTTAAAAATAATTACGAAACCTGGATATATTTGATAATTTTTATTTAATGTTGGATATTAAAAAAAATATTGGCAGTAATGGGGATAGGGGTGTCAATAGGTACAGTATGGGTCGGGTGGAGGCATTTTCATACCTATACTCATTAAAATTAATCTTGCCCATACCTTACCATTACCCATTAAGAATTAACCTTACTCTACCCTACCCTTATCCGTTAATATTATCGGGTAATGAAACGGTAGCAGGTGAATAACGCATAATACTAATATAATAATTAGTTTTATTATATTTTACAAATAAAACATAAAAACTCATGATTATATTTTACGAATTACATAGGATAACCATTTAAATTACTTTTTCACTCATTATAATTTTTCACTGCAAAATTTGAACTCTAAATGTATATTGCTGGACAATGTATAATTATAGCATATAGCATCATGGATAACATATACTGCAATAGATTTCTTTTCATCAATTTGCTGGTCAAAACACATAAAACAGTTAAAAAGAACACAAAAACATACATAGTATATCTTCTATTATTAAGTATGTAGATGTTTTGATCCGTTAACAATTGTGATTGAAAGATGAAATTTCAGATTGAATATCTGTCTCCCGATCAAATAGTATGCATTTTTTTCTTCATTTTATGCATCTTTTTATGTTCTTTTATTTGTAGAAGTATAAATTTAGTTAGACACGTATTCACCGACGCCTCTTTAGCGCTTCTATCTCACATAATTTACGATTCCTCATCTTTCTCCATTTTTTTTTCAAAAACTTTTCTAAATCCACTTATTTGTTTGTCAAACAGTCAATTTTCTGATTGGTCACAAATTAATATTATTTAAGAAATGTTTGAATTGATTGATAATTGACCGGTCAAGTGTCTTCATTTCTTTCCAATCTATTTTTAATATCATTCATGGATATTGTTAAATAATTATTATTTCATTGGTCGATCTTTTTTATGAAAATATGTAATTTCGTATGCGATTTTTTTTTGTTCTCTTATAATATATCCCGTTGCAACACACAAGCATAATACTAGTAACTAAATAAAGATTTAAAAATTTCGATTGATCAACACATGATAGATAAATTACTGTAGAAAATATTAATAGAGTATATTTACAGCAAATTATGTATGCCAGTCTATGTTTTTAACCAAGAAAATCGGTATTATTCGAACAATAATTTGATTCTTCCAAATTAATAAAGTATTCATTCTGTGCTTGTTGAAACGCATTTAGAATACGTTCTTTATAACAATGAAGATTAGATGAGTTTATCCATTCTATATTTTGAGTAAAATTAAGTGTTCTTAAACTCGTATAATTCTAAAATACATCATAATGATGATATTAAAAGACAAATCAAAATTGTTGAAACAAATTTACTTTATGAATGATGTATTTAACATTTTAAATTTGTAAATTTTCAAATCAATTTATTATAAAGTCAAGCGGTTAAAAAAGAGAAAGGTTTTTGAGTTAGTATTTAATACATTCAATTTTCATTATTTGTTGATCGCTTGACTTCATATTAAATTAATTAAAACATATTTAAATTTAATATATAAAATATATAACTCGTGAAATAAATCAATTTCAATTGTTTATATTAGTCGTTTTAAAATCAATATCGTAAATTTTGAAGTACAATTCACCAAAAAAATCTAACGAGCTTAAGAACACCTAGTTCTACTCTGAATTCTTATTTTTATCGATGCAAATACAATTTTTGATTTTGACACGTAACTATCTCGTAATATGCGACAGTTCGTAACTATTTATAGTCAAGATAGGAGTAGGTCCGATGGACCTACTTTTAAGTTCAATTAACTCTAGCACTGTACAATTAGCGTTAAATCTTGCGCACGGAAATTGATACAAACTTGCACGGATGTCGATGCGGAGTGAACGAATCTTGATGCTGATCGAATGGTCATCACACCCATCGAACCAAAGTAGGTCCGATGCCCATCGGACCTACTCTGAATTCTTTATAGTCTAGTAGGATAGGTTTCACTATATCTGTCTAGAAAGGCACGCCAATGACAAATCGGCAATTCATCCGATCAACCGTAGGATGCAAAATTAATGGTTGATTTGTTGTTCTGGAATTAGAAAAATTTCCATTTCCCCTCCTTAAAATATAATAATCCCTTTTAGTTCGAGACGGGCCCACTATTCAGCGAGACTCTCCTGATTCTTGCGTCGGTGACTGGATCCGGCCCAATGAACCGAATCAATTTCTTCTCTCGTCTGTCTAAAAAAGTACCTTCGTAAGACCCAATTCAGATCCCATAAGGTAACTGAATATTTTATTTTAGATATGGATCGTCCGATCAGAATCCGCACGAATATTAAAGGGACCCGTGCATTTCACCTCGGGTCGCATTGGCCCGGATTCTGATCGGACGGTTGGATCTAAACATAAATATTTGTTACCTCAGAGGATTGGCCCATTCTAAACACGCTCTCTCTGACTCTCTTAATCTCTTTCGTGATTTCTTATTCCTTCGCATCTCCGTCTCTCTCCCCAACTAAACCCTAATCTCGCTCTCTTTTCCTTTCTTCCTCTTCTCTAACCAAACCCTAACATCTGAAAAGCACCATGTCGGATTCCCAAACTGGCGACCTATATGATACAGCATCTCAGCCCGATACTAACGCTGCAGGTGGGTCCCACTCCGCTTATACCTTCTTGGAGTTCAATACCCAGAACGAATCGGAGTCCGAATCAGCTTACGACCCGTTTAGCTACTCCCGTGGCGCGGCATGGCCTCCTCCACCTTCCCCACCAGAACCGGACCGGGAGCCAGCTGAAGCGGCTCTGTCTCCGCCCGCCTCGTCATCTTCCAAGGTTCGTAACGGGAACGGAGGTGGAGTAGCTGTTGTTAGTCAGGCGGATTCGATCGCTGCTGGGATCGGGAATCTAAATTTTGAAGAAACTGAAGACGGGTAATATTGAATTCCATATTTTGACTTAATCTTGTCGAGATTGCGAATTTAAAGGGCCCTTTGAATTCTTGGAAAATTATGAACTTCGAACACTGACAAAAATTAGGAAGAAACTGAAGAAGGATAATATTGAAAACTTGCTATTTTGGTGGACCTTTATTGAATCCACAGAGGATATTTCAAATTAGGTCCTTTGTTTTTTTTTTGGGTGATTTGAAGGCAGAGCATACTTGTATTCAGGGCTATTAATTAATTTTCTTTCTCCAGGGGCTTATTTGTTGCTGATAAAAGCAAATAGTGGACACCTTTTTAGAATAACAATTTAATCAGTTCCCATGACCGGGACACTTCTTTAATTTCTTCACTTGTGTTCTGGTGTTGGAATGAATTTGAAATCAGCTCTGGTCAATTTTAAATTAGTCAATTTTTATTCTGATAAGGAACCGGAGTCCAATTTACTTATAACCTATCAAGCATAAACTTAATACTTGAGATCGAAGCTTCAGATTTTCAGTTATTGTGGAGGGAATTCCTGCCTACTTGAGAACAATAGCTAAAAATAATAATAATGGGTTTAAAAAATAACAGATGTTATTTTTTATTTTGTTCTAACAGATATGAGGATGAAAAAGGAGGTTTTGTGGAGCATGCATGTAGATATTGTGGAATCCATAATCCTGCTTGTGTGGTGCGCTGCAATATCCCCAGTTGTCGTAAGTGGTTTTGCAACTCCCGTGGCAACACTTCTGGTTCTCACATTGTCAATCACCTGGTACCTATAATCACTCTCTTTTTTATTAGTATTCTCTACCAAATTTTTGCCGTTCTTTTTGTTTAATTGAGTTCAATGTGGTTACACCCCCTCAAGCATTGATTCAGTTTTCTTATATTCAGCATAATTTTACTCATTTGGACGAACAAATTTGGAAATCAACAAACAACTGAAATTAGTTTGGCACTTCAATAGGTTGGCTAAGGTCATAATCTAGCATATAGCATGAATTGCAGCACCTAACCCTGATTTCTAACCGGCTGTGTATACATCTACACGTGAAATGCATAGGTTCGGGCAAAACACAAGGAAGTGTGCCTCCACAAGGATAGCCCGCTGGGAGAAACAATTCTAGAGTGCTACAATTGCGGGTGCAGAAATGTGTTTCTGCTCGGTTTTATTTCAGCTAAAACCGATAATGTGGTAGTGTTACTGTGTAGAGAGCCATGCCTAAGTGTGAATGCATTGAAGGACATGAATTGGGACCTCAGCCAATGGTGCCCTCTCATTGATGATCGATGCTTTCTCCCTTGGCTTGTCAAGGTTACTGTCCTTCTCTTTTGCACATATTCTCAACATCAGTTGGCAAGCATAAAGAACATTTTTGTGAAAAGCATAATGAATTCGGCTGTGGGATATTTGGATTAGCACCTATCATATACTGGAGTGGGTTATTCTATCTAGAAATAAGATGATTTGGATAAATTTATGTGACAATTTTTTTTTGTGTAAGATAGTTGTTTCTTATAATTATGTTGCACTATAGGTGGTCAAAGCTTGAGCTGGAGAAATAAGATGTAGAAAAATAGTAATGAATACATTGAACATAATTTCAATTTAGTGAGATAATCATCTTGATTTCTTTGATATAAGGTCTAAAATGATTAAAAAGTATGTTTGAATTATTCAAGCAAGGGCTGATTGGTCTTTTTTATTTGTCATGGCAACTAGTCAGTGCGTGCTTATTTTAAGTTATGCTTGGCCTTTCCGAATGCCACAAATTGTTGCTTAATTTTTCCTAATGCCGGCAATTAGCTGGTCTCTTTCAGCTTGTAAAAATAAGCACTTAAAGCTCGACAATGATAAATCTCTCTTTTTATTTATAATTTGGATGGGTTCATGATTAATCAGGTGCCATCCGAACAAGAACAACTGAGAGCAAGACAGATAAGCGCACAGCAGATAAATAAAGTAGAAGAGCTATGGAAAACTAATCCTGATGCGTCTCTTGAGGATCTAGAGAAACCTGGTGTTGATGATGAACCCATGTCTGTTGCTATAAAATATGAAGATGCTTATCAGGTTCCTCTTATTTCCTCAAATTAACTTGGTCGTATTTTTTGCTTGAAATTTGTACAAAGATGTGTAACTTTTATTCTATTGTGATTTTCTTTTACAGTATCAAAATGTGTTTGCACCACTGATAAAGCTTGAAGCTGACTATGACAAGGTTCATTACTTCTTTTAATATGATTCTGAAACTTTCCTCTCACATTTGCCGATATATTATTTCTTCATTGTCTGATGCAAAATGATAAAATTACAGATGATGAAAGAATCGCAAAGCAAGGACAACTTAACAGTTAGATGGGATGTTGGTCTCAACAAGAAACGCATTGCATACTTTGTTTTTCCCAAGGTATTCCCTTTTTTAGCATCAAATACTAAATTTAAATCAAGTTCAATGGATATAGTACTGATGCATATTTATTATAAAATATCGTTATCATTTTAGGAGGACAATGAATTGAGGCTTGTGGCAGGAGATGAACTGAGACTCAGATATCCTGGGGATAGTACTCATCCTGCTTGGCAATCTGTGGGCCATGTGGTACACTTGTGATTCACGCACTTCTTGTTTAATATGATAACTTTTTTATGAGATTAGAAATAGTTGTTGATAATTATGTAAGAGTATTATTGTCTCTACTCAGATCAAATAATATTTTTCTCTCTACTCAGATTAAGCTTACTGCTCAGGAGGAGGTTGCGCTTGAATTACGTGCCAGCCAGGTAGAGTACATTACAATTGTTTTGTTTACTTTTTTCCTATATAATTTTAGTTTGCTAATCTATTTTTGACATCACTGTTATTAATAAAAATAATAGGGAGTTCCAGTGGACTTGAGCCATGGTTTTAGCGTGGACTTTGTATGGAAGAGTACCAGCTTTGATCGCATGCAAAGTGCCATGAAAACATTTGCTGTTGATGAAACTAGTGTTAGTGGGTGAGTTTTTGACATGCAATTTTTTTTTATACATGCACATTGAGTAAACAAAATATTATTTGATCTACCTTACAATGTACATTACAATTGTTATACATGCACATTGAGTACTTCAATTTATTAAAGTGATGAATATGTAGGTACATTTACCATCACCTACTGGGACATGAAGTAGAACATCAAGTTGTGCGCAACCCTCTCCCTCGTCGTTTTGGTGCTCCTGGCCTCCCTGAATTAAATGCTTCTCAGGTAAGTACACCTACTGTTACCAGACATACCTCTCATAATATATATTTGTTTTCCAGCAAAAGTAATATAGGTTGTGTTTCTGCTGTAGGTATTGGCAGTAAAGAGTGTGCTTCAGAAGCCAGTGAGCCTGATACAGGGGCCACCTGGTACGGGTAAAACTGTCACATCTGCTGCTATTGTATATCACATGGCTAAACAAGGCCAAGGCCAGGTATAAGATTAAATTAATCTTTCAGTGCGCCTGGTCTATTCCATTATTTCGGTTCCTTTTTTGAAATTGAAGTGTATATTTGGTGAATGATTAGGTTTTGGTGTGTGCTCCAAGCAATGTGGCTGTTGACCAATTGGCTGAGAAGATGAGTGCTACTGGTTTGAAGGTAGAATAATATTGTTGAAGTATATTTTTTGTATCATTGAATCTTCTCTTTGTACTACTATTTTGCAGCTTTAACTTTGATTTTCATGAAAAAAAGGTTGTTAGGCTATGTGCGAAATCAAGAGAGGCCATCTCCTCCCCAGTTGAGCATCTCACACTTCACTATCAGGTATCACTTGCTGCATAAAAGTTAAAAGGTTGTACTAAGAATTTTCTTCTATACTTCACTTGACATAATAAGTGACATACTACTACAGGTGCGTCATCTTGACAACACAGATAAGAGTGAATTGCATAAACTACAACTACTCAAGGATGAGCAAGGTTTCTTCCCTCTCTATCTAATATTTATTGTTATTATCATCATTATTGTTATTGTTATTATTATTAGTATTCTGTATCTGTCTAATATTTATTATAGGGAGTGTAGCGTGTGGTTCACTTGGTAACTCTTTTATCATAATTTTGTTACATAGGTGAATTGTCAAGCGGCGATGAGAAGAAGTACAAGGCCTTAAAACGGGCCACAGAAAGAGAGATTTTACAAAGTGCTGATGTCCTCTGTTGCACTTGTGTCGGAGCAGGAGACCCTCGTCTTTCTAACTTCCGTTTTCGCCAGGTAACTCTTTATTCTTTAGTTGTTTTAGACTATTTTTGGTATGCTAAACATACATTAATTTTGTATATTTAATGTCCCTTGTTTATATTTAAGGTTCTTATTGATGAGTCTACACAATCAACAGAGCCAGAGTGCCTTATTCCCCTAGTCCTTGGTGTCAAGCAGGTACTAAATGATGATTTTAAAAACTTTATATGCCATATAAACTAGTAAGACAATTTCAATTAATAACAAAAAACTGATAGAGCAAAATATTAAATTTTTTTATTATAAACTTCATTGGTCTCCCTTTTACTTTTTGTTTGCTTAGGTTGTACTTGTAGGGGATCACTGTCAGCTAGGCCCAGTGATAATGTGTAAAAAAGCAGCTCGTGCGGGTCTGGCTCAGTCACTCTTTGAACGGCTTGTGCTCCTTGGTGTCAAACCCTTTAGGCTCCAGGTATTTGTTAATATAATCTATTTTGAAAAAAATTAATAGGCTGTACTACGTGGTAGTCACCAAGTTGAATGCTGAATTTCAGGTACAATATAGGATGCATCCATCATTGTCAGAGTTCCCCTCAAATTGTTTCTATGAAGGTACCTTACAAAATGGAGTGACCATCAATGAGAGGCAGATGACTGGCATTGACTTCCCTTGGCCTGTGCCTAATCACCCGATGTTTTTTTATGTCCAGGTATGTCTCATTGTCTCTCTCTCTCTCTCTCTCACACACACACACACTTGAAAACTTGGCAGTGGCTGCCAAGCTGAATTTTATTAAATGTAGAGATATTACATCAATGGTGTGCGTTAGAAATACATTGAACTACAATGCTATCTACTATCTAATATCCAACATTCTGAATATAACACCCAACATTCAAACAAAACAAGGAGTACTTCCTCCAATAACTGTCCTTCATGCACTATCATTTCCGTCAGCATGTCTGGCGGTATGTTTGCCAGTAAATACTGTCCGGTTGCACTGCTTCCAAAATTGTAAACCGGTGCACAGGAAGATGTCCACTGGTTCTTCACTTTCTGCTCTTGCGATCTTATCAGTTCCCTTGAGTGGTGCGAAAATACCGATTTAGACATCATCATGACCCCATATCCCAGCACGGAAGATATGTCGGTTCAGATTTGTGCATAGGGGCATAGGAAGAGTAGAAGCAGCTCAAATGCCACCAAATAGTCATTTGCACAGTAGGCAGTCCAACACACACTTTAGTCCACGTTTCATCATATGACCTCATCTGGTAGAATTTTCTAACGCAACATTAGGTGGACAAAAATTTAGACAGTTGGGAAGTGCCTTGCGTTTCCACACTGTTAAGTGCTCACGTCTTATTTCGCTCGTACCATCAACGCATTGTATACAGATTTTTCCTGTCTTTTCCTATTTCAAAGGGTTGCACCATGATGTTATTTGAAAGTAACGTCAACTGCTTTCTGTGCCACTGGATTAGGTAGTCTTTAGGCTGGGGGAGCCGAACATTCAGGATTTGTAGTTGCGTTCCTAAGTGATTATTGTGGAGCGTGCACTTAGGATCCCTTTCAAAAAAATAAAAATAAAAATAAAAATGGGCCGGTCACTGGTACTTCGCTGGAGTCCTTACCAGAACACTATCAATATCCCATCTGCAACTGTTCCTGTGCAGCTCCCATGGAACAGTGACTTAATTTGATTTAGTTGCCTCCAGAAAAAAGACTCCCGTACTGAATTTAGTCCAATGACCATAGGACTCAATCCGGTGCAATTGAGTCACCATGGTTGTCCAGAGGCCGTTGGGTTCATGTAAGCATGCCACCACCATCGTTGTAACAGGGAAATGTTCTGCACCTCTAAATTTGTACTCCCATTCTTCTCATTTCTTCCCATTTCTCTGGTAAATGGGATAAACAGTCCCAGTTAATCATTGAGATAACCCAACCATCTCCCTTCCGAATAGAAATTGTCTTTGAAATTGTCAATCCTATTAATTACCCATTTCAGTAGTGGGAAGCATGTCGCGAAATGTATTGGGATTGAAGATAATACAAAGTTGACTAGTGGCAACGTTCCAGCTCGTGAGAATAACTTCCTTCTTCATCCCTCTAGTTTCATTTTTCAATTTTTCTATCAACGTAGGAAAGATATTTGTTAGGTTTTAGTGATCATTAGTAGGATTAGGTAAGTTACTGGTAAGTTTGTTTGCTCGCATCCCAATATTGTCTTCGCGGTTTGGATGTTTATAATGATCAAGGTTAAGAGGCACAAAGCAGCTTTTGGCGAAGTTTATGGATAACCCTGATATCGTTGTGAACAATCTTAGCACCAATTTGAGTGAGATGAGCGAGATGGTATCGGCAGCCATAATGCCCGATGATTTTTTATTTTTATTTTTGATACCCTGGCAGTATCTGCCAAGTATAATTCTCTCTCTCTCTCTCATAACATTTGGCTGATGGTTCTGGTTTAACTTTGTTGATGGTTTCATCTAGATGGGGCAAGAGGAGATAAGTGCCAGTGGTACATCATATTTGAATAGAACTGAGGCATCAAATGTTGAGAAGCTTGTGACAACTTTCTTGCGAAGTGGTGTTGTGCCAAGTCAGGTATGTTATATATTTCAGTAATTGATATATTGTTTTAAATTGTCACGTGTCTTCAAGATAATAACTTTTCTTTTGTATAAATCATGAAGATCGGAGTAATAACACCGTATGAAGGGCAAAGGGCATATATTGTAAATTACATGTCAAGAAATGGTGCTCTCCGACAACAGCTTTATAAGGAAATCGAGGTTTGTTAGCCCCCCTTCTTTATAAACTTTCTGGAAGTAGGTTCCTAGCAAAATTAGTCCCTATAGATGAACAAACTATTGCCTTTGTAGGTTGCCAGTGTTGACTCCTTTCAGGGAAGGGAAAAAGATTACATTATTTTGTCTTGTGTCCGGAGCAATGAACACCAGGTATTGATCCTTCATCCTTTATTCGAAACACTTTTTGCATTTTTGTTAGATATCTTTCCTTTGCTCTTTGTTCACACAATTATTGCATCTCTGTTACCCTGACAGTTATTTATTGAACATCTTATTTTTCAGGGTATTGGATTTCTTAATGATCCCAGGAGGTTAAATGTGGCACTAACACGTGCACGGTACGGTATTGTCATTCTTGGAAACCCTAAAGTGCTCAGCAAACAGCCTCTCTGGAATAGCTTGTTGACCCATTACAAGGTAACCTATCTTCTTTGCCCTGTTAATCTTCTAAGGTAGCATTATGTCATATCAATATATTTTTGGGGTTCCATAATAGCTGATCGTTGAATTATCATAAAAATGTTAATGTAGGAACACGAATGCCTGGTGGAAGGTCCTCTGAACAATTTAAAACAGAGTATGGTGCAATTTCAGAAGCCCAAAAAGGTACTCCTTTTACCTACTTTTACATCACATAAATGCAGTTTATTTGATGTGGTGACTATAATACTTGAGTGATGACATCTTTTTCTTTTTATTTAGATGTACAATGAGCGTAGACTTTACATTGGGGGTGGACCTGGTGTTATGCCGGCAGCTAACTACGGTCCTATTGGCTCTTCTAACCCTACTCCTGATAGAAGAGGTGGCCGTGGAAAAGGTAACTTCTTGTTTAAATATTTTTATGTTGTTCATTACTCGTGTACAAGAGATGCCATATTGTAGCAGCATTACTAGTCCTAGGTTTTTCTTTTAGTTTTATCTTTGTTTTAATTCTGTTTTGTTGAACGGGGCTTCCGGTAACAGTGCAATTAGTTATGTACAGGTATTGGTACAAGCTGGCCTGTGTTGTGATGGTTTATGATATTGCTATGAGCTCATTTATATCTCTGTCAAAATGTAGGTCACTCTTTTGGGCCACAATTTGGAGCACCAAATGGTAAGGCATTTGCAGGATCATATCCTATGGGCCCTCCACCCCCAGCTCGTGTCCCCTTTCCTGCTTTCGCCACTGGACCCCACTCTCAACCTTATGCTATTCCCACACGTGGCGGTGGGCCTGGACCAATTGGCGTCCCCCAGGTGCCCCAACATGGCAATAGAGGCTTCACTGGGGCTGGTCGTGGTGGTGCCAGCAACGGTGGCACCATTGGAGGCCATTTGCCACCACATCAACAGAACTCACAGCAGGGTGGCTTAGCGGGTATAGGTTCTCCCTTTGGATTTGGCGATCAGAATAGTCAACCGTCGGGGGCTCCTTTGTCCCAGACTGGAATGATGACTCAGGTATGTAAATTGGCTTAGTGGGTCATTAATTATTTCGATAGTTCATGCCATGAATTATTTTGCTTAGGAACTATGTGTAGAACATCCTTTGTAAATTATACTCTGTTGTTTGGTGTTCTCAGGCACCAATGCAAGGTCTAAGCCAGACATTCCGTGAAGGTTTTTCTATGGGTGGCATGTCTCAGGTATTTTATTCATCTGGTAGTGGTACAAAATTTTCTTTGTACTTGTTATAATCTTTATCTCAAATTAATCTTATGTTTTTTGAACAGGATTTCTTTGGAGAAGACTTCAAGAGCCAAGGGTCTCATGTCCCATACAATATGGCTGATTTCTCTACTCAGGTTACAATTTTTTTTAATATAAAGTTAGCTTAAATTTCAAAGCCCCCACTTTTCTTTTGTTATATTTTTTAAATAGTTTGTTTTTTTTTTAAATTATTTGTTTGTTGATATTATATCATTTTTTCGAAACAACAGCAATCTCAAGGTGGCTATGGCATGGAATATGCCACACAGGCAGCTCAGCCCGGGTTCCCTGGCAATTACATGAACCAAAATTCGCACCCAGGCTACCCTCACATGGGCCCCAGTAATGATATTGCCTCCCAGGTATGAAATTTGATTTCCAAGATACTGCTTAGGTCTTTTACTTTTTACATGGGCTGTAATGATTTACATTAGCTTTTGAACTTATTAATGTAGGAACACACGGGTCCCGGGTCACATGGGATGTTTACGCAAGCTGGTTACAATGACCCATCACAGGAGGATTCCTCTCAGCCCCATTTCCCTCCTCTCCAGTCTCAGGTATAATGGCGGGTTTTACTTTAATTACATCCGAGACCAAATTTTATATGCTACTTATGCCTATATTTGTCTTGTCATTTGCAGGGGTTGATGAGCCCTCTGTACTCACAACCTTACGCTCAGTATAATACTCAGCCTCCATCTCACCAAACTCCGCCCCAGTGAGATTTGGGGCTTACTTTTTATCCCTAAAACGGTTTCGGCTGCAATAAGTTTACTTGCAGTAAAAAGGGGTTATTCCCTTAAATCCTCTAAGCTGATTTGGTTGTGCCTTGAAGGAGATCTCAATAACCATCAATTTGTTTGATGTGCAAATCTTGGAAGAGAAATGACCGTTTATGGTTTTGAAGAAAAAGAGTGCTCACAACCAAAGGCCATGAGGTGTAAGGGGTATAACCCCAATTATCCCGTGAAATTTGTGGTATGTCAAGAGGGGAGAGCATGGTGTGGTTGGAAAGGGAAGGATTAAGTTGGGCGGTGCTACATTTCTGTTAGGTTTTGCTGTTCCCAGGGCAGTGTTCATATTTTTATGATTTATTGACCATTTTACATTCTACCAAGATAAGATATCTAAGCACGAAGGGTATAATGAGAAATAGTTGTGAAGTTTGAATTACCTGCAAATAGCAAAATCTACTTTGTTAATAGCTCTGTCCAATTTAGAAGAGAAGGGTCATGGCAATACTCACCGATTGGTATGGTTTAAAATAACTGGTATTGGTGTGGATTTGTTGGTTCTTAGTTTTGTGAGGTGGTACAGAATTTAAAATAGAGATTCAAGATGGTGCTGTATAGAAGTTATTTTGTTTGGTGGCGGCCTGCCTTTTTCTGATCCCCTGCATGTCCCGATTGACTAGTTTATGTTAGAAGAACAATTTTTTCTGTGACTCAGTACGATTGTCTTCTTCTTCTTCTTCTTCTTGTTTTTATATTTTGCATATATCAGAGCAGATTTTTGTAGTTTCAATGATGCTTGTTTAATCATATTTGTTTTAAATCAGACGAATACAGTAAGAGCAATAAATGAAAACATTGCATTTTAAGATTTTTTTTTTAGTCCGGTTCTTGCTTCTATCCCTTTCAAGCTGAGTCCGGATCCTCTGAAGTGACTCAAATTTTGAATTTAGATATGGCCCGTCTGATCAGAATCATGACCAATCTGGCCCGAGATAGAATGTAAGGAGGCCTTTAATATTCGTGCTAAAGCAGATCAGACGGTTCGGATCTGAACTCAAAATTTGAGTTTTATATGAATTCTTACTAATTTCTAGTTTTGTATCGGTTAGAGTATCTCCAAATCTCCATCCAATTCAAAATAAGGCCATGCATTTACAAAAAGAAGGCCCATCAGAAAACAATGAAAGCAATAGAAAAGAAAAGGAAATTAAACGAGCCCATGCAGAGCCCGCTAACTCACACGATAGGGGTGTTCAAACGGTTCGCTTTGTTCGGTTTTCAACTGAACCGAAAAATTTCAGTAAGAGCAATAAATGAAAACATTGCATTTTAAGATTTTATTTTGGAAACAATAAAAAGTTGAGATTACGAATATATTTTAAAATGAGACACGATTAAAACAAGGGATAAAGAGCTCTGCCCCTAAGGTTGATTTTTTCTATTACCCGGAAAGCGATTGATTAAGGGCCAATTAAATTAGTAACCCAATATCTTCCAAAACCGTCAATTACCCCATAATGTTTCCTATTCCTTGTTCATCCATATATAGATACATTTTCCTGACATCAAATGTTATTGCTATTGAACTTCATCTCTGGAACAACTCCCAATCATCAATATATTTTAGTGAAAAATCAATGTGAGATTGACTTTTCATTCATAATTTCTTTCTTCTTTTGTTTAGACCAAAAAACAGTACTGTCAATTTCGGGTGGTAGTCCATCTGAAACTTGCCCCAGTGCATTGACATTTGATGTGACTGGTATTGTGAATTAGTACCGCAACTAGCAATCGATGTTTAATCCCCACTATATCGAGCCCGAATCACTACACATAGGACCTTCTCTTTGACTCTTTCACCAAACAATCAATGAAAACATAAAGCAGGAATCAAACCTGAGTCAGCACCCATGAGCACAGTGTCAAGATCACTGATGTTCCCAATTTTGCCATAACTCATCTAACCGATGGGCTAATTACATAGCTGTATTAACATATGGAGATAATTTATTATGAATTTTGATGCATAAAAGTGATGATGAGCAGCCGAAGCACCTGACGTGTTCAATGCACACCTAATTTGTGGATGTAATAACCTTTCTTCTTGCAAGGTAATTAGCTACATTATGGTTTCACCTCTCTATCTCTCTTGCTAACCCTCATGACAAATGTAAATAATTATGTTTTTCTTATTTCCGGGTACAGTTTTATCTTAATTTTAAAGAATAAAAGATTAAATTGCCTTTGAAGTGTATTCAGGTTGACTCTTAGACGAGCCTTTCTGCTTCTCCATCTCCTTCTTGTCCAGACTCCCGCTTGTTCATCTTCATCTCCTTCTTTGTATCAACGGAACTCCCTCTTCTGCTGAAGGATAGACACTGTGCTCTTTTAAGCGGTGAATCTTTTAGCTGGTTTTTATAGGATAAAAATTATTACTATTGTCGGTAGGTAGGTTATCAAATCATGTTTCTGACTCCATTCTCTTCCTCTCCATGTGCTTCCAGAGAATAAGCGATAATGCTGCTGCGGCAAAGTTTCATGATTATTGAATGGAAAGTTTCCAGAGCATAATCATGTTTTCAACGATTATTGAATGGAAAGTTTCATAATTATTTAAATAAGCGATAATGCTGCTGTGGCAAAATATTTAGTAGTGTAAAGAAAAGAGAATATTTATCTTGTTTTCGAGTTAAAATTGTAAAAATAAAGAAAGATAAAGAAAAGTAAATAAAAAAATTCTTTGTGCATTTTCCAAAAAAAAAAGTTCCTCTTAATTTAAAATATAAAAAATTAATTTTTTTCATCATTTTTTTTTATTTTCTTCTTTATCTTTCTATGTTATTTCAAACACGAAGCATAACCTACTTTGGAATAGTGAGAAAAGGATGATGCACTAAGTGGACAACTTTGGAAGACTATGCACAAAATTACTGTTGTAGATAGGTAGGTTATTAAATCAATTATGTTTCAGTGAAATGAAAAGGGGTCTAAAATCAATACTGTTTCCATGTGAGTCTAAAATCGATACTATTAGCTGCAGCAGCTTTTTAAGTTTTTAGTCCTTTTACAGCAGCTTTTAAACTTCTAGCCTATTAGCTGTCAAAGTGTTGAACGTTGAACTCCTTTTTATTTTTTTCTATTTAGCTGTCAAAGTGTTGAATCAAGATTTAAGCATAATTTTTTTCCATAGAAATAAATAAAAAGGAATAGAGAGAAATAGAAATAGTACATCAGATTTTTTATTGGTAGAAATATCGGTAGGAATTCTATCCATCCTAATAATTCAAAAGTTCGAATCGGTTGAACTCCTATCGATCCAAACAAGTTTTTTATTTTTAGTTTTAGTTTTTTCTAGTAAAATATATTTTTTTTTAAAATAGATAAAGTATCTTAAAATTTATATGTAATAGAAAAATATCATCTACTTTTTCAAAAACTTTTTCTATTTTAATAGAGATGTAATAGAAAAATTCCATCTATCTATGCGTTAGATTAAAAAAAAAAACTAAGTTAGGATTGATAGGAATTCTACCGATCCTTTCCTACCGATCCAAACTTTTGAATTATTAGGATCAGTAGAATTCCTACCGATCTTTCTACCAATCAAAAATCTGATGTACTCTTTCTGTTTCTCTATCTTCCTTTTTATTAATTTCTATAGAAAAAAAATTCTCAGATTTAGAAAGCAATTCAATTGGCATGTATTTTTTTTTGGTAGCCTAGCATCCATATTTTTGTAGTACTCTCCAATTGAATTGACTATATTTGTTTGCTTTTCCACGGTTTAAAAATTAAGATAAAATAAATAAGGAAGCAGAAATGCTAACAAAAATTGTAGAGTAAAAATTATTCAAATTTTGTAAATTTATGGAGGAAATCACGGATATAATCTAAATTATTTAGTTTTAGAATGTTAAACTATTAAGAATTATGTACAAGACTACTTGTATTCTTACTTTACATCACATTTTTTTCTACTTGTTGTTTTTTTTATTTAATTGTTGACAACATGTCATGTAACAATAATAATATATTTTTTTCCACTGTATTGATGAGCTTGAGCTTGATACGGTTATTTTGAGATATGTGTGTGAAGTATATCATAGTAAATAATGTTTCCGGTTTTTGGATTATAAATTATAATTATTTTAAAAAAATCAGCGGTTGAACCGATTAATCCACTGATCCAACTACTAAACCGTTAATTCGAAGGTTTACCGGGTGGATATTTAATCCGATTTTGATAACATTAGTAAAAATTAGTAAGGTAGGAGACCAAATTAAATGACAGAGTAAGCGATTAATAATTAGGACTCGTACCTTTGAGTGTTTGTTTCTTTCGTATGTTTCGAAGTTGGAACAACTTTTTTGTGATTACTTTTTGGGTAAAATGCCTTGATTTTGTACAAGTTCAGACTTGAGATAAGATCATAGTGACAACTTAATTGTTCGGGAAAGGTTCGGCGATGTATAAAATTCGTGATTCGGAAATAATTCGGGATAATTTGGGAATGATTCGGAATAATCCGGATCAGAGATCTCAGTCCTACAAGAAAGCAAAAAAAAATGTTCTGGGAAAAATTCGGGAAAAAGTTCGTAAAATTTGCAAATTATTCGGGTATAATTCGGTCAAAGTTCGGTCAACCGAATAATTCGGCGTTTGGTTCGGCATCACCAAAAAAAAGAATTATTCGGGTATAATTCGGATATAATTCGCGAATCTTGTCACTATGGATAAGATAGATAGGGACAAATATCCTCTCCAATATGTATAAAAGATTCGCTTTACTTTACGGTTTGAGATTTACTCTCAGTCGCTTTGAGATTCGGGCTAACGCAGGGGCCGGTATTATCTGGGATCCATGGCCATGTCTTCGTCTCTGTGTCTCCTTTGGGTTGGAGTTTATGACTTCATATACTCTGCATTAACTCATTGATTGATTTTAAATCCAATCTATTCGTTACATATATGCCCGAATCTTGAAGAATTCCGTACATTACAGCTTCTAATTTAAACTCAAAATGTGTTTTTTTAATGCAGAGGATGCGGACTCATATGGGAATCTGGGATTTTACGAACATACCGTGAAAAATGTTAATTAAAAATTATGCTTTTGGTTATTAGTTAGATGCAAATGAAAAATAATACAGCGGAGGCAACAAGTGGGTTAGTTCTAGAAGTTTTTCGGACATGTACCCCAAGTGTTTGGAAATTTACCAGGTCAATATTTCCTTGCGAACCATCAATAACTTGTTCACCATGCTTATTTGGAAAATTAGAGAACATCTATAATGTACATAAGGATTAAGGAACCAACAAAACCTAAAAAAAGAAAGAGAAACATAGAGTTAAATCATGCGAGAGATTGGCAATATCGAACTTGAGTAATACAGCTAGCCGTGTCTGGTCTATCAGAATGTTTTTTTGGAAGAGAAATGTGAAGGTCGAACTTCAGATTCCATTAATCAGACACCAGTGATCAAAATTACAATGTAAAGGTCTATCAAAATGTTGAAAATGACATACTAATATTCCGGGTAAATATCATTTTTACATTCAATTTTCAGTAAAAATTAGGCGAAGTGCCAAGCGGAATTGGGTAACAAAAATCACTCTCAAGCCTACCAACAACGATAGTTTTGGAGACATGTTTTGAGTGACTTTCGACTGATCCGGTCCGATTGTGAAAGTTATACCGATTGCGCAAAGCAAAATTCAATCTGATTTGAACCATGTATTATAGACGAGATAGGAGAAGGTCAGATGGGCATCGGATCTACATTTAGGTTCAATTAGCTATATCACCGTACAATTAGTATCAAGATCTATGCACACGGAAATTGATACAGATTTGCACGGATTTGATGGGAGCACACAAATCTTGATGCAGATTGGATGGTCAGAACACCCATCAAACCAAAGTAGGTCTGATGGGCATCGAACCTACTCTGAATTCATTATAGACGGAAATGACCAAACATAAAAAAGATGGATTTGCAGGACTTAAAATGGAACATATGTTATCCACGAATCTTTTTTTTTTTTTTTATAATTATCAATAAGTAAATTATTGATATTGATATCTATATTATTATTATTGTTATGTATTGTAAAATGAGAACATATGTTCAGGGGTATAATTAGAAAATTGAAATTAAAGGCTCTGAATAACGAAATGCGGACTTAGTGCAGTGGTACGAGCCATCATCTCTCTTTCAAGATGACGCATGTTTAATTCTCAAAAATAACATTAAAAAATGTTGGAGGCGTTCCAGGGCCTTTTAATAAAAAAAAAGTTTTGAATAAGTTATTATAGTATAATTTTTATTTTATATAAAAAGTTTAAAAAACACAAGTGCTTATAAAATTATAAATATAAAGGATAAAACTACTAATTTTAATTCATAGAGGTTGTTTAATTAGCTCCTTAATAAACTTTTAGATTCGTCTCCCACATATGTTATCCACAAATCTTATATTATTATAAGAAGTTGGGGATCAAGTCATCCAACTCTCTCATACCCATAAGGGATTCCCTGTCTAAATTTCGAACCTACAATCCTTGAGAGGGAGAGCAGTTGCCTTTTGTTACTGGATCAAAAGCTAGTTGTCGTTATTGGTAGTTATTGTTAAATACATCGTGGATATTGATACATAATTGTACAATTAATGGCCTTAAAAGCTAATACAAATACTATGGAATTTCTACCAGCCTATATAAAATCTTATTTCTTTTCTTTGTCAAAAGACTTAAAAAAAATTTATATACTTGTCACTATAAATATGGTTTAAATACTAAGCACTGTTTCATATACATATCTATGATTTTATAGACTCAATAAAATTCCTTATTCACGTCGTGTCCATTTCATTTGCAACATAGCAGTGTGAAACCTTGGTGAGAGAGAAACAATTTCAATGTTAAATCTTATTCATCCTATTTTGTAAGGTAACGTTATTCATGATTGAAAAGTTCTACTTATGAATATCAAAATTCCATATTTTAATCTAATTTGAGTCTGATATAAGAAATTAAATTAGAAGGTCGAAAATTTCGAACAATTCCAAAATAAATATTCCTTTCACTTATCAAAGATCATAGATCAGTTCGTATTTATCACATATCAAATATCAGGCTCACATTTTACAAAGCTCAAATATCGGGTAAAAATATTGACAGAGCTGTTTGATTTAATGAAGCGCACTAATAATATTACTTCATCACTTTGACTCTACTGTTCCTTCGCTGCATGAAGCTATAACAGCACTGTTAATCCAAATATGTGCTGGGTACTGAAACCGTGAAACGGGAAATTGTAAACTGTTGGATGAATCCGAATCCTCCCAGGTACCTGACTCAAGCCAAATAAAATGGACGGTCCAGATTAACTACAAACGGTGCCTATTCGGGGATGGCGCAAGGGGGGAGTATTATTTTTGCTTTGATATTCGTGCTAAGTTAAAAGAACGATCTTAAGACGTCCATTTCCAATTTGCTCGAGTCAGGTACCTGGGGTGATCTGAATTCCTGTTGGATAGCACGTACAAATATAGAAAAGTTTTGGGTCCATTGCGAAAACCCGAGAAAATATTTGCAAATATTTGGGAATACCTCCACTGATCGCTCGGTCTCTCCTTTCTCTCGCCGCCCCAAATCTCATCCCATCTCATCTCATCTCCCTCCATTTCTCTCTAATCTGAAAAATGCAACGCATCCTGAGCCGCGCCGCCTCGGCCGGAGGGAGACTCCGTCGGTGCACCGCCGCCTTTTCGACCGACGCTCCGGCGGTAGGAACCGAGGACTCGGCGTTCGTTGAGGCGTGGCGCAAGGTGGCCCCGAATATTGATCCCCCAAAGACACCTCTCGCCTTCATGAAGCCCAGGCCTCCGACCCCCAGCTCCATCCCCACCAAGCTCACTGTTAATTTCGTTCTACCTTACAAATCTGAGCTCGCCAACAAAGAGGTTTTTCGATCCCAACTTTATCTTCTTCTTCCTCTTGTTCTTTTTTTACTATTTATACTGTCAATTTGTACTCGCTGTTGTGATCGACATAGATCGTTTTTTAGGGTTTGGGGGAAGTGGGTGGGTGGGACTTTGGCAGAATCTTAAATTTTTTTCTTTACGGATAGATCTGTTGTCAATTGCTGATCTGAATTGTATGTTTTGCTATAATCTGATGAACGGCACTTCTTTGTAGTATATTTTTTAGCGTTATTTTATTTTTTTAATTGATCTGTTAGACCTAAATCAGTAGTCATTTCTTTTCCTTTGAGGAATCAATCTCTTTAAGGTCAACAAGCTGTTAAATGCACAAATTATGCTGATGTCCCCAATATAAGCTAACTTAGATACAGCTTCCTTCTCATTCATTTATACTTGTGCTTATTTTGGGATAACCGGTTGGATTTGTTCATAGAAGTCATATATTTGGTCGGTACTGGTGCCAGTAGAATGTTGAGCTGGTATAATTGAAAATGCATCTTTAAGAAAATGTGAAGTTAGCAAAGTCCAACTGGTTTGGTGCTGAGTTCTGATCAGACAACCTTTACATTTAACCACTATTAATGTTTCCATGTTTTCTGTTTATATTATTAATTATTATTTTGGTTTGGCACTGAATTCTGATAAGATGACCTTAACAATTATCTTCTTTTTTTTCATGTTATTATATTATTAATTATTATAATTTTCAGGTCGATATGGTGATTGTACCAGCAACAACAGGCCAGATGGGTGTGTTACCTGGCCACGTTTCAACCATAGCTGAATTGAAACCGGGCCTTCTCTCTGTCCATGAAGGAACTGATGTTACCAAATACTTTGTCAGCAGTGGCTTTGCTTTTATCCATGCCAACTCAGTTGCTGACATAGTGGCTGTTGAGGCGGTCCCACTTGACAACATTGACCTGAGTCAGGTTCAAAAGGGTTTAGCTGATTTTACTCAGAAGCTCAACTCTGCCTCCAGTGACCTAGAAAAGGCCGAGGCTCAAATTGGAGTTGATGTGCACAGCGCACTTAATGCCGCCTTAACCAGGCTAGGGTTAGGGTTAGGTTTTTCTGTCTCTTGCTTTGTTCTTTTGTCTGTCTAAACTCGTGGGATGAGCGAATTTCAAATAAATTTGTGAGGGCTTCTTGCGGAATGCCTGGACATCCTATTTTTTTCTTCTTTTTTGTTTGATGAATGAATTTTGGTGGTGGTAGATAAAGAGAATCTGGTGTTATTAACACTATGAGCTCGGGTCCCAGTTTGGGTTTTATAATTTTATTACAAATATGTCAATTTCTACAACGTGCATTTTCCCACTGTTGTAATTTTCTTTTCGCAATAACATTTGAACTCAAAAGGCGAATATGTTGGTGTTTCATGTGTTAATGTGGAAAGAATTCAAATATTTGGAAATCCCATGTGCATTAACAAACTCCGCCAGAATGTGAGTACAATATACTACAGTTCCAGTGAGCACTAATAAATAAGAGGCTTGCGTGTATAGTAAAACCAAACAATACAAGTAGAGAAATTGTAATGACAAGACATAGAGGGAATATTAGTAAAGTAATAGTCTCTTGTAATAGCTTGAGGTTAATTTTTGTTAGGCCAAATTGTGGATCCAAGCATGAGTTCTCTTCTTCCTCAGTCTCTCAGCAATGGCAAATGCCAGCTTAAGGGATTGCGAGGCGTTCAGTCTGGGGTCGCATTGTGTGCGGAAGCAAGTGTTCAGGTCATCAAAAGTGATGTTTTGGGGCCCACCTACACAAATTCGCCCGAAATTTTTATTAATAGAAATTAAATATTAAAATATCGAGATTGAAGAAGACTTTTGCCGGAATTTCAAATATAGGAATTTCGTGATTTACTGTAATGGCTAGAGGCCGTTGTTGTCGATAACGGCCCGGTTAGTCATCAGATTAGCGATCTGATTTACGAAAACCAAATCTCAGGCCGTTATAGACAATCACGGCTAGGACGCAGCATAAAAAAAAAAAAAACAGGCCGTTATAGAGAATCACGGCCAAGAAACGCAAAAAAAAAGAAAAAAGAAAAGAAAAAGAAAAACTGGCCGTTATAGAGAATAATAGCCAGGACTATTATTCCTCATTTTGTTTAGAAGGAAAAAAACAACAATGATGAGGTTGAAGTTTTGAATGAGAACAAATGAAGCCTAATAAATGCTGTCAGATGAACAGTAACAAAAAAACATGCGCGCATACAGTCATGCCCCATTCATTGATTATTAAATTAATTTTACTGATTAGTATTATGACATGTGTATGGTGCACCAAGATAAAAAAATAAAATCACATGCTACTTCTCTTCACACCAAGTCAAATTTTTATTCAGTTCTAGCCGTTATTTACTATAACGGCCAGCTTTTTTTTTTTTTTTCGCGCTTTCTGGCCGTGATTGTCTATAACGGCCTGGGATTTGGTTTTCGTAAATCAGATCGCTAATCTGATGACTAACCTGGCCGTTATCGACAACAACGGCCTCTGGCCGTTACAGTAAATCACATAATTCCTATATTTGAAATTCCGGCGAAAGTCTTCTTCAATCTTGATATTTTAATTTTTTTATTTCTATTAATAAAAATTTCGGCAAATTCGCATCCCCTGAATATCTCATATTTTGTGTGACTTATTGGAAAATCTCAACTGTTCAAATACATTCTGCATGAATCTCAAAACTCAAATAATACTAGCCCCTACGCTATCCCCGAATAGGCACCGGACATGTCGGTCATGCAAAATATGAGATATCTTAGAGGATACGCACTCCCTACACATTTGCTTACATTTTGGCCTGTCATCTCCAGGTGGACCCCACTGATTTGTGTTCCTTGTTCGTGTTCATCAAAGAATGCAATTACTTCATCCTACATGAAATTATTTCACAAGCAGAAGAAAGATTCAGTTCTTGGGATGTGATTAAACATGACTTGTTTAAATTATTTACTACTTTTTAGTCACATTCTTTGGATATCTCTAAGTTTAATATTGCTTCTATTTGTTTGATTCCTAAGAAGGAAGATGCTATGACTATCAAAAACTTCTGACCAATTAGCTCGATTAATTGCAGTTATAAGCTTATTACAAAATTATTGGCAGATAGACTTACCATTGTTATGGATTCTCTAATTGACTCTTCTTAAACAACTTATATCAAAGACAGGTTGATTTTGGATAATGTGGTGTGTGCTCATGAAACACTGCATCAAATCAAGATTAAAAAACAGAAAGACATTCTATTTAAACTTGATTTTGAGAAAACTTTTGATCATGTCAATTGGAACTTCTTGCTGGAGGTTTTACAGGCAAGAGGCTTTGGTTCAAAGTTTCAAACTTGGATTCAACATACTCTAGAGGGTAGTAGAACTTGTGTTAACTTGAATGGTACTCTTGGCTCTTATTTTTCTTGCAAAAGGGGATTGAGACAAGGAGATTCTATGTCTCCCTTTTTCTTTATATTGGTTGCTGATGTTCTTAATAAGGTTCTTGCTAAGGCTAAGCAAGGACACTTAGTAGAAGGTTTAGGACACTTTCCCAACATGAGAAGTATTCTTAACCTTCACTTTGCTGATGACACTATTCTGTTCCTTCAAGCTGAGAAAAATGTCTTGGAAAATGTTAAATGGCTATTACTTGCTTTTGAGAATAGTTCAAGACTTAAAATCAACTATGCCAAGAGTGAGATGTTAATCTTTCTGACAATGAAACTAGTTCATTGGCTATTGTTCTTGGATGTCAAATTGCTTCTTTACCCTTAACCTATTTGGGAGTTCTTATCAATAATAAGGCCCTTACAAATGTTGATTGGCAAATCTTAATTGATAAGATTGAGAAACAGTTACAAGGATAGAAGATCAATCTTCTATCCTTAAGAGGCTGAGTCACTGTGCTTAATTCGGTCATTTCAGCTATTCCATTATACTAGCTTTCTGTTTATCGTATGCCAGCCAAGATAAGGCATAAAATTGATAAAATTCGAAGGAAATTCCTTTGGCATTGTGGTAATTCCACTAGAAGGAGATATTCCTTAGTGGCTTGGGATGTAGTTTGTACTGGTAAAGACCAAGGAGGCTTAGGAGTTTTGGATATGAAATTAATGAACAAAGCTCTTTTGGCCAAGTGGTGGATACGTTTTTTGGATAATAATGTCCATGGTAAATGGAAAGATATTGTATTGAGCAAATATGGTTCAAAGACCTCCCCCTCAATTTGTTCTCCTTTTTGGAGAGGCATTCTGAAATATCATGACATTATTGGCTTGGGTCTTAATAAAGAAATAGACAATGGGATCTCTACTGCTTTTTAGCTGGATAGATGATGTTTTGAATATCCATTACAGGGCATTATGACATTTATTCTCTATTGTACAAAATAGTTTTATTTCTGTTGCCTCTGCCTTTTCAAGGTCTCATATGCATTTGGAGTTTAAAAGACAACTCACTGGTATCTATTTATCTGAATGGATGCATCTGAAACCAGTGAATTAATATTCGGTTCTCATGCGGTATTCGGAAGGCTGCCGCATACCGCATATACGGTATGCGGCCGAATATGCAGATTCTTATTCGGATTTATATATGCAGATTTTTTATTAAATATTTAATCCCACAGTACTTAAATACAATAAGGCAGGATGTAGAGAGGTTATAAAAGATTTCTGAGTGGGATGCTTGAAGAGAACACCTACCTGGTGGGTCTGAAACTCATTTAATGGGTTATGGATTCGGGTCCGGAACTCTTTTAATGGGTTTTGAATTTTTTTTAATTTTTTTTAAAGCATGGATTCAATATTCGGTCCAAATAGCTATTTTCTATTCGGTCGGACACTGAATAGGAATATACGATCTTATATTCACCGAATAGAACTGAATTTTACTACACTGTCTGAAACAACATTTCTTGCACTTTACTCTTGATAATACTTTAGTGGATAAGTTAATATGGAGATGGTCTAATAATAATCTTTTCTTTATTAGCTCTTTTTATAAATGGCTTCAAGATGGGGGTATTTCTAATAAAGAATACCTCACTATTTGGAAATCCAAGTTGCCTCTTAAAATTAAAATTTTTCTTTGGCTTGTCAGACAAAATATAATACTTACTAAGGTTAATTTGTCTCATATAGGTTGGCAAGGTGACACTAGATGTGTCTTTTGCTCACTATTTCTAATAAAGAACACTTATTTATTCATTATTTCTATATTGGACTTATTTGGAAATGGATAGCTGCTTTTAATGGTTTCTCTTTTTCTTTTCAAACGGTAGAGGAGCTATGACTTCTTGATGCTGTTATCCCTTTAAAGGACAGTTTATTACTTGAATTAATTAGAGGTGCTATTGATAAACCTAATTTATATATACTTTTGATTAAGGTTTAACCTCAAAAATTAAGTCAATTTTCTTGTATTGTAGTGTAATTTTATGTTAAATATGTCAAGAACCAAGTTACTGCCAAAGTCTATTTAAATTACAGGAAATAAAGCAAATTGTAGATCTTCTCGTAAGCTTTCCGAAAAGTGATAGAACACTGAAAACGGAGTTAGGGATGATGATCTATGCATGTTTGAAGTTCAGTTCACAGAAAATTTCCAGAGAGTTCTGCGGCCTGCACAACCGGCCACACAGAATCACAGCTGCTGACACACAATTTGTATTTTGGCCATATTTTGGTCGTACGAACTCTGATTTGGGTGAATCAAAGCTTGACGGAACTAGGACAAAAAGATATACAACTTTCATGAAGGAAACAAATCCAAATTTGGAATGTAGAATTGTGCAGCCACACCAATGGCCGCACAGTCTAGATTTGGACAGATTTTATTGTCAAATTAATGCAATCTTTGCCCGATTCACTTCCAGATCTTGTTTGCTTGCTCCCAAAGTCACAAAAATTGCTATATATTAGAAGAGAGGCAGCAGGAGAAGGGATATGGATTCATCTATTATTCATCTGTCAGTTATCTTTTAACCTAGTTTTAATTCTATACATCTCTCTACATCTTTTCTACCGATATTTTTATTAATAACCTCAAACAAATAAAAAATGTCAAATCTAACCCAGGTTTGAAATTTTTTTCAAAAATGCCCAAACCGCCCAAGCACAGAGCGGTCCACCCCCCCTAACCGCCCCCCATGGGGCGGTTTAGTGAAAGTTTTTTTTTTTTTAATAAAACCCCCTAACCCCCCACCCCACTGCCCTAACCGCCTACCCCAGCCCCAGCCCCGCCCCCCTGCCGCCCCGCACCCGCCCGCCCAGCCCAGCCCCGGCCATCCCCGGCCATCCCCGCCCCTCCCCGCCCCTCCCCTCCCCTCCCCGCCCTCCCCTCCCCTCCCAGCCGCACAGGAGGAGGAGGTTCACGTGAGGCGTGTACAGCCGCATAGGGACCGCCATCCACCCCGTAGGTTGGATCTCTCCGGTCGTCGCCCTCGTCCTCGTCGTTAGGTTTTTTGTTCTTGTAGTCTGATAGCTTTTCTACTATTGTATATTTAGTTTGGAGTGTTTTATCTTATGTTGCGGACATTTAGATTACGTAGTTTGGATTTTTTTTTGTGGACTTACCATTTATATTACATATTTTTCACTGTTTATCACGTTATCCAAATCGACAATTATTATAAAAGAATCGACAGTTCTAACGTCAAACGACTCATCCACATTCAACCAATTTTTATTTAAAATTGCAATAAAAAAAATAAATCATTTTCATATAAAAATTACAATAGAAAAAATATATCTTCCTATATGTTGTAAATATATCTTAATAAAAATATATCTACAAAACAAATATATATTTAATATATCTATAAAAAATATATATATCTTATAAATATATCTTAATGAAAATATATTTACAAAAACAAACATGTCTTAATATATCTTAAAAATATATATATATCTTATAAATATATCTTACTAAAATAAATATCCTAAAAAAAAAAAAAAAAAAAATGCCTAACCGCCCGATTGGGGGGCGGTTTTCTTGGCCGTATAGACCGCCCAATCACTGGGCGGTTTGGTGGGTAGGGTGAACCGCCCAGTGATGGGGCGGTTAGGTTACTTTTGAATTTTTTTTCAGATAGAGGTTATATTTGACATTTTTCATTTGTTTGAGGTTATTAATAAAAATTTCGGTCTTTTCTATCTTCTCCAAGTGAATCAAGGCGATTGGAGCGAAGGATTGAAGGTTTCTCGAGCGAGCAAAGTGAAGACAAGGGGCAATGAGCAAGGAGATTGGTGTACTCTATTCTCTTTCTTGTTTTTCTCAGTTTTTATCATGTTTACTCTTGTATTTCTCTTGGATGTTAGCGCACCCATGAGAGGCTAGATTTCCTCTCTAGGGCTTAGGCTTTAAGCATGAATTTGTGTTAAAATCTACCTTACTTGGATGATATTCTTTATTATGATTGTTTGCTTACTTGTTTTTATTGTTGATTTTATAATTCATGTGATTGTATAGTTTGTGTGCTTGTTAATTAGCGTCCCGCTTAGGTTTAACCAACTTGAGATGATTAGGATCAAGAATTGATGGTACCAAATTATATACATGAATAATCCTAGGATTTGAGATTAGAAATTACCAAATCTAATTCTTAGTCCGGAACCACAAGAAACAAAGATTGAATTGAGGTGAAGGACTTAATCGTAAAACCTCATATTTAATTGGGACCCCTAGATTTGAACCGAATATTAGTGTGAATGACTTAATTGTGAAGTATCAGTATTTGGGAATAAACTAGGCTAACATATGCTTATGGTCTAGATAGTTAGGGTGAAGAACTTAATCGTGAAATCTGAATTGTCTAGGCACGTTACTAATTCACGAAAGTGACCCTTTTTGATATTTAAGGATTAGAAACCCTATCATTACAAACATGAATTTAGAAACCAATTAAGTGTGGATTTGAACCAAGGGATTGTGTGCCAATAGCCCCCTAGACTTCTATCTATTTGAATCACAAAACTCCTTTTATTTGTTTGTTTTAAATTGCTTTGTTTAAATTCAACTCTCAATCGGGTATTGAACCCACAAAACCAATTTTACAACAAACCCCCCCATTTACTTTATTTGTACTTTTTTTAGAATTAATTAATTTAGTAAGAAGTAATATTTCTCGTTATCTTTAGATCGATACCTATATTACTACAAGGATAGGTTGTATGCTTGCAACTGACCTATTATTGTGTATTAAGGTTTATAAATTTTAAAGTTAAAAAGTGTATTAAATTGAACCATAATCCAATACCAAAAATACACAACAGCTATTCTTTGGACCATTTGGTTAGAAAGAAATAAAGTTTGCTTCAATGGTACCAGACCAACCAAGTCTTTGGGTACTAGAATATTGTCATTAACCTCATTTTGGTGCCAGTCACGTAATGACAATTCTTACTTAAAGCTCTCTTTCATATTACCCTCTAATGTCAAGGGTCTTCCAGATCAGCTCTTGGTAGAGGAGGAGGCAGGCTCCCTACTCCTTGCAATGTTAGAGATGGAGGGAGATCTACCGGAGGATGCTACTGCCACTCCGATCCAATGTTTGGAGGCAATGAAGATGATCTCTCCATTGATTGGAGTGATATGGAGTGATTACTTGTTCTAGTTTCTCTTTATTATGCTTTATCTTTTGTGCTGAATTGTGTTATCTTACTTAGTTTCTTTTTGTTGGTTATCAGCTAGTTGCTCTTCTTTTTGTATTAGTGATGTTGTAAGAACAATTGTATTATGTAAGTGCTTGTTTTAGGTTTTCATTTTGGATACCTATACAGGTGCTCTTATGGTTTCAATATGAAACCGGTGGTATCACCACTATTTAAAAAAAAAAAAGATTCATTTCTTGGGATAACTTTTGAAGGAATTTATGGCATGAACTTACTCTTATTGCATCGAAGGAACGGGTTCTTAAGCCACATGGGGCTTTAACAGTGTTTCCATGAACCAGGTCTGTGATCCACGTAACTATGCACCCAGCTTGCCGGTATACACAAATCGAGAAGGCGGTAACTTGGTGCGTAAATTGTTAGCACCCATCCGTGTGATGAGAGTAAGCCATCCTGGTTTATTTTGAGGGTTGAGTATCTTACAAAACCTCAAGAGTTCTGTTGGATCGAGCTTGTCGCTCACCTAAGAAAAAGATTAAACAAAAAATAATTTCTAGCTTGAAAATTACAGTTTTTTTAATCACAAAGATATTAAATCAAATATTGATATCTAATAAAGGATGCATTTTCTGAAAGTGCTAGGATAACTTCTACATGTGCAATGCATGCCCATAACAAAAATTTCACGTTGGCCTTTATAGCAAAAGTATAAGTAAAACAACAGCAAGACTAATGATGCTGATAACTGCAATAGTTACATATATTCAATGAAGGATAGATCTAAGCAAAATTTATCTTTATCCCAATAGGATTTGCAACTCCACAGAGAAATTCCACATGTGCACTATCTAATTAGCGAGTTCTCTCGCCGATCCATAGCATGTGGGCAAAGCAGTTGTAGTAACGATCTGATGTTGATTCAACTCTTATCAGAGCCTCCTCATAAGTGAACAGAAGAAGGCATTCATGAGAGGTCCAAAACTCGGTTGACATCATCTGGTTGGTCGTAAAACCCGCTGCCACAGCAAATCCAATTGCCTCATCGACCCTTTGTGCGTAGTGTATTCCATGTACTGGTCTCCTTATTGACTATATCGGACAAAGTCAAGGTTCCATTCTGCCACCCTCTCCAGTGATGCGTAACCTCTTGTGGCGAAAGCTCTCAGTAGATTCAGTGTAGCAGCTGACTGTGTGTATGCTTTGAGCAGCCGGCTCGGATCAGCTACTCTCGACTTCTGGTCAAAAGTGACGTCGTTGATAATGTCACCTTGATAAATTAGAAGTGTAAGGCCGTCCCGTGTCTCGTGAGTAGTTAATCTCGAATTTGCAAACTGTCTTGCCATTCTCCCTACCTAAATTTACCATATACGGCAATATGTCAAGTTTACTTGGGTAATTAGGACTGACACAAAAGCGCGCGCGCTCTCTCTCTATATATAGATATATGTTTTCTTTTTTATTAAAGGGCTCTGGTACACCCCAACATCTTTTAGATACTTTTTGCGAGAATTAAACCTGCGTCTCTCCGTAGAGAGACGCGGCTGGCGCTACTGCGCTAAGCCCGTGGTTCATCAAGCGCATGCTAATTGAAAGAAAAAGAAAATAGAAAAAGGTCTCAAGCATGCACACACATACAAAGATTTAAGATATATAAGCTTTGAAATGCATTACCTTGACAATAGGCATTTGGCCTCCGAAAGAGAGAATAACCCCCATTTGGAGGAGAACTCGGAATGTATCCCTGACAGTATCAGCACTAAACTCCTTGAAACTCTCTGCACAATCACCACCCTGCAATACAAATACCCGTCCAGCTGCTGCCTCAGCCAATCTGGCCTCCAGCTGTCTTGCCTCCCCAACAAAGACCAACGGTGGAGATTTTTCAATGCTTGTGATCGCCATTGTGAGGTCTGTTTTGTTCGGGTATTCAGGAATTTGTTGAATTCTCTTTGATCTCCAACTGTTCAGTGACCAACTCGTTGGGAGAAACCAGGGTTTTGGACATAGCAGAATAAGATGACATTAGTGATATCTTTTTTCTCTCTCTTTTCTTCTTTTCTATCTAGCTTTAGTCGACAGTATCTCCACTATACATGCATACACGTATATCAAATTAAAACGATTAAACAAAAATTAATTTCTATCTAGCAAATTACATGAATTTTTAATCACAGAGCCTACACAATAAAAAAGTATTTGCACGAAATTTTAAATCAAACCTCGATATGTAATAAATGACACATACCTTTTATAGTAAAGTATCAGGTAAAACAACAACAAGACTAATAATGCTGATAATTGCAATAGTTACATATATTCAATCAAGGGATAGATCTAAGCAAAAATTTTACCTTTATCCTAATAGAATTTGCAAGTTGCAACTCCACGGAGAAATTCCACATGTGCACTATCTAATTGGCGAGTTCTCTCGCCGATCCATAGCATGTGGGCAGAGCAGTTGTAGTACCGACCTGATGTTGAGTCAACTCCTGTCAGAGCCTCCTCATAAGAGAGCAGAAGGCATTCATGAGAGGTCCAAAACTGGGTTGACATCATCTGGTTGGTGTAAAAGCCGCTGCCACAGCAAATCCAATTGCCTCATAGACCCTTTGTGCGTATTCCATGTACTGGTCTCCTTGTTGATTATATCGGACAAAGTCAAGGTTCCATTCTGCCACCCTCTCCAGTGATGAGTAACCTCCTGTGGCGAAAGCTCTTAGTAGATTCAGTGTAGCAGTTGACTGTGTGTATGCTCTGAGCAGTCGGCTCGAATCGGCTACTCTCGAATTCAATTGCCTCATGGACCCTTTGTGCATACTCCATGTACTGGTCTCCTTGTCGAACAAAGTCAAGGTTCCATTCTGCCACCCTCTACAATTATGCGTACTCCCTATGGCAAAAGCTCTCAGTAGATTCAGTGTAACGGCTGACTTTGCATATGCTCACAACAATTAGTACAAGATTAAAAAACAACTACAAGAAGATGAAATACAACCAGTACTAGATGGAAAACAACCAATAGAATGTGAAAGACAACCAGTACAACATGAAAGACAACTAGAAATAAATGAAAAACAATTAGTAGAAAATGAAAAATAACTAGAAGAAGATGAAATACAATTAGTAATAGATGAAAGACGAATAATAGAACATAAAAGACAACCAGTAGAATATGAAAGACAACTATAAGAAAATAAAACACAACTTAAAAAACACGAAATACAAATAGTAATACATGAAAAACAATTAGTAAAACATGAAAGACAACTAATAGAACACGAAAGTCAACTAGTACAAGATAAAATACAACTTGAAAAAGATGAAATACAACTAGTGGTAGAAGAAACAACTAGAAGAAGATGAAGAACAACCAGTAAAACATGAAAGACAACTAGTAGAACATTAAAGACAACTAGAAGAAAATGAAAGATAACCAGTAGAATATGAAAGACAACCAGTATAAGATGAAAGACAACTAAAAGAAGATTAAAGACAACCAGTAGAACATGAAAGACAACTAGTATAAGATTAAAGACAGCTAGAAGAAGATGAAATACAACCAGTAGTAGATGAAAGAGAACCAGTAGATATTGAAAGACAACAAGTAGAAAATTAAAGACAACAATTACAACAGGAAAGACAACTAGAAAAAGATGAAAAACAACTAGTAAAATATGAAAATAAAACTAGAAGAAGATGAAATACAACCAATTGTAGATGAAAGACAAGTAGGACATGAAAGACGACCAGTAGAACATGAAAGACAACTAGTACAAGATGAAAAACAACTAAAAGAAGATGAAAAACAACTAGTAGAAGATGAAAGACAACTAGAAAAACATGAAATATGACAATAAGAAGATGAAATTCCACTAGTTGTGGAGGAAAGACAATTAGTAAGACATGAAAGACAACTAGTAGTAGATGAAAGACAACCAGTAGAACGTGAAAGACAACTAGTAGCTCATGAAAGACAACCAGTACTAGAAGAAATACAATAGAAGAAGATAAAATACAACTAGTAGAAAATGAAAGACAACTAGAAGAAGATGAAACACAACTAAAAAGAAGATGAAATACAAACAGTAGAACATGAAAGACAACCAGTAAAATATGAAAAACAACTAGTAGAACATGAAAGATAACCAATATAAGATGAAAGACAACTAGAAGAAAAATGAACAATAACTAGTAGAAGATTAAAAACAACTAATAGGAGATGAAAGACAACCAGTTGAACATGAATCACGGCTAGTAAACTAGTAGAATATGAATGACTATTAGATGAAAATGAAATACAACCAGTAGTAGGTGAGAGACAACTAGTAGAACATTAATGACCACTAGTACAAGATGACAGACAACTATTAGAACATGAATGACAACTAGAAGAAGATGAAAGGCAACCAGTAGAACATGACAAACAACCAGTACATGATAAAAACAAGAAGAAGATGAAAAACAATGAGTAGATGATGAAAGACAACTAGAAGAAGATGAAATGAAGAAAGACAACTAGTGGAACATGAAAAACAAATCGAAGATGATGAAAAGACAACCAAATACAAGATGTAAGACAATTATAAGAAGATGAAATACAACTAGTAATAGATGCAAGACAACGAGTAGAACGTGAAAGACAACAAGTAGAAAATGAAAGACAACCAGAACAAGATGAAAAACAACTAGAAGAAGATGAAAAATAACTAGTAGAAGATGAAAGACATATAGAAGAAGATGAAAGACAACCAGTATAACATGAAAAACAACCAGAACAAGATGAAAGACAACTAGAAGAAGATGAAAGACAATCAGCAGAACATGAAATAAAACCAGTACAAGATGAAAGACAAATAGAAGAAGATTAATACAACTAGTACATGAGGAAAGACAACTAGAAGAAGATGAAAGGTAACCAGTAAAACATGACAGACAACCAGTACAAGATAAAAGACAACAAGAAGAACATTTAAAAACAACGAGTAGATGATGAAAGACAAAAGAAGATGAAATACAACGAGTAGTAGAAGAAAGACAACTAGTGGAACATGAAAGACAACTCGAAGTTGATGAAAGACAACCAGTACAAGATGTAAGACAACTATAAGAAGATGAAATACAACTAGTAGTAGATGAAAGACAATGAGTAGAACGTGAAAGACAACCTGTACAACATGAAAGACAACTACAAGAAGATGAAACACAACTAGTAGAAGATGAAAGACATCTAGAAGAAGATGAAAGACAACCAGTGTAACATGAAAGACAACTAGAAGAAGATGAAAGACAACTAGAAGAAGATGAAAGACAACTAGAAGAAGATGAAAGACAACCAGTAGAACATGAAAAAAAACCAGTACAAGATGAAAGACAAATAGAAGGAGATTAAATACAACCAGTAGTAGATGAAAAATAATCAGTAAAACGTGAAAGACAACCAGTAGAACATGAAAGACAACTTGTACAATATGAAAGACAGAGAAGATGAAATATACAAAAAATGAAAGACAACTAGAAGAAATGAAAGACAACCTGTAGAACATGAAATACAACCGTATAAGATGAAAGAAAACTAGAAGAAGATGAAAGACAACCAGTAGAACATGAAGGACAACTAGTAAAAGATGAAAGACAACTAGAAGAAGATGAAATACAACCAGTAGTAGGTGAAAGACAACAAGTAGACGTGAAACACAACCAGCAAAAATGAAAGAAAACCCGTACAAGATGAAATACAACTAGAAGAAGATGAAAAACAATGAGTAGATGATGAAAGACAACTAGAAGAAAGACAACCAGTAAAACATGAAAGACAACCAGAACAAGATGAAATACAATGAGTACACGATGAAATACTAGCAGTACTAGATGAAAGACAACGAGTAGAACATGAAGGACAACCATTAGAAAAGGAAAGACAACAAGTACAACTTGAAAAACAAGAAGAAGATGATGAAAAACAACTAGTTGAAGATGAAAAACAACTAGAAAAAATTAAAAGAATAGAACATGAAAGACAATCAGTACAAGATGAAAGACAACTAGAAGAAGATGAAAAACAACTAGTAGTAGATGAAAAACAATCAGTAGAACGTGAAAGACAACCAATACAAAATGAAAGACAACTAGAAGAATTTGAGAAACAACTACTAGAAGACGAAAGACAACTAGAACAAGATTAAAGACAACTAGAAGAAAATGAAATACAACCATTAGGTGTTGAAAAATAACTAGTAGAAGATGAGACAACTAGAGGAATATGAAATACAACTAGAGGTTGAAGAAATATAACTAGAAGAAGATGAAATACAGCCAGTAGAACTTGAAAATAACTAGTAGAAGACTAAAGACAACTAGAAAAAAATGAAATACAACCAGTAGAACACGAAAGACAACTAGTACAAGATGAAAGACAACTAGAAGATGATAAAAGACAATCAGTAGAACATGAAGACAACTAGTATAACAAAAAAAAAGAACTAGAAGAAGATGAAATACAACCAGTAGAACGTAGACAACAAGCAGAAAATGAAAGAGAACCAGTATAAGAAGAAAGACAATTAGAAAAGATGAAGGATAACCAGTAGAACATGAAAGATAACCAGTACAAGACGAAAGACAACTCGACAAAGATGAATTACAACCAGTACAAGAGGAAAGACAACTAGTACAAGAAAATGATAAACAATTAGTAGAAAATGAAAAACAACCAGTAGAACATGAATGACAACTAGTAAAAGATGAAAGACAATAGAAGAAGATGAAATACAATCAGTAATAGGTGAAAGACAACAAGTAGAACGTGAAAGACAACCAGTATAAAATGAAGGACAACCCGTACAGATGAAAGACAACTAGAAGAAGATGAACAACAACGAGTAGATGATGAAAGACAACTAGATGAAGATGAAATACAACAAGTAATAGAAGAAAGACAACCAGTAGAATATGAATGACAACTAGTACAAGATGAAAGACAACCAGTAGAATATGAAATACAAGCAGTATTAGATGAAAGACAACGAGTAGAACATGAAAGACTACCAGTAGAAAATGAAAGACACAACTTGAAAGACAACTAGAAGAAGATGAAAAATAACTAGTTGAAGATAAAAGACAACTAGAAAAAAAAATGAAAGACAACCTGTAAAACATGAAAGACAATCAGTACAATATGAAAGACACTTAGAAGAAGATGAAAAATAACAAGTATTGGATGAAAAACAATCAGTAGAACGTGAAAGACAACCAATACAAGATGAAGGATAACTAGAAAAATGTGAGAAACAACTACTAGAATATGAAGGAGAACCAGTACAAGAAGAAGATGAAGAATAACCAGTAGAACATGAAAGATAACCAGTACAAGGCGAAAGATAACTCGAAAAAGATGAATTACAACGAGTACAAGAAAATGATAAACAATTAGTAGAAAATGAAAGACAACCAGTAGAACATGAATGACAACTAGTAAAAGATGAAAGATAAGTAGAAGAAGATGAAATACAACCAGTAGTAGGTGAAAGACAACAAGTAGAACGTGAAAGACAACCAGTATAAAATGAAGGACAACCCGTACAAGATGAAAGACAACTAGAAGAAGATGAAAAACAACGAGTAGATGATGAAAGATAACTAGATGAAGATGAAATACAACAAGTAATAGAAGAAAGACAACCAGTAGAACATGAATGACAACCAGTACAAGATGAAATACAATGAGTAGAAGATGAAATACAAGCAGTAGTAGATGAAAGACAACGAGTAGAACATGAAAGACTACCAGTAGAAAATGAAAGACAACAATACAACTTGAAAGACAACTAGAAGAAGATGAAAAACAACTAGTTGAAGATGAAAGACAACCTGTAGAACATGAAAGACAATCAGTACAATATGAAAGACAATTAGAAGAAGATGAAAAACAACAAGTATTGGATGAAAAACAATCAGTAGAACGTGAAAGACAACCAATCCAAGATGAAAGACAACTAGAAGAATATGAGAAACAACTACTAGAATATGAAAGAGAACCAGTACAAGAAGAAGATGAAGAATAACCAGTAGAACATGAAAGATAACCAGTACAAGACGAAAGATAACTCGAAAAAGATGAATTACAACGAGTACAAGAAAATGATAAACAATTAGTAGAAAATGAAAGACAACCAGTAGAACATGAAGGACAACTAGTAAAAGATGAAAGACAACTAGAAGAAGATGAAATACAACCAGTAGTAGGTGAAAGACAACAAGTAGAACGTGAAAGACAACCAGTATAAAATGAAGGACAACCCGTACAAGATGAAAGATAACTAGAAGAAGATGAAAAACAACGAGTAGATGATGAAAGATAACTAGATGAAGATGAAATACAACAAGTAATAGAAGAAAGACAACCAGTAGAACATGAATGACAACCAGTACAAGATGAAATACAATGAGTAGAAGATGAAATACAAGCAGTAGTAGATGAAAGACAACGAGTAGAACATGAAAGACTACCAGTAGAAAATGAAAGACAACAATACAACTTGAAAGACAACTAGAAGAAGATGAAAAACAACTAGTTGAAGATGAAAGACAACTAGAAAAAAGAAAAGAAAGACAACCTGTAGAACATGAAAGACAATCAGTACAATATGAAAGACAATTAGAAGAAGATGAAAAACAACAAGTATTGGATGAAAAACAATCAGTAGAACGTGAAAGACAACCAATACAAGATGAAAGACAACTAGAAGAATATGAGAAACAACTACTAGAATATGAAAGAGAACCAGTACAAGAAGAAAGACAACTAGAAGAAGATGAAGGATAACCAGTACAAGACGAAAGACAACTCGAAAAAGATGAATTACAACCAGTACAAGAAAATTATAAACAATTAGTAGAAAATGAAAGACAACCAGTAGAACATGAAGGACAACTAGTAAAAGATGAAAGACAACTAGAAGAAGATGAAATACAACCAGTAGTAGGTGAAAGACAACAAGTAGAACGTGAAAGACAACCTGTATAAAATGAAGGACAACCCGTACAAGATGAAAGACAACTAGAAAAAGATGAAAAACAACTAGTAGATGATGTAAGACAACTAGATGAAGATGAAATACAACAAGTAATAGAAGAAAGACATCCAGTAGAACATGAATGACAACCAGTACAAGATGAAATACAATGAGTAGAAAAAGAAAGAGAACCAGTACAAGAAGAAAGACAACTAGAAGAAGATGAAGGATAACCAGTAGAACATGAAAGATATCCAGTACAAGATGAAAGATGAATTACAACCTGTACAAGATGAAAGACAACCAGTAAAACGTGAATGACAACCTGTAGAACATGAAAGACAAAGAAGATGAAATACAACTAGTGGTAGAAGATGAAAGACAACAACAAGAAATGAAAGACAACCAGTATAACATGTACAACAGTACAAGATGAAAGACTACTAGACAACCAGTAGAACATGAAGCACAACTAGTAAAAGATGAAAGACAACTAGAAAAAGATGAAATACAACCAGTAGTAGGTGAAAGACAACAAGTTGAACATGAAAGAAAACCATAATAAAATGAAAGACAACCCCGTACAAGATGGAAGACAACTAGAAGAAGATGAAAAACTACGAGTAGATGATGAAACACAACTAGAAGAAAGACAACCAGTAAAACATGAAAAACAACCAGTACAAGATTAAATACAATGAGTAGAAGATGAAATAATGCAGTAGTAGATGAAAGACAGCGAGTAGAACGTGAAAGACAACTAGTAGAAAAGGAAAGACAACCAGTACAACTTGAAAGACAACTAGAAGAAGATGAAAAACAACTAGTTCAAGATGAAAGATATCTACAAAAAAATGAAAGAGAACCTGTAGGACATGAAAGACAATCAGTACAAGATGAAAGACATCTAGAAGAAGATGAAAAACAACTAGTAGTAGATGAAAAACAATCAGTAGAACGTGAAAGATAACCAATACAAGATGAAAGACAACTACAATAATTTGAGAAACAACTACTAGAAGATGAAAGACAACTAGAAGAAGATGAAATACAACCATTAGTAGATGAAGAATAACTAGTAGAAGATGAAAGACAACTTGAAGAAGATGAAAGACAACCAGTATAAGATGAAACACAACTAGAAAAAAATGAGAAACAACCAGTGGAACACGAAAGACAACCAGTACAAGATGAAAGATAGGAAGATGATAAAGGACAGTCAGTAGAACATGAAAGACAACTAGTATAAGAAAAAAGACAACTAGAATGAAATACAACCAATAGTTGATTAAAGACAACAAGTCGAAAATGAAAGACAACAAGTAGAAAATGAAAGAGAACCAGTACAAGAAGAAAGACAACAAGAAGAAGATGAATGATAGCTAGTAGAACATCAAAGATAACTAGTACAAGACGAAAGACAAATCGAAAAAGATGAATTACAACCAGTACAAGAGGAAAGACAACTAGTACAAGAAGATGATAAACAATTAGTAGAATAATAATGACAACTAGTACAAGAGGAAAGACAACTAGTACAAGAAGAAAAACGACTAGTAGAGGATGAAAAACAACCAGTAGAATATGAAGGACAACTAGTTGAAAATGAAAAACAACTTGTAGAATATGAATGACAACTAGAAGAAGATGAATCACAACCAGTAGCAGATGAAAGAACTAGTAGAACATGAAATACAACTAGAAGAAAATGAAAGATAACTAGAAGGAAATGAAAGACAACCAGTAGAACATGAAAGACATACATGATAAAAGACAACCAGTAGAATATGAAAGACAACAAGTAGAAAATGAAACACATCCAGTACAAGATGAAGGACAACTAAAAGAAGATGAAATACAATCAGTATTAGATGAAAGACAATCAGTATGACATGAAAGACAACCAATATAACATGAAAGACAACAAGTCTAAGATGAAAGACAACCAGTACAAGATGAAAAACTAGTAGAATATGAATGACAACCAGTAGAACATGAAAGACAACCAGGAGCAGATGAAAAACAACTTGAAGAAGATGACAAACAACTAGTAGAAGATGTATTAAAACTAGAAGAAGAACAAATACAACAAGTAGAATATGAATGACAATTGAAAGAAGATGAAATAGAACTAGTAGTAGGTGAAAGACAACCAGTAAAACATGAAACCTAACTAGTATAAAATGAAAGACAACTTGAAGAAGATGAATACTACTAGTGGTTGAAGAAATACAACTAGAAGAAGATAAAGGACAACCAGTAGAACATAAAAGACAACCAGTATAAGATGAAAAATAATTAGAAGAAGATGAAATACAGCCAGTAGTAGATGAAATTACAAGATGAAAGACAACAAGAAGAAGATGAAAAACAAATAGTGGAACATGAAAGACGACCAGTAGAAGATTAAAGACAACTAGAAAAAGATGAATTACAACCAATTGTAGATGAAAAACAAACAGTAGAATGTGAAAGACAAACCAGTATAAGATAAAAGACAACTAGAAGATGAAGAGAAAACAACTAGTAGAAGATGAAAGACAACTATAACAAAAACACAACCAGTAGTAGATGAAAGACAATCAGTAAGAAATAAAAGACAACCAATAGAACATGAAAGACAACAAGCCCAAGATGAAAGATCACCACTCAAGATGAAAAACAACTAGTAGATAAAAAATAACTAGTAGAATATGAATGACAACCAGTAGAACATGAAAAGACAACCAGTAGCAGATGAAAAACAACTAGAAGAAGATGAAATACAACTATTAGAAGATGAAAGACAAGTAGGAGAAGATGAAATACAACCAGTAGAACATGACTGATAACCTGTACAAAATGAAATACAACTAAAAGAAAATGAATTACAACCAATAGATGAAAGACAACCATTAGAACGTTAAAGACAACCAATAGAAAATGAAATACATCCAGTACTAGATAAAAAACAATCAGAAGAAGATGAACGACAACTATAACAAGATAAAATACAACCAGTAGTACACGGAAGACAATCAGTAGGAAATGAAAAACAACCAGTATAACATGAAAGACAACCAGCAGTAGATGAAAAACAACTAGATGAAGATGAAAAACAACTTCTAGAAGATGAAAGACAACTAGTGGTTGAAGAAACACAACTAGAAGAAGATAAATGACAACTAGTTAAACTTGAAAAACAAACAGTAGAACATGAAAGACAATTAGAAGAAGATGAAAGACATCCAGTAGAACATTAAAGACAACTAGTAGAACATGAAAAACAACTAGTACAATATGAAAAACAATTTGATGAAGATGATACAACTAGTAAAAAATAAATTGCAAACATTAATCAATGAAAGGCAACGAATATAAGATGAAAGACATTAGAAGATGATTAAAGACAACCTGTGCAAGAATAAAGACAACTAGAAGAAGATGAAATGCAATCAGTAGTTGATGAAAGACAACCATTAGAAAATGAAAGACAACATGTACAAGATGAAAGCCAACTAAAAGAAGACGAAAGACAACCAGTAGAACATGAAAGATAACCAGTACAGGATGAAAGACAACTAGAAGAAGATGAATTTCAACCAGTAGTAGGTAAAAAACAACCAGTAGAACATGAAAGACAACCAGTACCACATGAAAGACAACTACAAGAAGATGAAAGACATCCAGTGGAACATGAAATACAATTAGAAGAAGATGAAATACAAATATTAACAGATGAAAGACAACCAGTAAATCTTGAATGACATAGTACAAGATGAAAGACAAAGAAGATGAAATACAACTAGTGGTGGAACAAATACAACTAGAAAAATATGAAAGACAACCCGTAAAATATGAAAGACATCCAGTAGAACATGAAAAACAACTAAAAGAAAAATGAAAGACAACCAGTACAAGATGAAAGACAACTTGTAGTAGATTAAAGACAACTAGAAGAAAATGAAAGACAACCAGTAGAACATGAAAGACAACCAGTACAAGATGAAAGACAACTACAAGAAGATGAGAGACATCCAATAAAACATGAAAGACAACTAGTAGAACATGAAAGACAATAGTATTAGATGAAAAACAATTTGATGAAGATGAAATACAACAAGTGGAAGAAGAAATACAACTAGAAGAAGATGAAGGACAACCAGTAGAACATGAAAGACAACTAGAAGAAAATGAAAGACAACCACTAGAACTTGAAAGACCACCAATACAAGATGAAATGCAATTAGAAGATAAAAAACAACAAGTAGAAGATGAAAAACAACTAGTAGAATATGAATGACAATTAGAAGAAGATGAATTACAACCAGTAGTAGATGCTAGACAACCAATATCACATGAAAGACAACTACAAGAAATTGTATGAGTTGTTGTTCATCACTAGTTGTTTTTCATCTTCTTTTGTTTGTCTTTAATCTTCTACTGGTGGTCTTTCGTGTTCTACTAGTTGTCTTTCATCTTCTTCTAGTTGTATTTCTTCAACCTCCAGTTGTATTTCATATTCTTCTAATGTCATTTTTCTTGTACTAATTGTTTTTCATCTTCTTCTAGTCATCTTTCATCTTGTACTGGCCGGTTTCATGTTCAAGATTGTCTTTCATGTCCTACTGATTGTTTATTATCTGCTACTAGTAGTATTTCATCTTCTTCTTGTTGTCTTTCATCTTGTACTATTTCATTTTCTACTAGTTATCTTTCACGTTCTACTTATTGTTTTTCATCGACTACTGGTTGTCTTTCATCTTCCTCTAGTTGTCTTTCATCTTGTACTAGTTGTCTTTCATGTTCTACTAGTTCTCTTTCATCTTCTTGTAGTTGTCTTTCATCTTGTATTGGTTGTCTTTCATGTTTTACTGGTAGTTTTTCATCTTTTTTAGTTGTCTTTCATTTCTATTAGTTGTTTTTCATTTTCTTCTAGATGTCTTTCATGTTGGACTGGTTGTCTTCCACTTTCTACTGGTTGTCTTTCACCTACTATTGGTTGTTTTTCATCTTCTTATAGTTGTCTTTCATAATGTACTGGTTGTCTTTCATGTTCTACTGGTTGTCTTTCATCTTGTACTAGTTGTCTTTCACTTTCTTTTAGTTGTTTTTCATGTTGTATTTCATCTTCTTTGTCTTTCATCTTGTACTAGTTGTCTTTCAACATTTACTGGTTGCCTTTCATCTGTTAATGTTTGTATTTCATCTTCTTCTAGCTATCTTTCATGTTCTACTGGATGTCTTTCATCTTCTTCTAATTGTCTTTCATGCGGTACTGGTTGTCTTTCATTTCTATTTGTTGTCTTTCATGTTTTACTGGTTGTCTTTCACCCACTACTGGTTGTAATCCATATTCTTCTAGTTATCTTTCATCTTGTATTGGTTATCTTTCATGTTCTACTAGTTGTCATTCATATTCTACTAGTTGTTTTTCATCTTGTACTGGTTGTCTTTCATTTTCTACTGGTTATCTTTCATGTTCTACTGATAGTCTTTCATCAACTACTAATTGCATTTCATCTTGTATTTGTTGTCTTTCAAGTTTTAGTGTTGTCTTTCATTTTCTTCTAGTTGTCTTTCATGTTCTACTGGTTGTCCTTCATCTTCTTCAAGTTGTATTTCTTCTTCCACTTGTTGTATTTCATCTTCATCAAATTGTTTTTCATCTAATACTAGTTGTCTTTCATGTTCTACTTGTTGTCTTTCATATTCTATTGGATGTCTCTGATCTTTTTCTAATTGTCTTTCATGTTGTACTGGTTGTCTTTCATCTTCTTCTAGTTGTCTTTCATCTAGTACTAGATGTATTTCATTTTCTATTGGTTGTCTTTCACGTTCTACTAGTTGTTTTTCATCTACTACTGGTTGTAATTCATCTTCTTCTAGTTGTCTTTCATTTTGTACTGGTTATTAGTCATGTTCTACTGGTTGTATTTTATCTTCTACTAGTTGTTTTTCATCTTCTTCAAGTTGTTTTTAATCTACTACTTGTTTGTCTTTCATGTTTTACTGGTTGTCATTTATATTCTACTAGTTATTTTTCATCTACTAGTTGTTTTTCATCTTGACAGGTGGTCTTTCATCTTGGACTTGTTGTCTTTCATGTTCTATTGGTTATCTTTTATTTCTTATAGACTTTCAGCTACTACTGGTTGTGTTTCATCTTCTACTAGTTTTTTCTCATCATCTTCTAGTTGTCTTTTATCTTGTAATGGTTGTTTTTCACATTCTACTTATTGTTTTACATCTACTATTGGTTGTAATTCATCTTTTTCTATGTCTATGATCTTGTACTGGTTGTCTTTCATGTTCTAATAGTTGTTTTTCATCTTCTCTTTGTTGCCTATCATCTTGTACTGGTTGTCCTTCATCTTGTACTGCTTGTCTTTCATCTTTTACTAGTTGTTTTTCATCTTCTTATAGTTGTCTTTCTTGTTGTACTAGTGGTATTTCATTTTCTACTGGTTGTCTTTCACGTTCTACCGGTTGTCCTTCATCTACTACTTGTTATACTTCATCTTCTTCTAATTGTTTTTCATCTTATACTGATTGTCTTTCATGTTGTACTGGTTGTCATTATATTCTAATAGTTGTTTTTCATCTTTTACTGGTTGTCTTTCATCTTAGATTTGTTGTCTTTCATGTTATACTGGCTGTCTTTCATGTTATACTAGTTGTCTTTCATCTACTACTGGTTGTATTTCATATTATTCTAGTTGTCTTTCATCTTGTACTGGATGTATTTCATTTTCAACTGGTTGTTTTTCATGTTATATTGAATGTCTTTCATGTTCTATTACTTTCTTTTTTCATCTTCTTCTTGTTGTATTTCTTCTACCACTAGTTGTATTTCATCTTCTTCAAATTGATTTTCATCTTTTACTAGTTGTCTTTCATGTTCTACTAGTTGTTTTCATGTTCTACTAGATGTCTTTCAGCTTCTTCTAATTGTCTTTCATCTTGTACTGGTTATCTTTCTTCTATTACTAGTTGTATTTCATTTTCTTCTAGTTGTGTTTCATAATCTACTCGTTGTTTTTTGTCTTCTTCTAGTTGTCTTTTATGTTCTACTGGTTGTCTTTCATCTTGGACTTGTTGTCTTTCATGTTATGCCGGTTGTCTTTCATGTCCTACTGATTGTCTTTCATCTACTACTGGTTGTATTTCATTTCTTATAATTGTCTTTTATGTTTTTCTAGTTGTCTTTCATCTTGTTGATTGTATTTCATTTTCTACTGGTTGTCTTTCACGTTTTACTAGTTGTCTCTCATCTTCTTCAAGTTGTCTTTCATCTTGTACTTGTTATCTTTCATGTTCTTCTAGTTGTCTTTCGTCTTGTGCTGGTTATCTTTCATTTTCTACTGGTTGTCTTTCACGTTCTATTGCTAGTCTTTCATCAACTATTGGTTTTGTTTCATCTTCTTCAAGTTCTATTTCTTCTTATACTAGTTGTCTTTAATGTTCTATTGGTTGTCTTTAATTATCTTCTAGTTGTTTTTCATCTTGTACTGGTTGTCCTTCATTTTCTTCTAGTTGTCTTTCATGTTATACAGGTTGTCTTTCATGTTCTACTGGTTTTTCTTCATCTTCTTCTTGTTGTATTTCTTTTACCATTAGTTGTATTTGATATTTTTCAGGTTTCCTTTCATTTTGAACTTTTGTGTTTCATGTTCTACTGGTTGTCTTTCACTTATTACTGGTTGTATTTTATTCTCTTCTAATTTTCATTCATATTTTTCTATTATGTACTGAGGTATGAAATTTCAGCGAATATATGTACAAACTACCACTTACATAGACTGCTTGTGTTTTATCATTTGTAAACTGCAAGGAGTTGATATCCATATCTTCAAACTGTGTGTTAGCCTCGTTTGTACTTGGATCAATTACCCCATTAGCATCACTGAGATCTGCTGGTCCAGACTCCACCGCGGTGGCGGCAGCGGCAGCAGCTTCCATTTTGGCAACAATTGGTGATTTGTCATTTTCTTTAGCACAATGAAGATGGATGAAAAGTGCCCTCATTGGTGGCTTTTTCCCATTGTTTAATGTTGTCTCCACATGAAAAGGAATAAACAAGTCGTCCTTGATGTTAAGTTGTATCCTTAATTACAAATAATTTTAATTTGCAAAGGTGTTCATGAGGCATACCAGTTTTTCAAAGTGCTGATGTGCGCTTGCTGATCCCCCATGGTGGGCGATTTTGCATCCAGTCTTTGTGCGGTTAACCTTGTTTGTTGTATTCAGATCTTGCCACGCCTCTGTGGTAAAGATCTCACAAAGCTTGTGCCAATGGGGATGGTCAAGGCACCAATGGGGAACACATTCCTTCCATGCCTGTATGTTATTGCCAAATTTCTTGAAGCAAGTGTCCCTGGCCTCGTGCAGCTCCTTACTGTATCTTTTTGCTGCTATGGCATACAGGACATTCAGACAATGGAGTGGATCTTCATCTTCACGATACCTAAATTTCTTCTACAAAAAATAAATGTGTACTGTCTTTAATTGGCTGTACATGTTTTAAAATTGGTAAAAATTGCATTAGTGATGTTGTTTGCCTGTCATTTAGGATTGTAGTTTTCTACACACTGACCCAAATAAATTTTTAGCTTGTAATTTTGTTTAAATCTGTCAGTGGTTGTATTTAACAAGAAATGTAGTTTAGTAATGTACAATTTCAGACTAAATCCTATTACAACCTGGCCCAAACTTATGAGTTCTAGAATTGCAGTTTTGGTGATTTTTGGACCCATTAAATGTAGATATTTCCATTAGCATTAGTATGACAGTTGTGATTGTTTTTCTAAAAGTACTAATTGACCTCAGCCATTGAGGTTCTTTTTCTAATTCCAAGTATGGAAACATATATGAAGAAAGGTTACCAAAAATAAGAACTTGATATTTTTCTTCGTGGTATCATCGAAGGCATGGAAACTTCTCAATGGTGCGGGCATGTGGTTCAACGCTAGTCTATTGATAGAAATGTCAAGTATCAGCATTTTATTTTCATTTTATTCACATTTTATTGAAACGAATTCTGATACAAGTCCAATGGTCAAACTTGATCAAGTAGGGACTTACATGTTTTTTTTTTCATATTTAAAAAAGTAGGGACTTACATGCTTTTTTTTCATGGGGTAACAGGATAGCTGATAAAATGCACCAGTACAACAAAAAAGTATGGGATTTCATATTTTTTTTTCCATATTTTAAAGGTTCAACATGGCTGTTTTGCATAATGGTCAAACATGACCTTGTTTTACTCGTCAAGTGTGATTAGTTAAATGAACGAAAGGAATAGTGTAATAAGGAAGAGCGACCTGGTGATTGCTATTGTTATCTCCTGTGGATCAGAATCACAAGTGAACGCATGATGCCCAATTGGCCAAGTGTGTTACCTACCTTATGCATCGGAAAAAACAGATAGACGCCCATGGTGAGTGGCAATGAAAACAAGCTCGAAATCAAGGTTTCGTGACGAGAGTGCTGATGCAAACATTGAATTTTACCAAGAGGAAAGCTCGGATAATCCAATCTCGGCCCCAAATAGACGAGATTTTGATTGAGATGGAATGGTCATTGGAGCGGCCGAGTTCGAACTAGTGGATGATCCAACTTTAATTCCGCCAACAATATCAAATGCATCGCAATCAATGGAGAGGGACGGAAATGATGAAGGTCATGACATGGAGCAAGAGTATCACAATGATGAAGAAGATTCGTGGAAATCCGATTATTCCGATTATTCCGAGCAATCCGATCAAGAATATTAATTGGTTAAGCAATACATGATGTGTTACTTTTTGCATTAGAATTTACTTTACATTCTATTTTGTTGTTATATTCTAGGGAATTGAGACACCAAGATTGAGTTGGTAGTGTTGAACATGATTAATTAGTTGCTGCAATTTTATGCTAATTTTACTTACACTCATTTGCAGGAGTACACAAGAGGCTTGCTGCTGCCACAATGTTTTATGCTAATTTTACTCACACTCAACTCAATATTGCTTGCTGCCACAATGTTTTGTATCAAAATTTCATATATTGGCTTATTCCAAATACCGAAATTTAAGTTTTCAATCTAATGTTTCAGTTTATCACAATTAAAGCTTGCTTGCTGCTGCGATTTATTTATTTAGACAATTCAAAGGGAGATCTAAAATATACAGAAATGTTTCTGTCTCCAGGAACTAAACATTTCCAAGGGCCAGCCCATGAAAATATTATGTCCAACCATAAAATAATATAAACTATATCAATAAAACATTTCCATGCGTGTTTGGCCCGGTATTTCCATGAACCTTCAAGGGCCAGCCCATGGAAATATTATGTCCAACCATAAAATAATATAAATTGTATCAATAAAACATTTCCATGCGCATTTGTCCTGATATTTCCATGAACCTTCACTATTAAATAATATAAACAGAATATACTAAACATTTTCAAGGGCAAGCCCTTGGAAATAGTATGTCCATCTTGTTCAGACTTATTTTCATTCGCAAGTGGTTAAGTATTTCCATGCACCTTTAATAAAATATAATATTAGTATGTTTGGCGGGTCGCGGGTCATGCGAAACTTTTTCCAAGGGCGAAAATGATACATTTCCATGAACACATAGGAAATATTTCCATGCGCTACTTTTTCCAAGGGTCCCCCTTTGAAAAAGGTTTACGGTGTCAGAAAGGTGTCAGAATAGCCCATTTTATTTCCATTGACCCTTCACTCGCTTGGAAATGCGTTTTCTCCCCTTGGTAAAAACGGAAATTCTAGTAGTGTGACAGGCGTTATTATTTTTATAAAACATTAGACAATTCATTTTATATATCTTTTAAAGTTTCATATATGACTTTAAACCTTAAAAGTAGCCAATAATAAGTATATTAAAATCTGAAAATGTTATTTATTAATAAGTATATTTATATATATTATAATCTGAAATTTTTGGTTTATTTATAATAACCTCTTTAGTTATTTTTAAAACCGAAATTATTCTTTTTATATAACTAGATATTTAATTGTGGTCATATAATTGTATATATGTGATTTATTCTGTCTAATTAATTTTTGGTTATGATTAAAATCAAATAACAGAAGCAAATTACTCTTTTTATCATTTTGTTTCTTTCTTGGAATACTAAACAGAGAGAATATCCAATGTGAGAATTTAAACCGAACTAGTTGTCAGACTTTTTAATTAACAAAACAACATCTAACATGAGATTTAATCAAAACAGTCAAGCTATTGTCCTTGATAATTAGCCTAGGCAGTAAAGTAATGAAAAAAGTTAAAAGTTAGGATTAATAACATATAGCATTAAGGGTTTTAGGCAAACGAGAACAAGTGAATTCAAACATTATTAATTAAAGGTATGCTTATGTTTTAGGTTTGACTTTTAAGGATACAAACGAAGTAAGAGACGATCAAGGAATTACTCAAATATCAGGTGCGGGTTTTCTGGACTTTGTAAAATTATTACTTATCGTTTTATGTGCAATTATTTTTCATATAGTTGAATTATGCATGTTGAATTCGAACAACTATTTGACTTTGTTAGAAAATATTAAGATAGGATTATTCGTTTGATCAAAGGACTATGACATGCGTGCTGTGCTAAATGAATGAACGTGACATGAACAAATAATTAAAGTGAACAAGGGCCGATATGCTTGCGTATCGGGATGTATACATTGGGTCTGGTGTTCGACTAGACCCCTCGTTAACGTGACTGTAGGCGAAAGCGGTCCTGTCACGGATGTGATTGTAGGCTGATGCGGTCCTATCATGGACGTGATTGTAGGCGAAAGCGGTCCTTTCACAGACGTGATTGTAGGCAGAAGCGGTCCTATCACAGTCAAGATCTAGCGGAATATGAATTCGCCATCTAGTGAGGCAAATGAAATGGATTAACTGAAACTTGAAAGTGAATAATGGTTTAAATATGTATAATTGCATTGCATTAGAGATACTTGTGCATTTATGTTATCATATTTTATCTATGTCATATTTGGGAGAATTAAGTGGATTTTTACAAACTCCGGGCTGGAACTGAATCCCGCACTAAGAGAATGTTCGAATCTCTCACCCGTTCCATATTTCTATGGGTTCCAGGTAATGATGAAGAGGCGCCAGAGGAAGGTCGTGAGTAATAGCAAGCGGAAAGATCCATGTTTAGATTAAACCACTTATGTTTGCTTTTATGTCATGTGTTTATTTTCCAGAAAAATTGGTACATTTGAACATGCATGGTTGTTATCGTATTCTAACCATGTCTGTCGTGACCACTGTTAGCATACTTTTGTTATTATTGTAAGACTCGATTTGTGAAATTAAATGTGGCATTTATGGATGTTATTGATAATGTAAGTGATGTGTGTACGCCTTACGTAGCAATACGTGGCGGGTTGTCTCGGGGTGTGACAGCGGAACAGTTCTTCCTTTTGAGTTAATGCAGACTGAATTAGAAACCCTCTTTTGAACCAAATCTTAGGTCACCTGGATCTTTTTTGGACCATTCTGTCCTCAAAAGTGCTGCTCCTTAAGACTGTGTTCTAGTTGGAGAGAACGGAACCGAAATTTTATTAATAGGAATTTAAATAAAAAAATATCAGTAATGAGGAAGAGTTTTGCAGAATTTCGATATATAGGAAAAACGTTAAAATTATAAAGCAAATAAAATTCAGCATTCAAAACAAAATTCATAATTACAAAAAAAAAAAAAAAACCACAAAAAAAAATAAAGATTTGGTGCGCATCTCAGAAGTGGTGGTATCTATGGAAAAAAAGTTGGTGGTATCTATGAAAAAAAGTTAATTTGGGTCGTAGTTAATTTGAGTGGTAACTAAAAAAATTTCGTCTCCCCACACACCAACACGTATGTAAATAAATCTGCTGTTATTTCAAAGGAATATTTTGATCCTATCCGTTGATATTTATTGAGATTCGAGCACAAAAAACATTTTTTCTTGAGATTCTCATATGAAAAAGTTTGAACGGTTGGGATAGGAATAACAGGGTCCTGTGATCCCTTTGGAATAACAGCAGATTTATATCCAACACGTATACCCAAGCCAGCAAGAAATAAAATACCTCCTCTCCGCCTCTGATCAGTGATCACCGGTGCTCCATTGACAAACTCATTAAACCGACGCTATAGAAAGTTTCGCATTGAGATACTCTTTCGTTTGACATCTCTTTGATAGGTACTCCTCTCCTTTCTTTCTCTTCGTTAATCTCCATCATCTACTGACTCCTTCGTCAGTTCATTTACTGAAATATTTCTGAAATTTGTCGGTTTATTTGGGGTATTGTTTTTTTCCGGTGCAATTCAGTTTCTCCAATTCATCTCTCTTTGCCAAGTTGCTACAACTGGAGAAGCAACTGCACGAGAAGCAGGAGCTTGAGCTGGAGATAGTTCAATTGAATGGTACTTTGAGGGTAAGCTGATATTCCAATGGTACTTTTCTTGAACTGGAGATTAAGCAATTGAATGGTACTTCGCTTCAGTTGTTAAATTTATATATGAACAGCTGCTTTGTTTTTGTGAAATTTCAATGGTTCTACTAGAAGTTATGCTGAATTAATATTTTGGGAAACTTCTGTTAATTTTGTGCAAGTTTAAATTTGGATTATTTTTCTGTTCCTGGATTAATATGTTTTGTTAGTTTCAGTAAATTTGAGAAACTTCGCTGGTTCAGTTATGCTGGATTTATTTTTTCTGAAGATCTGATATCTGACAAGAGTCTAAATGTAAGGTATATATCGCTCGCCAGAACCTTTTCTAATAAGCAAAGTAGCTAAGGTTCTGAAATCTGAACTTGGGGTTGCTTTGCCCCGATTTATCACCAGAAGGGCACAATGATCCCAAACATTACAAAAAAAGGGAGAACTTAGAGGAGCAATTGTAATTCTGATAATGATAAATTGAGGTGCCATTTTCTTCTCTAGGTTCATTTCAAAAAGGGAACTCCAACTCTCAACTCAAATAGCGATCAAGTTCTCGAGATAATACCTTGTAGCTGAAACCGTGGAAATTTAAACAGTAGTTGCAACTCAACTTGTAAGGGCTCAAGGAAGATGGATTTTCAGAAGGAAATGAGGGGATTTTACATGCATAGTGTGGTCAGCTCCCTGTCATTTCTCTCCTAAGATTATTATTTGAGTTACTAACTATTGTTCACAATAAAAAATAAATAAAAAAAAGAGACACTGAATCTGTTTTCATTAAAGACTGTCAGAAGTTGAAGAAGAAAAAGAGATTTATCATGTAATACTGGAAAGAGGGAGGGTAAAGAGAGAGATTTTACTTACATTTGTTTGTTTTAAGGGAGGGATAGAGTGGCCTGATGGGGAAAATGTAGAAGTTCAGTGACTTAAAGCCATAAAATCAGAGTTGAGCCACTAATTCATGGCATAAGGTTACAAGGTATAATTTTGTGATATCCAAATGAAGTTTTACCAATTTGCAATGTCATGCTTCATGACTGTGTAACTTAACAAATGCATAGTTCTTGGGGTATTTTACCAAACAGTTCCTGTGCAAAATATGCAAATAAAACAAATAGTGCACTGGACAAATTTTGTTGACAGGTTGGGCCTATCAATGGTAAAAATGCGACCAAGGATGTGAATTGGTTGATATCAGGTCCATCTATTTATTTGCATGGGGGTTTGGAAAATTTTAGAACCACCACATATGGTTTACCGTGAACATTTGTTCTTCATATGGGAATTTTAGCAAAGGGTTTTCTTATGAGTGCAATATATCATATAGCCAATAGAACAAAAGGGTTGTAGTCTACATTGAAAAAGTCATCTCAGGTTTACGTTTTGTAAGGGTGTTTGTCTAATTAAGATAGAATATACAAAGATCTATTAGAGTATATACCTTACTATGTTAAAAAGTTAAGTTTTCATACACGACAATTAAACCGTAGGCTCAAATGAATTTCTTTTATCCAAATCTCTCTAGTACATTTGAGGTTGCTATTCATGTCAGTATGTCTAAGCAATTATTACCCACCTCTTTGGTCTCTGCAAGTATCTTGTATGAATTCAGTATGGCATCTGATAAGTTCTGTATTGACATGTTGGTACCATACTGGTACTTGGAGATTGCTATCAGGGGTGTTGGGTCAGGTCAAAATTTTGGGTTTGGGTCAGTTCAAGTTATGTTCGTTTTGGTCTCAGGTCATATGGATTTGGGCCATTTGGGATTTCAATTCCTGGTTTTTTTTTAGGCTGGTAAGATGGTCATAATGGAGACTCAGGTTGTTGCGGGCTATCACACTAAAATAATTACTTATGGAGTGAGGCCAAAACAGGATGAGAGCCTCGATTGAGGTGATCAGCTATGGGGTTATGCAGGTTCATTGTTTGGATTCTGGTCCATTTGGGTTTTGGGTTTTGTCGAGACTCAGCCAGACAGCTTGGGCTTTGGTCTAGTTGGGTTTGGTTAGTTCAGATTGTGGTTTATCACATCCATATCAAGCTGGGTTTGAGTTTATAGGCTTTTCAATAAAATTGGGTAAAGTTGGGTAAGATTTGCCTTACCTCGACAGTAATATTGTTATACTGAGCCTGGACGGAAAAAGGCTGTCAACTCACGTCCACACCCTGCCTTACTGCTGTGGTCGTGGTTGACCTGGCATGGGCAATAGCATGACTATACTGAGCCATTCATTGCTAAGTGGATGTTTAATTAAATTTCCCTTTTTCATTTATCTCGTACTTATTTCATATACTGTACAGACTTTACCAGAGAAAATTACAGCATACTCCACATGTCTGATTGGCAAACTTCTTGAGCTCTTCATTGCTAAGTGCAACTTCAATTAAATTTCTCTTTTTTTTTCAATTTTCTCACTCTTATTTCATACACTGTACAGACTTTACCAGAGAGAGTTACGGCACACTTCACTGGTCTAATTGGCAAACTTCTTGAGCTCAAAAGGCAGAGTGGCGATTCATGGCATGTCGAGCTTATCAGGTCGGGTGATAAACTGTTACTTCAATCTGGCTGGAGCAATTTTGCTAGTGCTAATAATGTATTACAGAACGACCTTCTCCTTTTCAAGTTCATTGGTGAATCCAGATTTGAAGTGCAAATCTTTGACCAAATGGGGTGGGTAAAGAGGAATGATCCCATGCAGTTTGTGAGGAGAACCAAAACTAGTAGTTTGGAACTAGATAATTATGATGTTGAAGGTCCACATGAAGTTGAAGTTCATACAGCCAAGTTGTCACATGCTTCTTGCAGTATTACAACTGAAAAAGAGAGATATAATGGAACTGATAAGACGGGTGTAACCAAGGCCCCTCCTATAATGAGTAAGTACTTCGCTTTACAAAATGGAGACTTGTGGTTTTTGTGAGTAAATAAAGAAGAAAAGGTGATGAAGCAGAATCTGTTTTGTGCATGGTGAATTGTACTGATTTGGATATGAAACAAAGATGAGTCCTACTGATGAGTAAAGTAAAAATCCAAGTATGGCGAACCCTCTGTGATAAGATCGCTGAATTAAGTATGCACTTTGTCTTATAATGTTTTCTTAAATGAATACAGGGAAGTGCTTGGCACATGGTGACAAATCATTCTATATGCCAAGATTAGTGATGGGTGCAGAACAAAATAAGAGATTTCATCAACTGGCAAGTGAAGTTCAAATCGGGAATCCTTCCTTTGTTAAAGTTCTGAGAAAATGTAGTCTCAGCGTATCCGGCATTGTAAGTTAATGTGACTTCTTACTTGTTCATTTTGATAAGAATGAAGCAGTGATATCAAATAATGAAATGATGTTAGTTGAAAAGCCTTTGATATTTAAGAATACATGAACATGAAATTGAATGAAAAACTTGGTACACATTACCATATAGTTCCATGGGATAGGGCTTTTAATGGTTTACCTTTTACTGCACACCAACCCATTAAGTTTGAACTGGATTCAAATTTCCTGACCCTTTCATGAATCAGATTGGGTTAGATACATTAAGTTCTTTTTTGTTGGGTTAATGTTTAAAGCTAAACCTGTGAATTATTACCACTATTGTTCAAGAGAGATATATAACGAAAGTAGTAAATTATTTTGTACTCAAAAAGTTAAGACTAAAGAAATTCGACTAGTGGACAATAGCAACATGACCCAAATATTAGCCCCCAGCATGTAATAGACATAACATATGTGCCGAACTTTTTGTTGTGATTCTTCTAAAATAAAATTAGTTTTGGACAAAAAACTTAGTTGTTTTTTCTTTTCTGAGTAGGAATTATCCTGTAAGTTTTGTGCTGAGCATCTTCCGAAAGAACACAGGATGTCATTCTTTGTTTGTCTAATAAGGAGAAGACATGGTCAGTGAAGTACTACTACAGGAGAGGCCATCAAACTTTTGAATGCAGTCCGTGGGCAAAGTTTGTGCAGGAAACCAAGTTGCAGGAAGGTGACATGTGCTTATTTGAACTTGTCAAGGCTGCAAAGCAAATTACCTTTATTGTTCATGTTTCTAGAGCAACAAAAACTAGTAGTTTGGAACTAGACAATTATGATGTTGAAGGTCCACATGAAGTTGAAGTTCATACAGCCAAGTTGTCACGGGCTTCTCGCAGTATTACAACTGAAGAAGAGAGATATAATGGAACTGATAAGACGGGTGTAACCAAGGCCCCTCCTATAATGAGTAAGTACTTTGCTTTACAAAATGGATAGGGTGTTTTATGTGAGTGAATGAAGAAGAAAAGGTGATGAAGCAGAATCTGTTTTGTGCATGGTGAATTGTACCGATTTGGATATGAAACAAGATGAGTCCTACAGATGAGTAAAGTAAAAATCCAAGTATGGTGAACCCTCTTTGATAAGATTGCTGATTAAGTATGCACTGTGTCTTAAAAAAATTGTTTAAATGAATACAGGGAAGTGCTTGGCACCTGGTGACAAATCATTCTATATGCCAAGATGCAGAGTAATGGGTGAAGAACAAAAGAAGAGATTTCATCAACTGGCAAGTGAAGTTCAAATCGGGAACCCTTCCTTTGTTAAAGTTCTGAGAAAATCCAGTCTCAGAGTAACCTGGCATTGTAAGTTAATGTGACTTCTTACTTGTTCATATTGATAAAAATGAAGCAGTGATATCAAGTGATGTTAGTTGAAAAGCCTTTGATATTTAAGAATACATGAACATGATATTGAATAAAAAACTTGGTACACATTACCATATAGTTCCATGGAGGGCTTTTAATGGTTTACTGTTTACTGCACCTAAGACCAACCCATTAAATTTGAACTGGATCCGAATTTCCTGACCCTTACACGAATCAGATTGGATTAGATACATCAAGTTCTTTTTTGTTGGGTTAATGTTTATAGCTAAACCTGTGAATTATTACCTCTATTGTTCATGAGAAATATATAACGGAAGTAGTAAATTATTTGTACTCAAAAGTTAAGACTAAAGAAATTCGACTAGTGGTCAATAGCAACATGTACCCAAATATTAGCCCCCAGCAAGCAATAGACATAACATATGTGCCGAACTTTTTGTTGTGATTCTTCTAAAATAAAATTAGTTTGGACAAAAAACTTAGTAGTTTTAATTTTCTTTTCTTTTCTGAGTAGGACTTATCCTGTAAGTTTTGTGCTGAGCATCTTCCTAAGGAAACACAGGATGTCATGCTTTGTTTGCCCAATAAGGAGAAGACATGGTCAGTGAAGTACTACTACAGGAGAGGCCATCAAACTTTTAAATGCAATCCATGGGCAAAGTTTGTGCAGGAAACCAAGTTGCAGGAAGGTGACATGTGCTTATTTGAACTTGTCAAGGCTGCAAAGCAAATTACCTTTATTGTTCATGTTTCTAGAGCAACTTGAGACCACCTTAGTGTTAGATATTTGTAGACTTGTAGTATTCTAGTGTTTGACATGATTTTGACTATGAGTTAGAATGAGCAGAACTAATTTATTTTTGCACTTGAAGTAGTTAGTGTATGTTATATTTGGTTTTGGATATGTTTGTAGACAACTCATTTACTGTTTGGAAGAGCCATATGTGATTTGTAAATAAAAATGTAAAAATGTTTCTTTGCCCAGTTTTTTGTATATAAATTGGAGTCCCTCTTTTGGGTTGACTATGAAGCATGATGGTAAAGTGAGAGCTACTCCCGTTGGAATCGAAGATTAAACAGGAACTTCAATTAGTGGTTATCAATATATTTGCAATGGATGATGGCTGCCCACAATCCAAGAGATGATATAATTCAGACTAGAGTCTGAACCAGGCATGCTAATCGTTCACAATCCAACATTGTAGGCATAACCAATTAAGGAAACACAATCTTTTGACATATGTCAATCCATCCATATAATCAATTTTCACACTAAATCGTTTGTCCAACAGCACACACCGTTTTTTATTTACCATCAATAAAAGTTTGGGAAAGCTAAACAAGTCTTTTTCGTCCATTTCTCCTCCCAAACAAAACTAAACATGTCTAACATAAAACATGTTGTGGTAAAAAAGAAAAGGTCTTAACATAAAACAATGTGAGTTAACCATATGCCTGGATATGAGGGATTATATTGGTATGAAACCAACCAAAATCTAAGAAGCCTTTGACCTTGATATTATGAAATATTGAATTGGGAATACTGAGCTCTATTTAAATTTATGATTAATGTTTTGAAGTTGAGAGAAGAAAGAAACAAAAGAGGAGAGAAATCGCTGATTCAGTTCAAGAGGCCAGGTTCCAAATCTTGGTAATACAATTTTACTTGAAAGACCACGAGATAATTCTAAAATACATTTCATTACATTTCAACCCTATAATAATAAACAGTCGATCCAAAACATATTAAATAGCTTTTTGACTGAACTGCGGGCTTAGTGCAGTGGCACGAGCCTCGTCTCTCTACGGTGTTGTGGGTTCAATTCTCGAGAATAGCATTTCAAAGATGCGGGGTGTACCGGGGCCCCTTAATAGAAAAAAAAATAGCTATTCTACCAACAGAAGTATATTATTTATTTATTTTGCATGTAGTATATCTTCAATTCTTATACTTATGTACCCGTGTAAATAATAGCCCTATTTATATATGCCTTCCTGTAGTGAAAATGGGGAAGGTGAAAGTATGACCATATATGGCTAATCCTTATAATATTTATAGAGGCAGATAAGAAGAGAACACACACACATATAGCTCAACATGATCTTCATAATAAAATATGCTTGGAGACTAAATTTTATATTTTTTAGAATTTTTTTTACTATTTTTTTACATAGGTACAATATCACTTTATCGGATGATCCAGAATCTCCTTAAAAAAGTGATTTTGTACCTATCTAAAATAATAGTAAAAAAATGCTAAAAAATATAAAATTTGGTCTCCAAGCATATTTTATTATGAAGATCATGTTGAGCGGTTTGGATCGACTGTTCGGACTTTGAAAATGGAGATAAAAGATGTAGAGCATATTGGAGCACAAAAATTATGGTGCATTTGAATCCTCCTCTGTATAAATATAATATATATATATATGCTTATACATATCTCTTATATTTCTAGATTTTACAAAGACACAAGCACATTCAAACAAACAAAAAGAAAACTACATACGTTCCTCATGAGACGGTACCGAGCTAGCTTTCATTTGCAAAAGCCGTCTCCTACTGAGTACACCTCCTGCATTCTCTGTCATTTTTGCCAGATGCATCATACGCCGTTTTGATGACTCTGAAACAGTCAACTCTGCATTGTTTTGATTATTACTTTCCATCAATTCCTCTTGCAGTGCTAAACTGCTCTTTTGCTCTCCGCTTGGTTCAATCTGCTGTTGTGACTCGTCCTGTCGAATAGAAGTTGCTTTTATCAATGCCTTTACAACTTGACCCATAGTCGGGCGGTCCCGGGCCTGCTTAGCTAGACAGCTATCTGCCAGCCTGGCAATCTGCTGTGCCGCTCGGAACTCGTACCGGCCTTCCAATCGTGGATCCATTATTTTTCTGAATTGCTTGGTTTTGACAGGGTATTGTTTGATCCATTCCAGGAGTTTCTGTTCATTTTTTGGGCGGTTCCGGTCTAAGGATCGCCTGCCGGTGAGTATCTCATATAGTACCACACCAAAGCTAAACACATCACTTTTTGTGGTTAGGTGGCCGGTTTCTATGTAGTCTGGTGCCGCATAGCCATTTGTACCCAAAATCTTTGGTGAAAAATAGAAAGTCAGATAAGTGTTAGAAGGTATAACTAGCAGATTCTATTAAGAATCAATCATAGAAGATCATGTGCTGCATGTATAGTACAAATCAGATATTTATACACTGCTGGGCTGGTATGGGGTGCCGTACGTATTTACCAGCATACTAAGAATAAGTCCAGGGACAAAAAAAAACATTTATGAGTACATATTATGAATATTCTTTAAATGTAATGTGAGTAGAACTAGGGTGTTCTTAAGCTCACCAAGTTCTTTTGTGAGCTTAACTTAAAAACTTATCGAATTGGTTTCAAACGACGCATCCAAACTGTTGAAACCGATCTACTTCACGAGTGATGCATTTACATGTCAAATTTAAAAATTTTCGAACTAATTTAGTATAAATTCAAGCGGTTAAAAAAAGATGGTTTATAAGTTAATTTTGATGTGTTCATTTTTTATCATTTTTTTACCGCTTGACTTTATATTAAATTAGTTTGAAAATTTAAAAACTTGACATGTAAACTCATAAAAAAAAATCGTGAAGTAGATTGGTTTCAACGGTTTGGATGCGTCGTTTGAAACCAATTCGATGGGTTTTTGAATTAAGCTCACAAAGAGGCTTGGTGAGCTTAAGAACACCTAGTTCTACTCATGTAATGTTATGTTGTAAATAGCCATCAGTAATTTTTGTCAAGACTGCTATCACATCTGCTTGGTTACATATGCATCCACTGGTTAGTATAGGTACTTATCTTAATTAATTAATTAATTGTGCCTCTCAAATCTATAGATGGATTTACTGAAGAAAAAAAATGAGGTACTGTATATAGACATACAGCAGTGGAGACATGAGTGTTGCCAAATGTGGGCCCCTCCCTTGCTAGCCCGAAATCTGACAATTTCGGCCTGTACTGTTCATCTAATAACACATTAGACGCTTTAAAATCACGGTATATCACCTACAAAAACAGAACAAAAAGGACTCACTAGAATGGCCAATGAACAGAAGTATGTACCAACAAATGCCTGATATACCAGCAGAGAGTTTGAAAAAAACAAACCGGAATTTCCAAGCCTTCATGTAAATATAACAAGCCCTTAGCAGCACCTAATGCAATTTTCAATCTTATATCCCACAGGAGCAAAGGAGAGTCCTTGTTGAACAAATGGTGATCTAGGGTTTTGTTAGGCATGAACTCATACACTAACAGCCGCTGGGGCCCGCGCTCTGCATCCACCGCACAGTATCCGATGAACTTTACAAGATTTGGATGGTTTACTATGCATAGCAACTGTACTTCCATCAACCATTGCTTGTGACCCTTTATTTTGAAAAGTATAGAGAACAAATTTATAAAGTGTGAAGACAAATAAGGCTATAAATAAACTGAAAACACAATTTCAAAAAACAAGGCCTCTCTGACTTGTCCATTTAATCTGATATCCTACCTACACTCTATAATTAAATAGTATCCCTAGTGATATAGATATATTAAGTGCATTTGAACAGCAAAAACAACAAGAATAAAAAGATCTGTAACAACAATTTTTATTTATAAATGATTGCTGTTATATGACCAACTGTTAAAATGTTATTCTTTGTACTTCTATGAGTATATTATTATTGCCATTACTAAAACAGCAGCAACAAAAAAAAATCGATAAGAATAATAACATCAATGTATTTGATTTCATCCATTTGAAAGTTCACTGTTCTTCATAAGCTATTATTTCCACAGGCAGCTCTTTGAAGTGGAAAAAAAAATAACAATAATTAAGAAAATTAAATGTGCATTTCAAGAAAATACCTGCAAAGCATTAGGTTTAAGCCTCTTTACCGCAACAACCATACTTCCATCATCCCCATTTCCATCCTTACCCTTTAGAATCCCCTTATATACAATTCCAAATCCTCCTTCTCCAAGCTTCAATGCTCTGTAGAAATTATTTGTGGCATCTTTCAAATCCTTGTAATCAAATACTCTGAAATTGTGGACCCTTTCTTCATACAAATCTGATAAACACCTCAATGGTGTAGCAACGGGACCAGCTGATTTTATGGTTCTGGTAATGTGATTTAAATTATCAGAAGTGTAGTTTGAATTGGTCGAACTTGAATCGAACAAATTGGGATGAGACAGTACTGATTTTCTTTGGCTTTTGTGCCGGTGCTTCTCTTTGAAATAACAGAAACACTCCATTATTTTATGGTACAGCTTAACAATTTTGCTGCTTTAAAAGACAAAAAGGTTCTTGTTATTTGAGAGAGAAGGATAGAGAGAGAGATAGAGAGAGACAGGTTGTTATAAAACAAGGGGACGAGGGTCAAGGAGCTCAAAGCTGGGAATTAAATGGATAGAAAATGGATACTAATAAACAAAGTCAAAGAGATCAAAGCTGGTAATTAAATGACAGGAATAACAAAGCAACTGATGCAGAGCCAGTAAGAAAGCAGAATCATGTTCTCAAGTTTCTGTTGATCAAGCTAGGTAGAGCCTAGAGGGAGAGAGAGAGAGGAGATGCTAGAGAGAGAAGAATTTCATTTTCCTTTTTTTTTAAATATGAGAAAATTGTACTGTTAGAGAAGCAGTTTATGAATACTTCAAAAATGTAAAGTTGTTCTGACAAGGTAAATCAAATCACCTAAAAAATGTCAAGGGTTCGTTAAGTCAACGAGAAAAATATATAGCGGAGATTGGTAAGGAGTGAGGGAGAGAGTCAGATCAAGTCTCCTTGGCGTTTTTTTTTCTTTTTCTTTTTACTTCTTCAATGGCACTTTTGTGCAAGGATTCAGAAAGAAAAAAAGAGGTTTCACTGATATCTCTCTTTCTGATAATGATCCTATAATGTTGTTTTTCTTATTTTGAATATCAAACCTTCTTAAATCCGGTATTGTAAATAATTCCTGGTACCAGAAACCACCATTTAGACCATTGGATGTTAAGAAACAATTAAAAAAAACACCAATGAAATGTTACCATAATAACTTAAAATAAAAATAGCTAAGACTTCTTAGCATAATATATGTCTTTTTTTTGTTAGCATGTATTAGTACTTGAATAATTATTTCGGTACCTGTGCTACAGTACCCGCATTTAGAGGAATGATGTATTATGGTCCCCACTAATTATCATTCTAAAATTCTAGCAGCACCCTTCCTCTATGGTCCCCACTAATTATATGGTTCCCTTTCACAGTCTCCGCACTCGTCCCCGCGTCAACCTTCATAAATATAAATACTCACGTCAACCTTTGTTGATATAAATGCTTCAATGATAAGATAATAACATGAAAAATAAGATATTAAAACTTTGATGCGTAACTTGTTATGATCATCCTCCAGTTCCCCAATCGTCCCCGCGTCAACCTTCCTCTAACAAAAATAGTTGATCTCATAGGTATAAATACTTCAGTACATAGGTATAAATATTTGCACGACGAGGTATAAATACTTGCATGACAACAAGCCTGAAAGTACATCATCATGGATCTCATTTGAAAGAGAAAATTGCGTAGGTATTAATACTTTAAAAAAAATTCGAATTGTGGAGTTTTTGCGGTCCCCGTAGGAAGTTATCTTTCTGAATTTTAATTTTCAGTGGTCCCTCCGCTGGTACAGTGTGGGTGCTGTTATATTCGCACTACAGTACCCGCGCTATAAATAATTGTTCACCTCATAGGTATAAATATTTTTGTGCATAAGTAGAAATATTTTCGTGCATAGGTATTAATATACTTTAGGAAAATTAATTAAATTGTGGAGTTTTTGCAGTCCCCACAGGAAGTTATATTTTCACAATTATTTTTCGATTGTCCCTCCTGTGGGTACAGTGCGGGTACTGTTGTCAGCTCCCTTAGCACTCAATACAATAAGCTTACTTGTACTATGTGGAACACAAATCGAATTTTTTTTTTTTTTTATAACATTGTTTATCATCACGACATTTATAATCCGGTGCAGTTCTTTTAGAGGGAATGTGCAGACCTGTTTGCAATAATTGGTTGAATAGTTACTCATTTTCATTGGCTAACAGTAGTTGACTAAAGATTATTATAATTTAATGACACTATATTATTTTACTTGCCAACTTGGTCTTCTTCTATTTTAAGGCCAGAATACAATTTTATAAGCCTCAGTGCTATGTACTTATTGGTCAAATTAAATAAACGCAAGCATAAAAAGGGGAAGATTATTGATTAGTTTGTTTGAGCCCAAGTTTCAACCTATTTGGAAACATTCTACATTTTTCTTTATCCTCAAAACCTTGTTGAGTATGTAGAGATGCTCCTTTTAATTGACCATCTATATTTTTAGTTGCTTGATTTGTGTTTTATAAATAATTAATGCAACTTAAAAGTAAGCAATGCTTTGAGCGTGGATTTCTCCTCTTTTTTTTTAATTATTCCTATTGTAAAATAGAAAAACCCAACTAATTGTCGTTGTGTGTATAAATTATTCAACTAGGTTTTAGTAGCTGAATGTATAATAAAATGGAAGTGGTACATTACTAGTATAATTAATACTTATGAGAGTACTATCAACCGTGTCTGATGTCAAAGAAGCATAAATACTGGTACAAAAACTAAAACATAATACATCAGATTGAGTCAAAAAAAGGAAATAAAAGTGGCTTGATTAAAGAAGCTAGTCAAATTCACATATTATATATTATGTGAATTTTTTTTTCACTTGCCTTGACCTTGTTCGTCTGACTTAGTGCACAATTTTTTTTATTTTTTACTTGCCTTGACATTGTATGTCTGACTTGCTGGACAAATTAGCCTTAGGCAGCATTTCTTCTTTTAAAATCTATCTAGCTTCCTTTGCATGAAATCTAGTCAACTTCTCTTTGTTGAAATCTCTGAAATTTGTATATTAATGCTAATTAATTTACTCTTTTTCATTCCATTTTGATAGCTTAATAATGGTACCTTTTTAAGTGTTTACAAGGCAAGAGGGTATGCCAATATGCATTGAAAGTTTGAAACTAAGTTACTTCTGTATTCTAAAAAATTTACAATGAAGAACCATGTGCAAGTTTTACTTCAATTTGCACATCTATCATAACTCAACTAGTCTACTCATTTCAAGTGAAACTAAGAAGTGAAACCAATTCAAGAACAGAGAACTAACAAAACAAAAACAAAAACATAAATGCATCAGCATGCTCCCCACTAAAGCTTCAAATTCTTTCTCCTTTGGTTGATCCCGGCCCAATCCCTAAAAGCTTTAACATGTTCAAGCCTCTTACTTTGAGCTTCAGTGCTTGCATCTGAAACCTTCAAATTTCTGTAAAGTTCCCTGTGTAATTCCAAAAATACCCCTCTATACTTCCATTTATCACAACACATGCCATTCTTTGACATAAAATCAATTACCTCCATGACCCTCTCAAAATAGCCACCTTTCAAAAAGTTCACAACCAAACATTCAAGCAGATCATCTCTGTTCTTCAAATCTGACAAAATTCCATATTCTAGACTTCTCTTTATCTCCCCCCATAGTATAGTGATTTCACGGTACATCTTAAGCGAAGAAAAGCCACTTAAAATATGGAAAAATGTCAGTCCATTCGGTGAAATTTTTCTCTCTTTCATGCATTTGTAGGTTCTTAGTGCATCATCCATCAATTTTGCATCAGAGAAGAAAGAAATTGAATCATTAAATTCAAATACCAGGGCCTGTGATACAGTAGCATTTTCACAGGCCACTTCCTTGGTCAGAAATTCAACCAAATTGGAATTTCTTTTGTTGCAACCACACAAAGCTAAAGGGTCATGAACATTTTTCATATGTGTTAGGAGAGAATTATATTCTTCAAATCGGTCTTGTTCCTGGTATGAGGTCAACAGTGATTTGTATATACCAACTCCAACAGGAAAATTCTCCAATTCTAACTCTTCTACAATGTCATGTGCATGATCTAACCATCCCATTTCAATACAACCACTGATCACATCATAGCTCAGATCAGTATCTCCAAATTTAGTGTCCTTTCCGATTTTGACCAAAAATTCTGAGATCTTACTGACTTTTCTCTGTCTAACAAATCCATATACAAGTTTTGCAATTGCCTTCTCACTAGGTAAAAGATTTCCTTTTTCACATAAAACTAAACCCGGCTCATTTTCGGGACTTAAAACAAAACCATCATCTGATTTCAAAATATCAACTATAAATGTGTAGCCAAATTTGAGGTTTCTAGATCCAACCCTCATTTGGTATAGCTTCTGGGACCCGTTATTTGAAGAGTTAACAAACTTAGGTCTTTGATAAAGATCCACCATAAGGTCACTCGCTGAATCGAGATCATCAAATTTGAAATGGAGGCTTAACAAAGAGTCATAAAACTCCCGGCATTTATGAGCCAATGGAGGGGAAAGAGAAATAAGATCAACTCTCTCTTTCCAATTTTTTAACTCATCCCGTCGGCCTATTTTCTCGTAGTATCGTGAAATCAGTATTATAGTATTTAAGTCCGCCACAGAACCAACCCGTGAAATCAACTCTATGACCTCTTTAGTTTTCATGGTATATTCAAATTTCACACAGGTATCCAAAATGAGATTGAACAAGGCCGCATTTGGTTTGATTGGATCAATCTTTTTGGATTTCTTTCTTAAGAGAACCCGGCGTAAGTAAACGTTACAAATCTCCGCAAACAAATTGGTTCCAAGAGCAGACCCCACTCGAGTTTTCACCATGTGAAGAAAGAAGATGCAAAGTATATCAACAGAAGGCACTGTACCAGTCTCCAGTATGATACGCAAAACTGTGGAGGCATGCACTGGTACACCGGCCCGCACCAGAGAAAGTGAGAGACTGGTTAATGCTCCGGGTTGGAGGAGACCCCATTGTACCTCATAAACTGCGACCACAGTCTCGTATGCTTTATTAAGCCACTGCAGATCTGACGAATAGGAGAGGGAAACAATAAATTCATTCAACGTAGATTGGCTTGGGAGGCCGTAGAGTCGTTTGTAGTCATTAAATGCCATCCATGCATCTTCCAGATGTTTATCTTGTATGGAGACATTCAGTTTGTTGATTAACGTTTCTCTTATTAAGGGTCCTTTCCAGTTTATGGTTTCTTCAGGTTTAGTTGAAATGGTACGAAAATTGTGATTGAGATATTTTGTCTGGTATAGCAATGGTATAAGCAACCTGCCAAAGTCGTAATCGGATGGTATGGCTCCGGCACAATTTACCTACATCATAGACTTGAAGTAAGAATTAAGATATCAATAACTAACACAAACAAAGGATCTCTTTTCAGTACCCGGTATCACAATGGCCCACTCTATGAGCTAACATGTATCAATGCAACACCAAGACTGATCTCCTTCATTTTACACAGTATCTAGAAAGAAAATCAATACCACGTACTGGTATTGGTTAGTTGAACAGCATGGAACTCTACAGTTAGCATACCAGCTGGATAGTAATTTACCAACACACGTGCTTGCACGCACACGCACATGCAAAGAAAAAATAACTTACCATCTTAAATTTATGGGAAGTATGCAAAGGGTGAGCTGTACTAATCTTTAGGCAAAGGTTGAACAAGCCTCTCATTTTTTTTCAACTTGTAGAGCCTAGAAAGTTATTTGCAGCATGACCTGGAAAATGCAGATAAATCTAATTAAGCAACAGGCAATAAATCACACAAAAATATGGCAGAATAACATCAAAAATTCAAATATAAGCTGAGTATGTCCTTCTCTTCATTGAAGCATTTTGACAAACACCTTGCAAACGTGAAAAAGAAACCCACCTCTCCTGTTTTCTTTTTTGACTTTTAGAGCCCCAAGACATTAATCAATAGAAAGTTGTGCAGCATGACCTGGAAAATGCAGATAAATATAATTAAGCAACAGGCAAAAAATCATACCAAAAAAAATGGCGGAATTAACATGACCCGCCAAAAATTCAGATATAAGCTTCGTACGTTCTTTTTCCTCATTGAAGCATTTTGACAAACACCTTGCAGACATGAAAAAAGAAACCCACCTTCTATTATTCCTGGCAGCTGTGCAGAGCAAAGTATCCGTACTCCAAAAGGTCCTGATGTTTGCACCTTCCCTCGAACAGCTTTATGGTCGATACCAACACTCTCTCCTTCGTACGTGTTGCAGAGCAAACGAAGGAAAAAAAAAATAGATTAGAGGGGCTTTCCCAATTAATACAACTCATTTCGCGGTTTGCCCCTCATTAAAACCAAAATCTCTAATAAACCCCTCCTTTGTTATATTACGGTTTTGAACTTGTGCTATGCAAATCTCAGATGTTACCTCATTAATTGAATGCTTTGAAATATCAAATATGGATTGATTGATTTACAAAAATTAGCGTGTCAAACATGTATCAGATAATAGTGATATCTCCGTAGAATTTTTCAAAATAAAAGTTTGATGCGAAAATATTTTGATAGTTGGCCAATACTCTCAATAACCAACTTCTTAATTTTGAGTTTTAACAAAACTAGGCGAACTTTTGGTGGAGACATTTAATATGACTGATAAAATGTATCAAGTGATAATAAAATATTTAAACTGAAATTCAACAGTGTTCCGATTCATATGAAGAAACATTTAAAATGAACAACAATACATGGAGATTGAATACCAAAGTATTTAAATTGAATAATAAAAAACACAGGTGAAATACCAAACAATTTAAACTAAATTACACAAAATAATTACAAAAATATTTAAATAATTAAACATATAAACAGAATAGTAAAGCATTTAATAAAAGGAAGCTGATATGAGTACCCGTGCTACAGTACCCGCACTGTACCCACACCTAAACTGCCATAATTGCTTGTGGGGACCGCAACTGTTCCAAAACTGTAATTTTATTTTACAAATTTTAATAGTAACACTGTGAAGTATATAGTTCAAACAGGGCAAGTATTTATACCTATACAATGAACTACATATGATATATGAATTTTTCTAAAATAATTGTACCCGCACCTTTTCTTGAAAAATTCTCGTGTCGTATCCGCATTAGGGGACCACTCAAACGGCATGTGGGGACCGCAACTGTTCCAAAACTGTAATTTTGTTTTACAAATTTTAATAGCAACACTGTGAAGTATATAGCTCAAACAGGGCAAGTATTTATACCTATACAATGAACTACATATGATATATTAATTTTCCTAAAATAACTGTACCCGCACCTTTTTTTGAAAAATTCTCGTGTTGTACCCACATTAGGGGACCACTCAAACGGCATGTGGGGACCGCAACTGTTCCAAAACTGTAATTTTGTTTTACAAATTTTAATAGTAACACTGTGAAGTATATAGCTCAAACAGGGCAAGTATTTATACCTATACAATGAACTACATATGATATATGAATTTTTCTGAAATAACTGTACCCGCACCTTTTCTTGAAAAATTCTCGTGTTGTACCCGCATTAGGGGACCACTCAAACGGCATGTGGGGACCGCAACTGTTCCAAAACTGTAATTTTGTTTTACAAATTTTAATAGTAACACTGTGAAGTATATAGTTCAAACAGGACAAGTATTTATACCTATACAATGAACTACATATGATATATGAATTTTCCTAAAATAACTGTACCCGCACCTTTTTTTGAAAAATTCTCGTGTTGTACCCGCATTAGGGGACCACTCAAACAGCATGTGGGGACCGCAACTGTTCCAAAACTATAATTTTGTTTTACAAATTTTAATAGTAACACTGTGAAGTATATAGCTCAAACAGGGCAAGTATTTATACCTATACAATGAACTACATATGATATATGAATTTTCCTAAAATAACTGTACCCGCACCTTTTCTTGAAAAATTCTTGCGTCGTACCCGCATTAGGGGACCACTCAAACGGCATGTGGGGACCGCAACTGTTCCAAAACTGTAATTTTATTTTATTTTAAATTTTAATAGTAACACTGTGAAGTATATAGCTCAAACAGGATAAGTATTTATACCTATACAATGAACTACATATAATATATGAATTTTCCTAAAATAACAGTGCGGGTATTGTAGCGCATATAGTGCGGGTATTGCTTAGCATTCATAAATGCAAAAAGTTTGTTGAATAGTGGAGTTGACCGATCAAATTAGTGAGGTTTTAGATAACGATATCTTATATCACCTTTTCTTTCTTTTACATTACAATTTTGCAGTAAGAATCTTTTTTTTAGCTGTCAAACTGTGTAAATATTAGATTTTCAACTTTCAAACGGTTTAAGAAATTTGAGCAAAGATATTGACGTCATTGCTTTGATTTCGAACAACGCATAAATCATATATTTTTTTCCATTTTGATGATATAATTTTCTACCTGTAATTTTCAGATTTCTTGCTGAAGACCTCATAAAGACATAAATAAATTATGTAAGAAACCACTTGGACAGTTTCTAGATTATGCATGCGTGGCTTTATTAAGGCATTCCGACAAGCACCCTAGGGGTCCGGATCCACTAAAGTAACCCAAATTTTAAGTTCGATTCTGAACCGTGTGATGGGAATTCAACCAACTTGATCTAGGTCGAAATTTACGGAACTCTTTTAGTATTGATATCGGAACTGATCGGACGATCCAGATCCAAACTCAAAATTTAGGCTAATTTAGAGGATAACCAGGAGCATCGGAGTTACCTCGACTTCTCGAGTCTCGGTCTCGATAAAGCTGTGATCAGCAATCAAATTCTGAATCATGTTATTAGCAATTTTAAATTAATCATTTGAACTTTGAAAATTCAAAAACGACTTGATTACGGACTTCGTGCAAACTTTTTGATATTAGAGTTGCAGTATCGCAATATCGCACATATTTGTTTCCTTTTTTGTTAGAGTTGACAATATCGCAATATGTACAGTTTTTTTGTACAACAGGTCGGCCTCATCCAAATAATGATTAATATAAACAATACGTCACTGTACATTGCGATTATCTGAGCTACTAATATCACGCATTTTTTTTTGGAACCCAACCCTCTATTTGTCCAGAGAGAATCTGAGCCGTTCATCCAATAGATCTCAGCCACTCATCAAAAGTAGATCTAAATCTCAGCCATTTTTATTGTCATTCTGATTTGATGCATCTATTTCATGTTGTCAACCGTGTAGAAGTTTAAATTTAATTCGAAATGTACTCGCCACATGAAAAACTATATAAAAATTATTTCATTTAAGACAAACAAAAGACGCGTTGCGCGTCTCTCTCCAGCCCTTTTCTCCTTCCCGACGCAACGACGCGTTTTTTTGAAAAGGCTTCTCTCCAGCTGTTTTCTCCTTCTCTTCAGGTCTTTTCCCTTCTCTCTACGGTCGCTACGATCGCTACCATTTCTCTTTTTCTTTACGATCGCTCAAAGAAAAAAAAAACCTAAACAGCGCTCAGAGAAGAAAAACCCTAAACATCTCTCGGTCTCCATCTCTCTGTTTCTCTACGGCCTCAAATTTTTTTTGTTTATTTTTGCCTTTTCTGAACCGATTTATGGTTAAGCTTTTTCAGCGCCATCTTGGAAGGAATCGCAATAATCGATCGCGTGTGCTGTTTTTTTGTGTTCAGAGGTATTCTTCTTCATTTTTCTTTCTCTCCCTTTTCATCCGATTTAGGGTTTAGTTTACATTAGGCAAAATCAATTAATTTGTTGCTTGCGTTACTTTGTTTGAATTATAACAAACTTTTAGAATTGGGTCACCGTAACCTCTCAGTTGGTTAGATTTCTTGTAATTGCATTTTAGGAGATTGCTTTTATTTGCAAATTTGTACGTATCTGTCATTGTATGTGATAGCTCAATATTCAGTTTTTTTTCCAATTTAATTAAGGTACTTTGTGGATCCAATTTCTTAATGTCGGAAGTTTTGAGTGTTTTATTTCCAAGCAATAGCTCTGTGCCCTAATGTGGTGGTTTACTGACCAACAGGGCTTTATGTTTCAAGAAGAGAAAGTGTGTAGAAATTCATCTCACTTAATATTCTTATTTGTTGTTAATTTTCTATTGCTAGGAGCGAATATTAGGTTTGTTTACTATTTTCCTTTCTTATTTCTTTACCTATTTACTTATTTACTGTTGTAGCGAATGGAGAAAAGTTGAGGATGATTGTAGAAGGGCTCTTCAGCTTGACAATAATTATGTCAAGGTTTAAATCTCTATACTTTTTCATTTTACATTTCACTTGCTATTTTAGTTAAGTTGAACTTCAACAATGACACATAGGTATTAGTTTAGGCTCAATTGAGCTTGCAAACTGATTTCTGGCAAAAAAAATATATATATAGCTTCTTGAAACAGTATGAAAGTATGAAATATGTGTTTTATTGGCCAAATGTTGTACCCGTTAGGTGTTTGGTACTAGAATCTTATAGAAAATGATGCATTAATAATATAATTATTGGACAAAAACATGTATCTCAAAACTTGTTTTTGTTATTCTCATTCAATAATTAGGCTGCCAAAGTCCAAAATGGAAAACAGAGAGAGCAAAATGATTGAAATAAGTAGAAATAGGTAATGCCGGATACGCGTCAGTCCCAGAATTAGATTTGACCAGTGTTATAATGATAATGCTTGTATTGACCTGTTTAACTTGTTACCCACATACATTACATTGTAAATTAAAGAGATATTATTAAAGATGGAATCTTCTAGGTTATAGATTGATTCAATTTAATAAACAGGCAAATAGTTATAAAACAGACATACGAAGATCCCACCTTTTGTAGGCCGAATTTAACTTAAATGGATATAGAGAAGAAGGTAGAGTTGCTTGCTACCAAAATAAAAGAATCAGAACTGTTTCGAAAGGTGAATTTCTGAGTTTTTCTTTCTTCTGCAGTCCTTTGCCCAAGTCCAGATCATATTATACTGGAATGGCAATGATCTGGTCTACTACCAGTGGGTATTAGGTATTTCGGTACTACTGTACTAGGAAGCACCGATGAAAATTAATGTCTATATTTATTGGACAAAAGCTTAGAAAAAACTTCCATATCTGCCTCAAGTGTAACATAGATAGAATTTTCTAATTAAAATTTGGTCATATTTTAGACCTGTAACTTTGGTTGGACACGCTGACAACACAGCACAGCCAAAGAGAACCAGAAGAGAAAAGGTGTTGTACTGTATAGTACTTTACGGCATCCTTCTTATTATGCTATTGGAAACATTCTGTCTGGTTTTGGTATATCAGTATATGATAATGAATATGTTATGTAGATTGCACCAGTAAGCATCACATCAATTCATTTCCTTAAGGATGATATCTCAATTGCAAGTGCTGGAGCTGCTGACAGGTTAGTAAAAGTCTAACAATCATGGTCATTTTAAGGTCAGCTTGAGTGTGCATGCTCGTGTATTAAAGTGACATGCTTAAACTATGTAGCTGTTTTGCCTGTTTTTTAGTATATCACCATTTTTTCTATCATGTTTTGAGTAGAAGGTTTATTAAGAGTGAGGCTACGGTACTAATGCGCGCACATTGGTCTGTACTATGGATCAATATCTTCGTTTTCATAGTTCAAACAGTCGATCTGAACCGTTCAACGTTATCTCCATATGAAAATGCAGTTGCCAACCAAATTTTACATTTTCTAGAATATTTTTACTATTTTTTTAGATAAGTACAAAATCACTTCATCTAAAGATTCTAGACCATTCAACATGATCCATAGAATGGACCAATCCGTGCTATGTATAGTACTGTAGAAGCTAATTCATTATTTTGCATTCAACATGATCCATAGAATGGACCAATCCGTGCTATGCATAGTACTGTAGAAGCTAATTCATGATTTTGCATTTTTCTTTCTTGTTAGACCGGTTTCTTTTTCTTTTCTTTCATAAATCTGATCTGACCTTTTCCTTCTTTCCTTTCATTAAGATTTGATTTGATATCATCACTCAAATCCGGGGCTGGGGTTCATACCCCATTGCTGTCGTTGCTGCACAATTGTGCTTGAAATTAGGAGACGGTCGACAAGCAATGCGGAGGAAGTACCTTGCTACCGACCTACGCCAAAACTGTGAGTTGGAAGCACTTTTGCTAAATTGATTTCTTTATTTTTCTTGAGACTGCAAAATCTGGTTTGACATGGGAGAGTATGAGCACTTGAATAAAAGTAACTAATTCTTCAATATTGATTCGGTTTTTTATCTCTTTTTTGTGATTTTATTCGCTACTCAAATTTTCTTAGCTAATCGTTTTTGTTTATTTGGTTGCTTAATTAAGGTCTGACAATGAATTTGCGGAGCTTCTATTGGATAATGGCCAAATTGTGATGCATGACCACTCCACTCCAGCCTTGCTTATTCCCTTTAGTATTATTCTTTTGTGCTCAATATCAATGTTCTCATTTTCTGATATTGGCTTGTGAGGCACAAAAAATAATAGTGTAATATGTGCACACAGCCTACGCACACCACAATTTCTTAAAAATAGAACAAGATCTCGCATAAACTGCTTGGTCTTTGTTTGTAGCCAGTAATCTCTGTGGCTGTTTGTTTTTGTGTCTTTATTCATGAGAATTAAGTTAAGTTTTAATACAATTGTACTAAATTTAATACAATTGTACTAAAACAGGACAAATGATGGTATTGAAAAACATAAGAAGCTTCATCATCTTCAATTATTTTGTGGCATCTGTTTTTGACCTTTAGTGGGATTTATAGGTGTTGATTCATGAAAGAAAAGCAAGCATAAGAGAGTTTTATGGTAAATGTGAACATTAATTCAAATTAATTATTTTATTTATCTTAACCAAAATGGCAAATTTAAGAGAAGGTTGATGCTTGGGTCATTTATGTAGAATACTCTCTTTTTTTTCCTTTTATTGGAATGAAGTTTCTTTAGGAGGTTTGTTATATAGCAGAAAACCTTATGAGCCTTTAACCAAACTTTATTGGTGAAAAATTTGATTTGAAAACCCACGATATGATCATCTACCTTTAATCGAGGAAAGCATGTATGTTGAATTGATTGTGTTCCATTTATTATTTCTGAGCATCTTTTGGAGGAGAGATTTTTGGGTTGCTGATCGTTCCTTTTTGAATTATTATATCTATATAGGTTGTGCAAATATGGATATTACGAGGGTGCAACAAGTCATATGTTTTGCTTTTCATGATAGCAAGTTAATAATGGAGACCAGTCAGGAAGGAAAAAAACATCAGAAAAATTGTACATGTACTTTTACTTGGATGAAGTATCTTTTGTTTATTTCTGATGTTTTGTTTATAATTAAGCAACAGTTAGATGTCCAATGGAAATGGTCCCATTATATCAAATTGATTATTGTGATTCATGAAAGAAGACAACTATAATTAGGAAGATTTGTAATATTTCTGATTGATTTTGTTATCATGCTTGACATGACATGGAATTGTTTATGCTATGCATGCTGTATATGAAAGAAAACATTTAAATTATTTTACATGCTAAAAAAAGAAATAATGGATTGTTGCCTATTCTGTGTTTTCAGCACATATTATAAACAAATATCAATATGTACTTGGACAATGAAATTTTAGAAGTTGAGTCGCAACATATAAATGATCACATAATATTACTAATTAGGTTCAAAGGGGATCTTGTATTGCTTTCGGAGTTCACTAGCATTTGTATTTGCTGCCAACAAAATATAATTCAGACTTTGGTTTAAAAAATTCATTATATAACTTGACGGCATTCAAGTACTTAACAACAAGTGTAAATCACAATTGGTCTACGAATAATCAATTATACCTAACCAAGTGAACATACTGTCTCATCATCAATGCTAAATTCATATTCATAAGCTTTCTTGTGATCAGAGGCAAAAAAAAAAAAACATTATTGAACTAAATAAACATATAAGATGAAATTGATTGTGGCTTGGACTTCATGGAAAGAATCTTTGTTGAGTAACAGAAATCATTCTAATTTTGAATTCTCCTCCGGTAATCTCTACAATTTGATTCATTTCCATCTTATGCTTAAAAAGAAAATATTTTGAATAGGACAAGGGGGTGGTGACATTAACACAAATATTTTTGTTATCAACACAACATTTTTATAATTTTTAAATTATGTGGACAACTTTATCCTTCATTAACATTTTTTATGTAAAAATAGTATCTTTATTAGTGTCAACAATTATTTCTTTATATGTTCATTCTTTTTTTACAAAATCAAAGATTGAATGCAAATCAGTACCCCAAAAAGAAAACCACTTTACCCTTCATTAATAATTTTATGTAAAAGTAGTATCTTTATTAGTGTCAACAATTATTTCTTTATATGTTCATTCTTCTTTTGAAAAATCAAAGATTGAATGCAAATCGCTACTTTTACATTTTTTTTTTAGAATCTTTTTACTCTATTTTTAGATATATAGAAAATCACTGCTTTTTAATGGTCTAGAATCTTTAGATTAAGTAAAATTTGATCTATAAGTACATTTTCATATGTTCATATGTGATCATGTTCGACAATCAATCTTGTTTTGCATAGTGATGTTCGTGCGGAATGTTCGTGCATAATATAACAATTTTGTAAACTAAATTTAGATTTAATTTGAACATTTTACAATGCAATATCCATGTTTTATAAGTTGTTTTTTCTATTTATTTTATTTTCACTTTTGTAATTTAGATACATCAAAAGTAATTTAGATACATCTTGTGTTGTTATAAATGAAAATGTTCCATAGCTAATAAATTGAAGAAAGAACAAAATATAGTTTCCAAAAAAGAGAAAGTAAAGAGATCATAACTGGCAACATGTTATTTTAATTTTTATACATTGGAAAATTACAATAATATAATACTATTAATTCTCACCGCAACACGTGGACTCATTAAAATTTTGATTTAAAATTATAATTATATTGAAAATTTTATTTGTAGTTATTTTTGAACTATTAATTAATTTTTCCTTATAAAGATAAATTTGACGTGTTCTTTAATTACGAGAAGAGTATGTAAATAATTTTAAATTAATTAAATTATTTTGGTCAATACTCAAATGCCTTGATTGATAAGCCATTTTTCATACACTTAGTAATTTGTTCGCAAGATATATATTTCATGAATGCTACATAAAATTTATGCTTAATTACATGATAATTTTTATTCATCTCATTAGTAATTTTGGAGGGGAGGAGACAATTGATACTTTTTTTTTAAATGTGTCATGTAAAACTTGATCAATGCATTAATAGGAAAAAATTGATATTTTATTTCGAAGTTATTTACAATTAATTATCTTCACAAATAATATATTGAGGAGGGATCGGATTACACTCTTTTTTGACACACTTTGACACCTATCATTTTCAAAGTCCAGATAGTCGATCCAAACCGTTCAACATGATGGATATATTAAAATGTGCTTGGAGATCAAATTTTACATTTTTTTTGAATTTTTTTACTATTTATTAAGATGGTTACAAAATCGTTGTTTTCAGACCATGGAAAAACAATGATTTTGTAACCATCTTAATAAATAGTAAAAAATTCAAAAAAATGTAAAATTTGATCTCCAAGCACATTTTAATATGGTGATCATGTTGAATGGTTCGGATCAACTATTTGGATTTTAAAATTGCAAAATTGGCCTATAAAAAAACAATGTCAAGATGTGTCAAAAAAAAGGGTGTAATTGGATCCCTTATATTATCAAGTTCTAAAGTTATCATTTGCTCTCATTATTGACTAATACATGATGATGTTGTTTTATCTCCTTTGTTCACGACTTTGTGTCACGATTAACCACAATGAGAGAAGTGAGAAAAAACAGCACACATGTGAGATAATTAACAAAGCACCTATAACAATACAAATTTTACAGTAAAATAATTAAAATTTTAACAAAGTACACATCACAGTACAAACATCACATTTAAAGAAAGTGATCAAAACAGACTTAGAGAGAGTGATGAAAATAATATTTTATTCTCCGTTGCAAAGCACGGACACTTGACTAGTTTATAAAAGTTACGAACACGACATGACCGCGAACACCGATATTTTTATTAATAATCTAAATAAAAGAAAAATATCAAATATAATTCCGATTTGAACTTATTTTCAAATCTAACCTAACCGCTCAATGATAGAGGGGTCCACTCTACCTAGTTAACCGCCCAGTAATGAGGCGGTCCAATACCCCATCTAACTGCCCCCCATCGGGCGGTTAGCCATCTTTTTTTTCTTTTTTTTTTACAGATATATTAGAATATATTTTTTTAGTAAGATATATTTATAAGATATATATATTTTTTAAAATATATTAAGATATATTTGTTTTTGTAAATATCTTTTCATTAAGATATATTTATAAGATATATATATATTTTTTATAGTTATATTAAATTGTTTTTTTTTTGTAGATATCTTTTTATTAAGATATATATTTTTGTAAGATATATTTTTTCTATTGTAATTTTTATATGAAAATGATTTATTTTTTTATTGTAATTTTAAATAAAATTTGGTTGAGTTTGGATGCGTCGTTTGACGTTAGAACCGTCGATTCTTTTATAATAATTGTCGATTATACGGCTGTTGTATTGATTGTCGATTTGAATAACGTGGTAAACAGTGGAAAATATGTAATCTAAATGGTAAGTCCACAAAAAAAAACATCCAAACTATGTAATCTAAATGTCCGCAAAATAAGATAAAACAGTCCAAACCGAATATACAATAGTAGAAAAGCTATCAAATTACAAGAACAAAAAACCTAACGACGAGGACGAGGGCGACGACCAGAGAGATCCAACCTACGAGGTGGATGGCGGTCCCTGGGCGGTTGTACACGCCTCACGTGAACCTCCTCCTCCTGTGCAGCTGTATCCGCCTCGGCCCATGGATCCTCCACCAGTGGGGGGATGGGCGGCATGGTAGGCACCTCCCATGGCTCCCAGGTCGATGGATACATAGGCGAAGGAGGCGGTGTGCCGAATATAGCAGATGCATAGGCATCTGCATGCTGTGCTCCACTCCCACTGGCCTCGTCGTCGTGCTGTCTGGCCTCCGGATATCGTGGTATGTGAAGGCTTGGTCCCTCATCCCCGGCATAATCTCCAGTAAGGTCAGCCATAGTGAATTCTGGAGTGGCATGTCGTGGGGGAGCTCCATCCTTAATGGAAACAATGTTAGTTTTGCTACATACAAATAAATAGTAAGTTGAATAAATAATAAGTTTTTGCTACCTGTCCAACCTGCACCGGAACTCCATGCTCATTGTAGTAAGCGCTCCACGCATTATTATTCAACACCCATTCGTGGAAGCCCCAACCTGATTCATCCACTGCATAATTGAAGAAAAATTAATGAGAATAGGTTTTTTACCGAGAAATGACTGTGTACAACAAAATTAAATTACCTGGAGGAGGTGGCGACATCTCATCAGTGTAGATAGCGACTCTGGGCTGATCCGGATCTAGTGGTGTGGGCTCTATCTCGCGCCAGTTTATGTTCTCCCCACTGTCACGCAACATGCCAATGAGGCGCCCGTCAAAGCCAGAGTCCTCCACCATAGGGGCACTGTGCTGGAGCATTGTACATCCCACTGCTCGCCAACCTTCTTTTGTCATGCACACCAAGTTGTGTGCCACTCCTCTGATACCGGTAAGAATCTACACAAAGTGTTTTTTTAATCATTTTAGGAAAAAATAAATAAACATTTAATGCTTTAAATATGTTAGTTTCGTAAGTAATTACCTGGCGAGCCTGGATCGGTCCGAAAGACACAAAACCTCTCGACCCTGCACGAGAAAGCCTCCGTCGAAGGGTCTCACCCCAGTGGCCCGTGAGGTATACAGAGGGCATGCCCCACCTCTGGTACCAGACTAAGTACCTCAATCCCCCAGGCCTTGCGCCCAGTGTGACCTCATCGGCCGTAGGAGGCTGCCACATGTGAAAATGTAGAGACTGTGCTCGGAGGTAATGATCTGCGTGGCGCAATCTCCAGTCGACGTTGGGCTTATTGTGTTTAGTCCTGCAGTACCTTTAAATTAAAAAATAATGTTAATCACGTGCAGAACTGAACAAGTAACGGTAAGAAAGCAATTAAGTAATTTTAACTTACTTGTGCAGCTTGGTGGTCTCACTCTCTCTCAGGTCTAGGAACTGCGGGACAAATGCGTCCAGACCAAACTGTCGGGTCACGCGATCTGGCCACGTGTACTCAATAATCCAGTAACATACGCACGGTCCTCGATAAAACCAGAGATGCCTCTGCTCCAATGTCAGTCGACAAAGTGCGTTCCTCTCGTAGAACTCCCGGTAGGGGAACCAGTCGACGCTACTCTCGTGAAGCATCTGGAGCTGACTCTGGACATAGGAAATCCCCACAGTTCTCCCCTTGCCCGTGTTCTCGTACGTGTGGTGACTGCCCCAAATGGCACCGTACGTGGGACATCTCTCGGCATCCTGTCTCCTCAAGAATGGGACAAGAGACGGACGAACTGGCCGACATACCGGTAAATGAGACCACGACCATTACTAGAGTAGAAGAAGTGGTCCGTGGATCTGCATGTTCTTCACCTATATTTTGGACATGAGGTGAACATGTTGGTGATTATTGAACCCTAATTATTGTAATGTAAATTCCGAAATATTTGTGAAAAATTACCAAGCAAGCATGGCACAGGCTCCGGTATAAGTCGGCGATCACAGCTCCGCCCCAGTCCACTTCGATGGCTTCTCAATTTCTCTCAACAGAGATAGGAACATAATCGGAACCGCGTCACCACTGGAGTCCACGAACATGACGCTGCCACAAAGATCCAGCACAAAGGCCCTCACATACCTAAAAATATAAAATAGTTAAGATAAATAATGATTTTCACTGTTGAGTTCGTAACATATTTTAATTTCAAGATTTTAATTATTACCTCATGACGGCCTCTAGATCAGTGGTCTCGGCTGTGATCCGATGCAGGAAGAAATGATCGCGGAGCGACGCTAGGCTAATGCACTACCCCGAATACCAAAACTCCTCATCCTTCCTCTTCTTCTTCTTCTACAGCGTCTTTGGATCCTCTACCCCCAGAAGCTTCCGTATCATCCCCACGTGAAGTGGACTGTCGGAGACACCGCTGATAGGCTCACCATCAATCCGTAGACCCCATAGAGCGTTCACATCTGCTAGGGTCACGGTCATCTCCCCAAAGGGTAGGTGGAACGAATGGGTCTCCGATCGCCATCTCTCCGCGAGCCCGCTCATGAGAGCCTAGTCGATCTGACCCTAAGGCATGGTAGCGAGCTGATACAACCCGAGATTCATAATGTACGACTCCATCAAAGGATGACCGACGTACGGTATCCCGAGCATTTAACGATGAGTCCAGTCTAAGCGACTTACTATATGCCATATTAAAAATCTGTAATTTGAACTAAATTGCTTAAAAACCAACGTACCTCCGTAGATGCGAGCGCGACCCGGTGCTGAACGTGTGGAATCCACAGAAGAGGGCTGAATGTATCAGCTGCATGTGTGTGGTGCTCTGCACCGAAAGCCTCTGCTCCAGATGCCTCTACACCGGATGCACTGGGAGCCTCTGTGCTGGACGATTTTCAAATAACTTAAATTTCAAATAACTTAAATTTTCAAATAACTTACTATATGCCTCTACACCGTATCTGCACTGCACAATTTTCAAATAACTTAAATTTCACAATTTTATAAACCGTAAACCCTAATTTTCATTAATTCAATCGCGTCGGGAAAATCAACAACCCGCACACGATAATTAAAAATTAAATTCCTAAACTAATCCATAGAAACTAAACCGTAAACCCTAATTTGTAAATCCTAACTCATAATTTTGATCAATTCTACCTCGTCGGAAATCAACAACCCGCACAGATTAACAATTCAATTTTTAAACTAAACCCTAAAACCTAAACTGTCAACCGTAATTTATAAACTCTAAACTCTAATTTTGATCAATTCAATCGTGTCGGGAAAATCAACAACCCGCACAACAATTCTATCTCTAAACCAAACCCTAAACCTTAAACTGTAGTTTTCATAAATTAAATCGCGTCGGGAAAATCAACAACCCGCACACGTTAATTAACAATTTAATTTCTACAAAAAAAATTAATAAATTAGGTACAAACTTACCCGTAAACAATCGACCGAGAGAGATAGAGGGGGTTCGGGTAGAGAGAGAGAAAGAGAGATTCGGGTAGAGACAGAGAGATTCGGTAGAGACAGAGAGAGTCGGCTAGAGAGAGAGAGATTCGGTAGAGAGAGAGAGAGAGCCGGCTAGAGAAAGAGAGAGTAGAGGGGAGGGGAGGGGGGCCAGGGCTAGGCGAGGCCGACCGTGGGGTGGGGGGTCGGGGGGGTGGCCGGGGCAGGGGGGCTGCTGGGTTCGGGTCGGGTCAGGTAGGAAGAGGGGGGGGCGGTTAGGTTAGAGATGGGGAGGGGGCGCTGGTGACTTTAAAAAAAAAATTTGAGGTGAACCGCCCCCCGCTTGGGCGGTTAGATTGGAGACGCGGACCACCCAGCGAGGGGGCGGTTTGCTTGGTATATCGGACCGGCCAAGAAAGAGTAGGTTAGATTTAAAAATAATTTGAGAACGGAGTTACATTTGATATTTGGTTTTTGTTTTAGGTTATTAATAAAAATATCGGCCGCGAACACAACAATTAATAACTCAACTTAATAATTTTATCCTGTCAGTGACTTTTTCATTTAAAAAGTTGTTTAGTGTCCTCTTTGTCCCCTAACCTTCAAAGAAATATAACTTACTCGTCTAGCTGGGCCCAGTTGGATGTGCTCTTGACAAGCTTAATTAGTTCGTATTTTTTCTATATATGGCGGAATTATAAAATTTAAATTAGAAGGACTAAAATATAAAATACATAACATTTGGCGATTGAAAATTAAATTTAAGTCTCGACAGCTATAAGTAAAATTTTAAACATTTAAGTTATGAACACACATTTATTATTTTAGAGGAGTCTGAACCATATTAACTCTAAATTTTTATTTATATCAGTTTTACAAAAATAAAATAAACCAAAACACTCTTATTTTTGGGTTTTTCTTATTCTACCCAGGCCGCTGAACACCCGTGCGGCCCCAAATAACATGGTCCACACTATGCTGATACGGCCCCAGCATGGGGTTCGCAAGATGCCGATGCGGCCCCTGGGTATGTTCAAACAAAGCCCTTTCCGGAGTTTCCTGAGTCATCCTCACAGCAGGCAGATCCTTCATTCCATGATGACCCCATAGCCAAACATGTGTTTTTATTCATGCAGGGTGAGTCTGGATAGATTACGATTTTTGGTACTGGAGTCTAGTAGACATCCGAGATTGAGGAAGTTCATGATGAGCCAGTTCAGGCAAAGGATGTCCAGGCGGAGGACGACGACTCTCCAGACTCATCAGATATTGTCGAGATGCCACTGTCCAGGCGGGGTCGGGGGTTCAGGAAAAAGAAGCAAAAGACGATATTTAGTCCTGACCGTAAGTTTTGATTTGTACTTTGTTATTTTTTTATTTGTTGTTTTGTTATATATTTATGTTATTCCTTATATCATTATTTCTTTGTACACAAAAGAGATTCCAAACGAACGGCATTTCCAAAATATTTGATCCTACAAGCAAAAAATATTTTACCAATAAACAACATTTAAAACAAAAACCAAAACAAATAAAACAATTTTAAAAACTAAAACATAAACAAATAAAACAAAAACCTAAACAAATAAAACAAAACCCAAAACAAAAATAACAGATTTCAGATTTAAAAAAAAAAGTGTGGACCCAGGGGCTGCATCGGCATAGTGCGGACCCTGTTGTTTTGGGTCGCACGGGTGTTCTGCGGCCCAGGTAGAATCAGAAAAATCCAAAAACAATGGTGTTTTGGTTTATTTTTTTTGGAAAAATATTATATATAAATTTCGGCCATATTAATACTTAAAAATTTCAATATACACGGTTGATTATAATTTCTAAAAGTTACGGGATGACAAAGCACCTCCTCATTTGACAATAGATATGTTCCTGCTCCTCGGTTCCTACTTCGTAGGAATCGAATCTCCTTCTCTTTTGTAGACATGAAATTTCTGTCCCTAAAGTCACTGACACGTGAGTTCAGAGTGAGTTTTGAAACAAAACTATATCTAATATTTAAAGAGTGAGGCTATGGTACTATGCATAGCACGGTTGGGTCCGTGCTACGGCTTAAAATTTGAGTTTTCAAAATCCTTGCGGTCCATCCAAACTGTTCGACATGATTATAAAATGAATATGTACTTGTAAATCAAATTTTACATTTTTTCGAATTTTTTTACTATTTTTTTAGATAGGTAGAAAATCACTTGATCTGAAAATTCTGGACCATCCAAAAACAATGTTTTTCTACCTATCTAAAAAAATAGTAAAAAAGTTCAAAAAAATGTAAAATTTGGTTTGCAAGTACATATTTATTTTATAATCATGTTGAACGGTTTGGATGGACCGTTAGGATTTTGAAAACTCAAATTTTGAGCCGTAGCATGAACCCATCCGTGCTATGCATAGTACCATAGCCTCACTCATATTTAAATGTTAAAACTCATCCATACCGGATTCATGTATCAGTGACTTTAAGAGCAGGAATTCCCTGTCCACAGAAGAGCAGGTGATCCAATTTCACTTCGTAGCACTCAATGTTTCCTGTGGGAGACGCAAGTTTAGTTGATATATGCTTTCGACTTGTTTACTTTGTGCTTGTTGTTCAAAGTGCGTGTCGTGTAGATAGGTGTCGTGAAGTTTCATGAATGTGGGAATGGACTCTGCTGCTTTTCCGATCTCAACTATTCACATTCATTGAGATTTGTGTATGAAAAAGTTTTTTTATCGAGATACGCGAATGGAAAATTTTGAATGTGTTTTCAGATTGAATTAGCATGGCCTACCGGATGTGAATCACCCAAAAAAAAAAAATAACAAGCATACGTGGTTTTCTATATAACATAGAACAACATAAAAAAAAAAATAACAAGCATACGTGGTTTTCTATGTGAATAGAGATATAACATAGAACAATTCTTGTTGTGTTTTTTTAAGTGCGGATAATCTAAAATAGCCAAGGAAAAAAATTCCCTTCTCTAGTCCAACAACTATTTTTAATTTTGTTTCGTTTTGTTTCGAAAATATAACTTAGACTAATATACTTTTATAAAATGGTAGTAGCAGTACTCTTTATTTTCCTTTAAAATTGCATTTTCTATATTTTATAACATGTTTTGACGATCAAAGGACGATCTGCATTATACAGGGGCGGAAGAGAGAGATGCAGAGATGAAGGTGTGCTAAGCACTTCCACGCATTGAAATTTTACAGTTTTGTTCTTTTAATTTTTTTAATTTTTTCAAAAATTGTACTATTAAATTTCCTTATTAAATGAAATTACATAATACTTATTTATTCAATCAGTCTCTATATCTCAATTTTCTGATTCCGTCCTTAACATTATATACAATATTTTTGTTCTTTACAATTGATAAATCCTTAAATTGAAAAAATCTTTCAAAATTGCAAGAAAATAATTTAATGTAGCTATACTCCCGTAATTTACTGGATTTTAAACATAAAACATCATTTGATATTTTAAAATAGGAAAAAATGAGTTGCTTGTCATCATTTGTCCGGAACAAGAAAAGTGTGGTTAACACTTAACACCGTAAAGATGAGGATGGTTCATACCTTATTTCTCGCTTAGAACCTTCCGGTAAAATATATTTTTGGTATACTATCCTGGGGCATCATGTTTTTTTTCCCAGCTAATAGAATAGTATATGACAAAAATACTCATCTGATTTTCAAATTTATGTTTTAGTTATAAAAAGTTAAGTTAAAACACCTCACTTAAATTTAGATAGACGCTAGGCTTCGTGTAAAAAAAAGATTTGTGGTTGTGCACTCCTTGTTTAAAAACAGATTACAATTTGCCTATATTAATTATTAATGTATTTAAGACTGATAAGATTCAACTTATTTAAATAAATAATTAAATAAATAGCAATGAAAACAAATGTGATGTATTATATATATTATATATTAATTTGGAATGGAACATACCGAGATTTTTATTAATACCCTAAAAAAAAAAATATTAAAAATACCCTCAGTTTTTAAAAAATTTTAAAAATGCCCTAACCGCCCCATAATGGGGCGGTCCACTGATGGCAGAAAACCGCCCTATTTCTGGGCGGTCCACCTCCTCTAGAAAACCGCCCAGAGATGGGGCGGTTCAGTGTTTTTTTTTTTTTTTTCAGATTTTATATATTTTTATAAGGAAATGTATATATTGTTTAGATATATTTTTCTTTTTTAAGATATATATATTGTTAAGATATATATTTTTCCTTCATGTTAAGATATATATATATATATTTTTAAGATATATATATTTAGAAGGAAATACATATTGGTATATTTTTTTTTAAGATGTATATATTGTTTAAGATATATTTTGGTTTACTAAGATATATATTATTGTAAGGAAATATATATTGATATATATTTTTTTATTGTAGATTTTATATAAAAATGAAGGAAAGTGCTTAATTTTTTTTATTGTAATTTTCAATAAAAGTGAGTTGAGTTTTGATGCGGTTATACGGCTGTTGTACTGATTGTCGATTTGGCTAACGTGATAAACAGTGAAAAATATGTAATATAAATCGGAAGTCAAAAAAAAAAATCCAAACTACGTAAAATAAATGTCCACAACTCATGCAAAACAGTCCAGACCGAATACATAATAGTAGAAACCTATCAAACTACAAAACATAAAAAAACCTAACGTCGAGGGCGAGGGCGACGACCAGAGAGATCCAACCTACGAGGTGGATGACGGTCCCTAGGCGGCTGTACACGCCTGACGTGAACCTCCTCCTCCTGTGCGGCTGTATCCGCCTCGGCCCACGGATCCTCCACCAGTGGGGGGATAGGCGGCATAGTAGGCACCTCCCATGGCTCCCAGGTCGATGGATACGTAGGCGGAGGAGGCGGTGTGCCAAATATAGCAGATGCATAGGCATCTGCATGCTGTGCTCCACTCCCACTGGCCTCGTCATCGTGCTGTCTGGCCTCCGGATATCGTGGCATGTGGAGGCTCCGTCTTTCATCCCCGGCATAATCTCCCATAAAGTCATCCATAGTGAACTCCGGAGTGGAATGTCGTGGGGGAGCTCCACCCTTAATGGAAACAATGTTAGTTTTGCTACATACAAATAAGTAGTAAGTTGAATAAATAATAAATTTTTGCTACCTGTCCAACCTGCACCGGAACTCCATACTCATTGTAGTAAGCGCTCCACGCATTGTTATTCAACACCCATTCGTGGAAGCCCCAACCTGATTCATCCACTACATAATTGAAGACAAATTAATTAGAATAGTTTTTGTACCGAGAAATGACTGTGTACGACAAAATCAAATTACCTGGAGGAGGTGGCGGCATCTCATCACCGTATATAGCGACTCTGGGCTGATCCGGATCTAGTGGTGTGGGCTGTATCTCGCGCCAGTTTATGTTCTCCCCACTGTCATGCAACATGCCAACGAGGCGGCCGTCAAAGCCGGAGTCCTCCACCATAGGAGCAGTGTGCTGGAGCATTGTACATCCCACTGCTCGCCAACCATCTCGTGCCATGCACACCAAGCTGTGTGCCACTCCTCTGATACCGGTAAGAATCTGCACAAAGTGTATTTATTAATTTTTTAGGAAAAACTAAATAAACATTTAATGCTTTAAATATGTTAGTTTCGTAAGTAATTACCTGGCGAGCCTGCATCGGTCCGAAAGACATATAACCACTCGACCCTGCACGAGAAAGCCTCCTACGGCCGATGATGTCACACTGGGCGCAGGGCCTGGAGGATTGAGGTACTTAGTCTGGTACCAGAGGTGGGGCATGCCCTTGGTATACCTCACGGGCCATTGGGGTGAGACCCTTCGATCGAGAGAAAGTTGGCCGAGAGAGAGAGAGAGAGGGTGGCCGAGAGAGGGAGAGAGGGGTGGCCGGTGGGGGAGGGGGTGGTGGCGGGGTGGGGGAGGGGAGGGGCGGCCGGGTAGAGAGGAGGAGAGAACGGGAAGAGGGAGGGGAAGGGGAGGCCGAGGGTAGGGTGGCCGGGTAGAGGGGAGGCCGGGGGTGGGCGGGGGTGGGCGGGGGTGGTCGGGGGGGGGGGCGCTGGGGGGCTGCTCGGGTCGGGTAGGCGGAACAGGGGGTGGGGCGGGTAGGGTTTGAGGGAGGGAGAAGGAACCAGCGGCCTTAAGGCCAAAAAAAAAAAATTCATAGTGGACCGCCCAACCACTGGGCGGTTGGGTGGAGTAGGAGAACCGCCCAGTGATAGGGCGGTTTGGTAGGTAGAGTGAACCGCCTGTTCACTGGGCGGTTAGGGCATTTTCAAATTTTTTTTAAAACTGAGGGTATTTTTAATATTTTTTTTTTTTAGGGTATTAATAAAAATCTCGGTGGAACATATCTTGAATAGAATAGAATCATGTTTACTTAAATAAGATCATTAAATGACAAATAACATTTCTTAAATGATATAAAAAATAGAAATAAATGAAGACATGACCAATCAATTATTAATAAATCAAAAAATTTCTTAAATGACATTTAAAAAATGATAATAAATCAAGACTGATGTGAAAATCAAGTATATGATAATCAAATAAGTGAGGCGAGCACATGTCTAAATAAATTTAGACTTCTACGCATAAAAAAATATAAAATAAAAACATCAAAATAGTTTATTGTTTTTTAATATCAGTCCAACATTTAACCTGCTAAAAATTGAGAGATCAGTTAAGTTTAATACTTTATAAATTGGGGGAGAAAAAACCTTAAAATAACAAGTAAAGCGATTTTTTTTTTTGCTGTCCTTCATTCGTTTCTATTTCATCTTCTAAAATTAAAATTCAAAAATTAGATGTCCATGTTGGACAAAATCCAAGTTCAAAGATTAGATGTCTTTTTTTTTATTCTTCCTTTCCATTCAGATTCAGGCATTCACCTCGTTTTACAAAATTAGAAGCAGACCATAATAGATCTCAAATCAATTAATTAATAATATGCCTAAATATATATTTAATTATTTATTTGATTTGAAGTTGCATTCATTGAATTATAAAAAAAAAATCCAAGTTAAGTGGCTCTAATTAAAAAAATAAATCGAAGTCCAACTATTAGATGTCCATGTTGGACAAAATTCAGCGACCTCTAAAAATAATTACCATATGCATAAACAAATAACATTCCTTAAATAATCTAAAAAAATAAAAAGAAATGAAAATATGACTAATTAATTATCAATTAATATTATATATGTATATATATATATCTTCAATAACATACTAAAAAATAATTTTTACCTTTTGCCTTTATTTAAATTATTTTTAAATATAGTATCAAGATTCAAGATATGCAATGGGCACAGGTTTCCCATGATAAAATCATCCATGCGCTGGCGGTGCTCCAAGAGCAGACAAAATATAAATCCGGCATCCCCACTCTCCGTGGAATTCATATCCATACCTGACCGTTTATAATTAAATCACGATCGTCCATTTTAATCTACACGAATGTTAAAGCGGATACTCCAATAATACTTGACTCGGCTGAGAGCATTCTATGCTGCGGTACCGCAGGGATACTTTTTTCTCTCCATGTCCGTACAAAAATAGCAAAGTACTAATTAAAAAGGCCCAGTTTTCTCCTCTCTTCACAAACAAACCCTAGGTAGCAAGTCTCGTCCCTGTTCTCTACACAAAACGGGGTTTTACAGAATTCGAGATAGCAGTTATCGCCTCTGCGTTCTCTTTCTTGCATTCTGAAAGCCGTTTTACAAACTTCGTGATGCCACCGAAATCGGCGAGGAAGTCAACGTCTGGTCCTGGGAGAAAAGGAGCGAGAAGACTTGTTCGCCCGGCGGAGGTCAACGGCGAGAAATTGAAATTGGATGATGAGATGAAGGACGAGAAATTGCCTGACGAGGAAACTGTCTCACCCAAGGATGCTACCGCTAGCACGCCTGAGAAATCTTCAGGTTGTATAACCTTAGTTATTTATCCCTTTTGATTTATAATTACAAAGGCTGTGATTTTGTTTGTCTACACAAAGACAGGATACTTTGGTGTTACTTTGTTTGGGTTGTAACAAACTTTTGGAATTTGGTCACCGTAACCTCCCAGTTGGTTGGATTTCTTGGAATTGTATTTTGGGAGATTGCTTTTATTTGCAAATTTGTATGTATCTGTCATAGCATGCGATTTTAGTTCTTAATAAGTATGTGTTTGACTTTTTTTTAATGTACTTCTTTTGTTTCTGACAGTTGAGGTGAGATCAGATTCAAAAAAGGAGGCAATGAATGAGACAAATAAAGAGGAGAGACACTCTGAGAAATTCAATTCAACTGATAATGGATATTCGGAGGGCTCAAGTATGATCTCTTCTCTAATCAAAACCCTTCTTTTTGAACTTACAGCTGATGCTAAATAAATAAATAAATTTGAATAAACAAAACATAGTCTCAGGGGTATGCATATTTCCGTTTTGGAATCTGGTGTTGATGATCTTATATGGTTTATCTTAATTATTTTGGAAAATAATCCTACAAAATATTTTTCATAATATAGAGGAAAAAGAGAAAAAAGCTGAAACAGACGATCAGAAGGAAGAGCACAAAGGAGAGCAATTGGATTTAGAAGAAGAATACGAACTGGAAGAAGATTCAACTGCTGTTGACTACGAGCCTGAGGAGCTTCATGACAGTGAAGTCCTCATGGAAGAGGAGATTGAGGTATAGTACATACTTGCACTGTACTGGATCTAAATCCGATGCTTTCCATCTCTGCTTTACCTGGTCATTACCCTTTGATAATAGAAGGAAAAAAAAACTGCAAATCTCAGGTAGACGAAGGAGAAGAACATGAATTGTCAGAAGAAGGAGAAGAAGAAGAAGAAGAAGAAGTAGAACTGATCGAGGATGAAATCAGAGATGATGAACTAGATGACGACAATGCGTCAGAGCCTGAAGATGATGAAGAAGAGGATGATCGAAAAGTGCAACGTGAGGTGTTGAAGGAGCATCGGAAGAGGAAGGAGTTTGAGGTGTTTGTAGGTGGTTTGGATAAAGATGCAACTGAAAGCGATATCAGAAAGGCATTTTCTGAGGCTGGTGAATTGAAGGAGGTTAGGTTGTTGACTAACCCCATCACGAAAAAGAATAAGGGGTTTGCCTTTCTGAGGTTTGCCACTGTGGATCAGGCGAGACGGGTCGTCTCTGAGTTCAAGAACCCTCTGGTATGCTCACTATTTTGTTTATTTACTGCTAGTGTCATGGCTGGAAATTTTATGTTTGAACTCCATTAAGCAGGACACAATCCTTAAAACAGAGCCTAAAATGGCAAAAAAAGATTATGATCGATGAGCACCGACTTTTTAATATTGATTTAAAACTAAATAATAAAAAGCAGTTGGCTTGCACAGTTGGTGTTTTTTTTTCTCAGTATACACTGGTTTTACCTGTGAAACCTGCTGCTTTCTTCAATAATCTTTCTGTCTTTTAATTAATAGATCCGCGGTAGAAGATGTGGTTTGGCACCGAGTCATGACAATGACACCCTTTTTGTGGGCAACATCTGCAAGACCTGGACCAAGGAACATGTAAGACTGCTTCTTCCACTTTAGTTTCTTTTGTGAATTTAGCTAGGTTTACTGTTCTTAGTTAAAAACACTACTATGAAACGCAGTTCAAGGAAACTCTGAAGGGATTCGGGGTGGAAAATTTTGAAGATCTGAAGCTGGTAGAGGACCCACGTAATGAGGGCATGAACCGAGGCTTTGCTTTTTTAGAGTTTTCGTCCAGAAATGAGGCCATGGATGCACTTAAGCGCCTTCAGAAAAGAGATGTCAAACTCGGGTCTGATCGTGCCCCTAAAGTTGCCTTCTCGGACTCTTTCAGGGAGCTGGATGAAGAGATCATGGCTCAGGTCTGATTGTGTGTTCACTTTTTTAGAGTTATGGTACTTATTAAAGTTAAATACTTTAATTTGTAGATATGTTATCTATTGTTTAGACAGGCCATGTGTTAAATTTGGTACAATCTGGGAACCAATTGGTCATCCATTGTGCGATTTGGAAAATTAACGTTTCAGTTTTATCGGCACTTGATCAGTGTTTAATCGCTTCCCAAATTGCATAAAATTTGATTCATTGTCTGTCTAAATGATAAGGAACAAAGTCTATAATTTTACTTTACAAATTTGATAAATTTTGGCCCTGGTGGTCACATTTTTATAATAAATTTGGTTGTCAATATTTCTCCTCGTTACAACTATTATCGTAGTTCATTAAAGTTGCAAATCAAAAAACAGAAAGAGGAAGTCTTGCACAAAATTTATATTGGACTTATCATGATTATATATAGAAATAGTTTCCTTTCCCACCTGAACTCAGAAAATCATGGAGTTACCATTTTGGTACCAGCAATGTACCATCTTTCATATTTTATATAATTTTTTGTCAATATCAGGTGACCACGCTTTTCATTGATCATCTGCCCCCTGCATGGGACGAAGACAAGATCCGTAAGTACCTCAGACATTACGGGTCTATTGAGAAAATTGAACTTGCACGCAACATGCCCGGTGCTAAGAGAAGGGATTTTGGTTTTGTGACATTTGACACACATGATAATGCTGTAGCATGTGTTGATGGAATTAATGATGTTGAGCTCACTGACGGCGATAAAAAGGTAATTGTTTCTCCATATTTAGTATTTTGTTTGGACGTATGGTTTCAAATGCGTTTTTAAATAATGTGCTAATTAAAATGTAACAAAAATGCCAGGTAAAGTTGAGGGCAAGACTGTCAAGGCCAACAAAGAAAGAATCGAGACCAAGACGAAGCAGTAGCTCTATGTCTATGTTGCACATGAACCCCAGAGTCCGGCCCGTGCTGTCTCGTATGGATCGAGTGCGGCTAGCCCCACGCGCACTGCCTCCCCCGCCACGTAGAATACCCCCCCGCCCGACAAGACCTATGGGGATGCGTGCACCGTTCCGTATGGCCCCACTGCCTAGTAGTAGCTCTTCAAGGGTAATTAGAAGGGTCGTGAGTAGTGGCCGGGACAGACGTCCTCTGGTTACTGTGTCAGAGAGACCTAGAGTTCGGCCTCTACCACCACCACCTCCACCTAGGCCTAGGCTTGAGCGGTTGCCTCCCCCACCTCCACTTCCTCCAGTCAGGAGACCTGGTACTCTTTTCTTTCTATCTTTGTTGGTAGAAATACTAGGAATATGTACTATTCTATAAGAATGAACTAAAGATCTCTACTGTCAACTGCTTTTTTACTGGTACAACTATGAAAGTGCTGGTATCAAGGAATTTTTTTTAGTCAATATAAGGATCGTCGTTTATTAGGGATTTTCATTGAAGTTTATACACCAGGATGTAACCTCAATTATCCTAATTCAATCATGAAACTATTATCTTCTTTATTCTTGTTGCACTTCATTGTCCTTATTCTTGCTAATGTTGTGAGTTATTCTACAATTTTTAAAATACTACAATCCCTCATAGATCAATTAGTTCCTTCATTAATCAGTTAATTCTTTTTGTTTATCACAGCACCAGTGCATCCTAAGAGCTCATTAAAGAGGGAGAGGGAAAGAGATCGAGAAAGGGACTACTCAAGGCATGAATTACCTCCTCCACCTCCACCACCTCCTAGAAGGGAAAGAGCCCCAGACTACCCCAGCTCGCGGGCCCTACCTTCCAGGCGTCCTTCCTACGAGGATGACTACCGTGCACCCCCTCCCAGTTCTTATGCAGATATGGCACCTCGTGGCTCTTCCCGTGGTGGCTCTGAAAGGAGACCTTATTTGGATGATGATTACAGGAAGCACGAAGAAAGGCCTGTTGAGCGAGGCCCACCTGCACGAGGCGGCCGGGATTATGATTCTGTTTATGGGAGCAAGCGCCCTTATTCTGACATTGTAATTTTTTTTTTCTTTCACGTGAAAGTTTGCACTTAACTTTGGCTAATTGCAACTATGCATTGACAAAATGAAAAATGACTCTGGGACTGTATTGTTGGGTTTAAACATTCAGTTATTAACTATGTGTTGTTTATTTTACGAAGGATGATACTCCCCGCAATGGAGATGCAGGGCGTAATTCAAGAGCTCGCTTGGACTATGCACCGGGTTCCACGTCCAATCACTATGCGGATTCTTACAGTGACAGGTATATTTTCTGAAACAAGCTGAGTTTTCCTGATTCAACCTTTTTTTCTCTTTTGCTTTAGTTTCCTAAATTGTTTTGATTGGTCAAGGCTTGGAAGGGGACCCACAGGATATGGGACTGGTGCAGGGAGCAGCCGCACAGCAATGTCTGGTAGTTTATATGGTGGGAGAAATCAAGGCTTGAGCTATCCTGGAGGTACACTAATTGGGTCTTGTCATTTTGTTCCAGCTTTAATATGGATCATGTTTGTGCCAATGCTATTCCAGTACACCTTACTGTTTATTGCTCTAGGTTTTAGTTTTCCTTATAAATTCAGACTGCACTGATCTTGATGTAGGGTCAGCTCGGGGCAATGATCTTGGTGGTATGTACTCGTCAGGCTTAGCTGGAGAGTACCTGTCTCGGGGTTCTGATGTAAGTTTTTCTATTTGCACTCCCCTACCCTTTCGTGATGGATCATCTAATACTGTTGGTTACTTATCTTTAACTCATTTGTCTGGTAGGCTTCTGGCAACTCGTACCCTTCCTTTTATCCTAGCCGAGGTTTAGGTGGTGCTGGCTCTGGTTCATACTACTGAGGTATGTAATCACACGTCTTTTATGTAAGGCATATTCTATTCGCAACCTGGTATAGTTGATATTATGAAAGCACCATGTATTTTACTGGCGACAAATTGCATTTTACTGCATTTTGACGACCAAGACTTAGTTCTCCTAGGCAAGGATTGCTGTACGAGCATGTTCTTACCTCCTTTTCAACATTGGAAAGTAAAAATTCATTTGGTAAGATGCTGTTGGCGACAAAGCCAGTTAAGCAATCTGAAAGCGAGCCCAGTTATCCAAAATTCAGAGGCAAATCAGCAATTTGAATAAGGAGAAGGGGAATTAGTGGTCCCACTGGTGATTAGAAGAGTTTCAAATGGAGAAAGGCTTTCCAATAGAGATGAAGCATCATACATGGTTCATTTTCATGGTTTTAACCATTACATGAGGGATTGGGGTTTCTTGGTTGTAATTTTGCAGTTAATTTCTGACCAAAACCCCTTGAATTTGAAATGAATTGTAACTGAGGATTTCAATTTTGTGTTACCAGACTCTTACCGCTCACTGTACTGCAATCCTTGCATAACCAAATTCAATTTTTTAGTACTTGGTGTTTTTGTAATATTGTTGAACTATAGGATGGGGAGAGTAAAGTTAGTGCCTCATTAGCCAGTTTTTTGGGTTGTTATTATCCGTGTTATGTTTGAATTAAATTTGGTTATTGGGAGATTTGAAATCTTCAGGCGGGTATTGAGCCGCCATTTCATGGTTTCTACACTATTGCCCGTCCATGATCATATGGGATCTACCTTCTATTACACAGATACAAGGAGGCAGATATAGGCTGTATGGGATCTCTATCTTCTATTACACAGATACAAGGAGGCTGATATAGGCTGTGAGAAGCAACTGCATGGTTATCAAAGAAGTTAATTGTTGGAGAGAGTTACTTCTCATTGGTTGGTTTAAAATAACATTTTGTATTATTGGATAAAGAAGCAGGAAGGGTCTTTTCATCTATCTATGGTGTGCTATGTTATTGGGATCTTATTTAGATAAGTTGTTTATTAGATACCCGTACAACAGGGTTTATCAGATGCTTTTGGACAATGTTTAGTTGAAATATAAAATATGTTGGTGCTTTCAGTTAACTTGGCTGATTTGAGAGCATGGTAACATGAAACAAAGGGAGATTTGTACACCATGTATCTACAGGGAAATTCTCTATATCTGCACTGGTAATTTACTAATTTTTTATTACTCGATGATTAACTCGGCTGTGTTGTTAGCCCATTAAATGGAAGGATATTGAAAAAGTGGTAGGGAGTGAACAGATGGTGTTCGCTTTACTCGCTTTACTGGGAAATGATGAGTTGGTAAATTGTGGGACAATCAACAAATCAAGGGTTATCTATCTATAATTTAGGAGATGCACCTATGCAATGCAAGCTGCAACTAACATGTGCACATGTAGGGGCTCCATATTGAACCCCCCTCCAAACCCCACACACACACAACACACATAAGGTGATAACTATAGACTTGTGTCTTGCTTTGTTTAGTCACTGTAAGGTAGTATTACGAGTTCAAAGGTTTGGGTGAATTTGCTAGTTTTTTTTAGTTCCAACTGACCATGGGTAGTACCCGAGTTCAAAGGGGAGAGACTCATTTAGTTCTGTCTGACCATTATTTTGCTAGCTGTATCCGATTCCAGTTGACTTAATAATTACATATTCATTCACCTCTTTTAATCTGGGACTAGTGACATGGGATAGTCCCTCAAGCATGGCGCCACATCATAACTGTTGCTCAATCCAGATAGCTTTTAACTAAATGTGGATTTTCTAATCATACTGGTGTAATCAAATTTTTACTTCAGTGCCTGTTGCTGTTTCCCATCTCCCATCTCCCCTCTCCACCTTAAACCATCTCTAATAGCCTTGCAACAAATCCTAATTTGTGGAACAAGTGGATTCATTGGTTATCTTTGTAACATTTTGTAATCCTTTTGACTTCTATAATAGGTGCTTACTAACACTCCCCTCACACGTGTGCTGCAACCTATCTGTACAGACAAAAATGCAAATATTTCCAATACTGTTGGATAGGATTAGTATAGATGATCACTTTGAAAATTCATGAAAAATATATCACTCACATTTATGTCTACAATATATTAGTATCTTACTACTAATTTGGGGATGTAATCTACTGGAGCAATCTCTCAGCAATTGCCCAACTGTGTTTAAAATGATATATATGTTTTTATGCTTTGATTTAACTGAGAGTTGGCAACAGTGTCAATAAATGAAGCAGCCTCCATTACAACATTCTCAAATATGGTTATATTCCGGCTTTCGTAGATAATTGTTTATCACAATTTTTGAACGAAATCACAGCATTCCATATGATATCCATGGTGTATAAAGGGGTTATACTCTGGAGCAAAGTACTAGTTGAGAAAAGAGAATGTTAGTTGCACTTCTATGTGTAAAATTCATGGCTAATTGTGTATGGAGGGGTCATGACTCTGTCAGGCTCAACCTGGATTTTAGTAAATGTTCTGAGTTCTGATTGCAAAATATAATTTGTTACTTCAATCAACCTGCTCACAAGTTCTACTTGAAATTCTACCTTAAAGCCTCTCTGACCTGGATTGGTGCTTAGTCTGTCAGTGCATGCTTAAAAATTTGTATCTTTTGTCATCTTTTTATTAATTTGTGTTTATGGGGTTTCTAAGTGAATTTATGACTAACAGTTAAGGTTTTACCAAATACATGATGGTACTGCTTTTTTTGTATTTACTAAATACATGTTATGAGAAGCTGAATACAACATGGTGCTATCCTACAATGCAAAATAAACCTTTGTTGGTAAATAGCCTTTTGGCAAGGAAGAGTGTACATGTAGAGAGAAAAATAGTGACCCCTTTTGGGTTTCTTGTTAGACTTAGGATGAAAAGTATTTTTTTTTTTTCTGGTCATATACCACAAAATGTACGGATAGCTTGTTTGATGTTGATGTAATGAATGATTTGTTCTTTTTAATAATCTTAATTAATTACATTAATTCCCAAGAAAATATTACAAGGATTTGCAAAAGACGTGTTTGGCTAGTTATACTGTAGGGGTGCAAACGGATCGGATAGTGGTAAAACCATATCCATATCTGCTTTTATTTTTTGGATACGGATTGGATATTTGACGGATACGGATTAGATATTTGTAGAAATATATACATAATTTTTTCATAATATATATTAAATATTTAACTATATGGTATATATCTTTGGATACAAATAATTTAAATTTTAAACCATATTTGTATATGTATTTGTACGGATATTCGGATATCTTTTGGATACAGTCAGATAATATCCGATCCGTTTGCACCCCTAAGTTACATTGTGCTTTGGACGACGACAACAACAGGAGACATTTTTTTCATTAAGCAATAAAATCCAAGGCATAATTTTTTTGGTCATGTGGAACCTAACTGAATTAAATTATACCAAAAAATATTAGTTTGAATTAACCTATCCAATTCATTAATTGTGGAATATATCGTGGCAGGACCTGGAAACAGTTTTTTTTTTTTTTCACCTTAAAAAAAATAAAGTCTAAATCCTAAACCCGAATCTCGAGTATGTATTTTTATAATTAAAAAATATGATGCTAATTAAGTCATGTCATGAACAAAATACAATTAATTATAAAATGCTAAAAGCCCCAAGGTAAGTGAAAATTTTCAATGTTCAATATTCATTGTAAAATAATTTATTTGTACAACATCAAACACGACTTTTGTAAATTTATATGTTTTCGTTTTTAACTTCTGAAATATCTAATACATATGCTTAATCAATTTATTGTTAATATTAATTGAAAACAGTAAATAGAGATCCGAGAAAAAAAATATAGAAGTCCAACTAAAATAGTAAATGATAAAAAAAGAGTAAAAGCTGGCCTATAAAATCTATAAAATCTATAAAAATATAGAAGTCCAACTAAAACAGTAACTTCTGAAGCATCACTTGGTTCCAGTTTGGTCTACCTACCATAATTTATAAAAAGGGACAGTCCTATTAATTTGTCGGACATTTTTCAGTCAACAATTTTGTTGACTAGGGCTTTCTTTTTTCTTTGAGGAAGATAATTAGTAGGATCCACAAGGTATCAATGAGAAAGTATAAGAATTAGAGTGGGGAATGGATGACATTTTTGGGGCCATTTCTTAAACTTTTCTCGGTACTTGGTAATCTATTGTAGTTAGTACATCATATACTAAGAAATAAAAAAAAATCTCGGCAACTTATCGATTGCTCATCCCTAAACCCTACCTTTATTAGCTTCGCTAAATTATCGAATTGCTCATCCTTTTTTTCTTTACAATTTTGAAATAGAGCAAGGCAATAAATTTGGAACATCCTAAACTTACCTGGAAAACTAAACATAAAGATCAGAAAAGAAACATTTTCATCTTAACCAAGATCAGGAAAGAAAAATTTTAGTAAGAAAATTAGTTAGAACCTCTGATTATCCCAAAAAAGATTAATCTACAATAACATCTTCATCATAACCAAGATCCCCCAACAATTAAGCTTTGAATTAACGGCCCTAATTAACAATTGATAACAAACACTAATTTGAGTGTTGTCCAACGAAACTAATAATTCATGATACATGCATGGTAGTATCATATTCATATCATATCCTTCCTTATCTCCCTGAAGGAGAAAAACTTCCACCAGTGCCGCTGCCGCTTCCACTACCGCTGCTTCCAGGAAAGAAGCCACTCCCCAACTGATTTCACCATGGTATATAATGGCGTGTCCAGAATTTCTTCTATACCACAAAATGTACGAATAGTTTGTATTGTATGTTGATGTAATGAAAGATTTGTTCTCTTTAATAATCTTAATTAGTTACATTAATTCCCAACTAAATTTTACAAGGATTTGCATGAGACATGTTTGGTTAGTTATAGTGTGCTTTGGACGATGACAACAACAACAGGAGACATTTTTTCCATTAAGCAATAAAACCCAAGGCAACCTCTATTTTTCACAAAGCAAACTTTTCCTGTAATAAAAGTATTGAGTGATGCTTCTATGGACATAAGGACCTATTTGTAAAATTAAGATATTTTCATTTTCAAAGTTCAAACAGTCAATCCGACCGTTCAACATTATCTCCATATTAAAATGTGCTTGGAGGTCAAATTTTACATTTTTTTGAATTTTTTTACTATTTATTAAGTATTTTACAAAAACTAGTCAAATTCAGACCATTGAATTTTGTAAAATACTTAATAAATAGTAAAAAATTCAAAAAATGTAAAATTTGACCTCCAAGTACATTTTAATATGGAGATAATGTTGAACGGTCGGATCGACTGTTTGAACTTTGAAAATGAAAATATGTTCATTTTACAAATAGGTCCTTGTGTCCATAGAAGAATTTGCCAAAAGTATTTGTTCCTGTGAAACCTACCTGAACTAATAGTATTTTATACCAAAAAACATTTAGTTTGAATAAACCTATCCAATTCTTTAATTGTGGAATATACCGTGGTAGGACCTGGACCCAAATTTTTTGACCTTAAGCTTAGGGATTATTAACTATCCACTTGGTTTCACGGTAAAAAGCAAACTTCGTACTGTTTTTTTTTTCCCTCTAAAAATAAAGTCTAAATCCTAAACTCTAAACTCGAGCATATATTTTTATAATTAAAAAAAATATTATACTAATTACTTAATTAGGTTATGTCATGGACCAAATACAATTAATTATAAAATGCCAAAAACCACAAGGTTAGTGAAAATTTGCAATGTTCAATGTTCAATGTTCATTGTAAAATACTTTATTTGTACCACAAACACGGCTTGTGATAAATTTATATAAGTTATCGTTGTTAACTTCTGAAATATCTAATACATATGCTTAATTAATTTGTGAGCGATGCTTCTCTGGACACCAATTTTGAACGAAATTGGAGTTTTTACCTCATTGTTGCACTGAAATTGGGGATGCTATGATTTGGGTTGTTGAAATAAAGGTGATTCACCGTTTCCTTTTCATTTGGCATTTTAACCGAACCGGAAAATTTTGAACTAATTGATTCGATTTTCAGTTTAAATAAACCGGTTCGATTCAATTTTTAGTCTATTTCGGTTTCACTTAATTAATTCGGTTTATAACTTAATCAAAACCAACTGAACCGGACCGACCGAATCCAGGCCTCTATATTGTTGGTTCTCCTTCACCAAAAATTGAAATAATTTCATTAAATGAGAAATATTTTTGTAAGTTAACTTGATTTCATGAAAATGAAATGGGCAATCTTGTGCCTTTTATCAAAAAAAAAATGAGAAATATTTTACAAGGTTATTCAAACGACAAATTGAAGCATATATATATGCTTCACATAGAACATACAAGTGTAGTGACTGTAATTTATAAATTAAGCAAATGAAAAAATAGTAGAAAAATAACAACGACAGAAGTAGTTGTTCTCATTGCAATTTTTATACAAAACTTTTGAAATGTATTATAGATCAGAAATTATACTGAGCCTTTTCTTATATTTCCATGAACGATTTTCTGGTTTTATTAGAAAAGATTATATATTTGGAGTAGAATTAGGGTGTTCTTAAGTTCACCGAGCTCCTCAAATTTATAATTTTTCGAAATAATTTAGTACAAAGTCAAGTGGTAAAAAAATGAACGCATTGAATTTTACTTATAAATCATTTTTTTTTACCGCTTGACTATGTAATAAACTAGTTAAGCGGTCAAAAAATGAAAGCATTGAATTTTACTTATAAACCATCTTTTTTCGACTGCTTGACTATGTAATAAACTAGTTCGGAAATTTATAAATTTGATATGTAAATGCATTACTCGTATCGGTTTTAACGATTCGGATGAGTCGTTTAAAGCCAATCTGATGATTTTTTTAGTTAAGTTCACAAAGACTTGGTGAACTTAAGAACACCCTAGTTCTACTCTGAATTATTGTGAGCATTTCATTTACATTTTCATGAACTAGATAATATGTTATTTTATTCTAGTGTGATATTTTAATCTTTTTTTCAGGGACACGTTGTCAATAACATTTTTGTTTATTAATTGGTTAATTTCATATATCAATACTTGATTTACATTAAAAAAAACATTGGATGAATACAATATTTACATAAATCTTTTATATAAAAGAAACTGTTTTTTGTCACATAAGATTCGGTAAAAATATTCTAAAAAATGTACTTAATTTTAATAGACAATTATACTACGTCACATTTTTATTTGACTAATCAAACAGATAATATAATAAATGATAATATAATTAAAAATTTGTAAGCTTAATTAAATATCAATGGTCACGTATTAATGTTATTTCTTTTTAATAATGCGAGATAGGAAATAATAAAACTTTCCCATAAACCCTGCTACTTGAATTAAGGGCCTGTTCGGCCGCATAGTGGGTTGGGGAATGGGCACAGGAAAGCAAAATTTTTGAACTGATTTTTACTGTTCACGTGGAAAAAAAAAAAAATTCACTCTGAGTAAACGCTAAACAGGCCCTGAAAATGCTGACGGAGATGCCATGGCCCGGGGTCATCCTCCTTTGATTTTGATACCTATACCTACTAGCTTGGCATAAGAAGTTAAAATGGTATGATTTATCTTAAACCTTGTATCTTTACATCATATTGTACCCATTGAGGATATTTTCAGTTATTTTTTATGTTCATGCTAAAATAGGAAAGGTGTAGGTTGGGATGCTTTCTAAGTAAGAACTTTCCCCAAATGTGAAAATTAATTTGTTATTGTGACAGTTGCACATCCTTTTCCTAAAATTACCATTGGTATGTCTACTTTTGGAAATAAAATATTCGTAAGACGCTTAGATTAGGAAACAATTTAGGGTGCATTTAAGTTTTTGAGGGTATACATGATCACGTCTCTTCGCGCTCTCTCTTTCTTTCTCGTGCTGATCTCTTCGCTCTCTCTCTCTCTCTCTCTCTTCCCGACTCTATCTCTCCTCTCTCTATCTCTTCCCTAATCGAGAAAAGAGAGAAACTGGAGGCGCCTGTCTCTCCTCTTTTGTTCTCCGAGGTTTCTCTCTCTACTCTACTCTACTCTACCTCGTTTTATTTCTGGTTGGTGTTTAATTAGTTCGTTTATTTTTGCAATTTGTTGCGAGATATAGCAAATGGGAGTACCTCAATTGATTTGAGGTGAATCGTACTAGTCATAATGGACTTTGATTCCACGGATAACCTATAGTGAGGTTGTTTTACTAGTTAGTCGATTTGTATTTTAGGTTTCTTGACACATTTCTTGACACATTCTTGATTTTAGTGAATCACATTTCTTGACACATTCTTGTTTTTTAGGTTAGTTTATAGATGCATTTATGGTTTTAGTGAATAATCTGTTGCACCCGTTCAAATTTCTTGGTTTCAAAGTATTGCTGGATTGTTATGTATAATCATATTAGGTTAGTTTATAGATGCATTTATGGTTTTATAGTGAATCATCTGTTGCATTCTATATCACTTGAATTCCAAGAAGTATTCTTTCTAATTAGCTCCTTATTTCTATTTCCTTTTGCTTAATTAGTTGCATAAAACTGAAATAAATATATTTAATTTTAAACCCTCACATGGATAAACCTTCTCATAATTCTTTCTACCAGCAGTTGCATGCTGAAGTTGGTGCGATTTTGAGAGGTTAATAATATATCCTTTTATTCACCTGGGTATAGTTGTACTGTTCTAAAGATTTGTTCTTTAATTACTAGGTTTTGTTGTACAAGGTAGGAGGGCTGTGCTTAGGCGGTGATTTGCTAAGTACAAAGGTGGAAGACATGTCAGGTGGTAAAGCTAAGTACAAGGGTGGGCAACCGAGGAAGCGGTGGAACCCTAATTTCGGCAACCCAAATCACACCAGCCCCAATTGCAGTTCAGCAAAGAGGAAAAAGCCAAATGAAGAGGAAGGCGAAGAAGGGCCAATTGCACCTCCCTCAACCTCAAGCAGCTACCATGCGTATCCTCAACCAGCTGCTGGCTATGACAGCATCCAGGTACTATCTGGATTTGGTTGATATTTTTTTTGTGATTACTATTTCTGTGAAAACTAATCTTTGTTTTGGGTCTTGATCAAGACCCAAGAGTCTTATATTTGGATGTTTTACTTTTTTTTATTGCTATTCATGAGTGGTTCTGGTATTAATATGCCAGTTAGATGTGTTTATCTTGATACTTGTCCTTCCTGGGATCCAGACCATTATAGATTTTCTTGGTTGGATGGACCCTTTTTTTAACTTTTCTGCAGGGATTATTAAACTTGGTGGGGTTGCCGTCAATATTATTCTCTTTTCCTATCACACTATAAAATGTCACTGACCCAACCGAGCTCAACACATTGGTCAACCTAGACATGACAATTTGAAGGTTTAAGAAACCCGTGGCTTAGAATTGTTAGAGTCTGCTAGGAGTTCAGTTTGACTTAGAGACCCCCCACTCCTGTTTTAGGTTGCTGACCATGCTGGTTATTCTTAACTGGGTACTATTCTAGGCCATTTGGTAATGTTTGATCAAATAATTTACATATATGTAGATTAGAAATAAATGTTCATGTTTTGAACCTTAGATATCAATGTTCTATTTATATCTTGTAGGAGTATTCCATGCTTCTATATGTTGTCAAAGTAACTGCTTGTTACTGGGAGTAGCTGCTTGTTACCTTTGCTTTAAATTTATTCTCAATTGCAAGAAATATTACCTTTGATGAAGATTGTGTTATTAATTTTATTGATAATAATAGAGTTGTATATTACAAATAATAGAGTAATTTATTGGTTAACTTATTCTCTGTGTTATTAAATCCCATTTGAAAAAAAAAAGCATAATATTTGTCTCTGAAGAAGTATATATTGTCCAACAGTGAGATATGCTGATCTAAAAAATAACGTGGTTGCTTATTTATTTTTATTTTTTTGAGAAGTGGGTTCTCATAACCACTCTGACATTTATGATTTAGAATAAAACTGAAGAACTGATTCTTTTTTGTTTTTACATAACAGGACAATATTATTAGAGAGCTAACCGCAGCCTCCTCCTCCATCCCCAGTACCACGGTATGCTATTTTATCCATACAAATTGTACTTTACTTATTTTACAAGTGACATTAATTTTAATGAAATATTGCGTGATGAAAATTGCTCAATATTTGTTTCTAAGAAAAGAACATATAAAAGATCTTAATATATAGTAGTGTCATGGAAGTTGGACTCTGAACACACTCTTTTTTAGGAAAATTAAAAGATTTAATGGTAGAAGTTACTAACACAGTTTTTGTAACAGTGTGAGCAACTTCACTTTGGACTTTTTAAAACTATATTGTTTTCTTTATAGGCAAATTGTGTTGCATGAATTTGTCAATCTCACCAAATGAAACATATGATGTTACTTTTGTGCACTATCTGGTGCTTGCATCGATCATCCATTTGATAGAGTTGTTTAGACTTAATTATAACTACACCTCATTCACAGGTTGCTCATGGACCAAATGAAAATTTGGGTTCTCGGTCAGCATATCTGGCCCCTAAAAGATCGGTTGCCAACTCAGACTTGCTATCTGATGGTTCTGGGGAGTCCTCGAAACGGATTCGATCACATGTTCATGGAATTCCAAGGTAATTTCTATTTTTTATGTTCATCGTATTAATATAGTATATAACCAGACTGATACACAACCAAAAATCAGTTGAGCCTTGTAGATTTTACTTCCTGAATTTGAAATATTTGGTTTGTAGGTTTTACTGTTTTACCGGATTACTAATTACTAGTGTATACCATGAATATAATGCTTTTGTTCTATTGATATCAATTTCAGGAGAAATGTATTGCCTCAAACTTCACAGAAGAAAAACATGGCTACAGAAAAGTCTGGTAAACTTAGTGACCTTAAAGCTTTGCCATCTCCTCTACATGTTGTTGACAATTCTGGGACTCAATCTCCACAGCTCCTGGCGGAGAGGTACTTTTACTGTTTGTCACTTGTGTATTAAGGATTATAGGACGAATTTGTATATCTGCTACCAAACTGAACCTAGTCTTTTGTTGGAGATGCCTAACTTGAAGCAATTTCCAAACCGAGCTAAACCATGCTAAATTTCTGTCATGTGTGTGCGCGCACATGCATGTGCAAATTAACACTTTACTGTCAATAACCAAAAGTTGTCACAAATATACAGAGAAAAGGAAGCAATGAGAAGGTGCCTGGCTCGGTTTGGGGCTGAACTGAGCCAACCAGTTGTTGAACTGGTTGAAACACCAGTTAGCAATGCTGAATCAAGCAAGCAGCAAGCTGACGTTGATTTTTCAGAGGCAACTGCTATAGTTGGTCTTTGCCCTGACATGTGTCCAGGTAATCTGTGAACTTGTATCTCTTTTCTTTATCTTTTTACTCACTTTTTTTTTGGGGGGGGTTAAGAGGATGGATAAGGTAAAAAGTGACAGCATACTAGGTTGAATTGTCATTCCATGTTTTTTTGGTTTCTTTTATTGTTAATACAGGTATCAGATTACTTTAATCTGAGGATGGAGCATCTATTTCTTACCAAATGTCCACTTAAATATACCTTATGGTGCTTATGCCAATTGTTGTCGTTGCCTATAGCTCTGTACTGATATATGCCAGGCAAAATTGCTATCCTTGGTAATGTAGGTTAGGAAAAAAAACAGTTATTTGGGGCATATTCATGTATGGATTAGAAGATAAGTCTCTATAGTTATTTTCCTTGGTGAAATGTTGACGTGATGCTTTTGTATTGGCCAGTACCTGAAAGGAGGGAGCGGGAGAGAAAAGGACATCTTGATAAGCACGAGCAGCTGGATGGAGATAGAAACCAAACCACTAAATTTCTTGCTGTTAAGAAGGTAATATACATGCTTTTATTCCTTCTATCATCATACTCAAAGGTAAATGTCATGTGCATCACCTGCAAAAATTCAGACAATGATATGTACTCTTGCAAACAACTAATTATCTAACTGCCCCCATTAAGTATCAGAAATAATGCGTTAATGCCTATCATCTTATATCACTCTCTTTACAATGAAAATTAGTGAGGTAAGGAGTAATTTGACTAGATTTGGAGTAGATGGTGAAACCAGTGATACAGGATATTGAATTAATATATTTTTTACAGTTTTGCAGGGTTATATTATATGTCAATTTTCCTATCTTTTGTGGGTAAATTGAGGGTATTTCAGATTCTTGGTTATTTTCAGAGATGTTTGCTTGGGTACACATGAAGTTGCTTTCCAAAACTCTAATTTAGCAGCAAAAAAGAAAAGGTGAAAATTAGATTGGAAGTTTGAAAACTCGGGTATTGTTTTTCTTGTTTATGCAGTATACCAGGACAGCAGAGAGAGATCCTGATCTGATAAGGCCTCTTCCTGTACTAATGAAAACAATGGATTATCTCATTGAATTACTGAATGAGCCTTATGGCAATGATTTTCTGGGCTTGTATAATTTCCTGTGGGACCGTATGAGAGCCGTTCGTATGGATCTCAGGATGCAAAACATATTCAACTTAGAGGCCATCTCTATGCTTGAGCAGATGGTACCATCTTATCTCTGAACTCTAATTAGAAATTTGTACCAATTTTTGGCTCTATGCTGGTCAGTTCCAGTACTGGTATGATATTCCACATACCAAAAAGAATGTTGCTGGTAAATTTTTATTTCTCATTTTTAGTTTTTCATGGTCAGTTGAGTTATAAGGTTTGGCCTATTATTTATTTAATTATTTTTACTTCTTTCTTGTTTTGGCTGTCAATTTAGCTAGCCAGTATCAGTGTTTAATTGCTTGTTAAGGGTAGTCGAAGCTAAATTCAGTTAAATGGAAGCTATATTCAGTTTGCTGGCTGTCAATTTAGCTGGCTTGACATTGACCTACTATTTTTCTATTGTTACCAGATAAGGCTACACATCATTGCCATGCACGAGCTGTGCGAGTACAACAAAGGAGAGGGCTTTGATGCACACCTGAACATAGAACAGATGAACAAGGCATTGGTTGAGCTCTTCCAAATGTATGAAGACCACAGGAGAAAGGGAATTTATGTCCCTACCGAAAGGGAGTTTCGTGGCTATTATGCGCTTCTCAAGCTGGACAAGCATCCAGGTTATGAGGCAAGTGCATTTTTTTTTTCTTTTGCTTTCTTTTGTTGTAAAATAATGTGTGCCTCGTGTACAAGGAGCATTTGCAGTTCCCATACTCTATGACTAACGGGAGATGTCACCTATAAATTAATCCTAATTTTTACCAAGGCAGAGAATCATCTGCTTTTGTAAATTGTGTTAATATCACGTTCACCCCATATACAATGTCTTCAGAAGCACTAAAACCCCTCTTTTTCTTCTTTTTTATTTTGATGGTTGGAGAAAGGACAACCAAATGTAATTGGGACACTGTTTGCTATAAGTGCAGAGGGAGCTCTGTTGAGATTATTTTTCATGTGTTCTAGGGATGCACTTACAGTTCTTGAATTTCTATTGTTTGATCATTTTCTGCCCCTACTTAAATTATAGGTGGAGCCTGCTGAGTTGTCGCTAGATCTTGCTAAGATGTCTCCTGATGTTCGGCGTAGCCCAGAGGTTGCATTTGCTAGGGATGTAGCAAAGTAAGTTGGTCTCATTTAAGGATTTGATTATGGCTGGTCCATGCTAGCAACAGGATGGTGATGCTTTCACCAATAATGAGGAAGTGAATCACATCTTAATTGGCATGTAGCTAATTTCTGATGCAACCCAAATATGAATCTTTGTTATTTATGCAATTAGTGGTAGTCTTGTTACTGTAGTTTGCTAGGCAAGGAATTATTGGGTTCCTCAAGTACCTGAAGTCTTTTAATTAGCTTATTGAGACTCGAGCTACAATTTAGCCCTATCTTCCTCTGATCATGCAATTTAAGGCCTGACATATTCAACCTCATTGAACTCCCAGTATTTTGCAGCAAAGTGGAATAAGAAAGGGCCAAGGAAGTGCTAGCTAGTTAAATCATAGTAGCTTTAGTTACTTTTACTAGTCTTAGTATAGGTTTGATATTCCTCGACTTGTCATGATGTACCTTAATTGTTGCAATTCTAGGGCCTGTAGAGCAGGATATTACATTTCTTTCTTTAGACTTGCAAAGAAAGCCACTTATCTGCAAGCATGTTTGATGCATGCTCACTTCTTAAAGGTATAACACCACTTAAATGCTTCGTACAAACATAGATTGTTGAAGTATATTTTACAACATCAGAAAGGGGATGTTTCTGTGGTCCCTTGCTAAATTTGAGAAATATATATGCAACTATTATTCTAGCCCACATATAGAAAATATCCTCATTCATATCAGAAAATATCCTTAAGTTATGCTTATCAAGAACACTCCATTTAAGTTGTTTTATTTCAGTGCACTTGAAGTTTATGTTACAAGTTAGAATACCAGATATCACTTATAAAAAACTACAAGTTGGAGAAGGCAGACATTGAAGTATAATTGAGAATGTAGCTCTAGGAAATTGCCACATTTATCCTGAAAACCACATCATGTTATTTTTAAATTTACCAAGTAAAAAACTAACTACAAGATGTTACCATAATGTCTGACTTTGGGCCTAGATACAAATTTACAAACACACCTCGTTTGTTCTGTTACTTCAGTTTCTGATCTGAATGGATGTTTAGTATCTTTTATGAGCGTTAAAATAATTTCTGTTTATTGTTTGTTTACAGTTAAGAACCGAGGCCCTTGCTTCTCTGCGCAGCAGTTTCCCAAGCAATCAAGGGATGCCTCTTGCTCGACTCGTAGACATGCTTGCTATGGAGGTATCACTTTCTATATGTTCTCTCTTTTTTGTACCATATGAAACTTTGATATATGTTATTCTATATTTGAATATCTGCCATTTCCAACATGTACCTTCTGTGCATAAAATTAGACCAAGATTTTTTCTCTGATATGTGTTTCTTTTTGTTATTTAGGGGGAGAATGTTGAGAGCTTTGTGGAGAACCATGGCCTTGTGCTGAAAAGTTTTGAGGAGTTGTACATGGTGAAAAATGGTCCATTTCTCAGACAAGTAGGAGACCCTTTAAGCAAATGGTCGCGACTTGTTGGCACCAAAAGGTCTCACATGATAAAATTAGATGTTTGTTTCACTCCTGGCTCAAGTACTATGAAAGAAGAGGTTTCTGATTCATTGAAGGCTGCTGAAAGTACTACCAAAAGGGTCTCACCAAAGAAACCCAACATGGCTATATCTGATTCTGATTCTCCGAGGCCAGTTAAGGTTTTAGATAAAACACAACAGGTACCTCTTCCTGTAAGAGGACCTCAGGAAGTGGACAAGCAAACAGCCTTCATTCCAGAGAGGCCGATTGATGTGCAAGCTGTTCCACTTCTTCCTCTTCCATCGCCTCCAGTTTGTACTGGTCCTGTACCAGTAATGCATGCGACTTCCAGTGTGAATGCATCCAGTGATCAAAAGGTTGCTTCTATAAAGGAAGGTGAGATGGAGATGGTTCTAGCGGAGAAGAAGTCACGCGAAAAGATGGAGCTATTCAAAGAAAGACTAAAGCCAATAATCAGGTTGGTTATCTTTTGCTTACCTATGAAGAAATGTTATCAGCTAATTAATTTGTAATTGTGGGCTTTCCAGTGCTTGTGTGGTTTGCACGAGAGCCATTTGTAGAAAGAATCACTGTTAAGTGGCGAAATAACTGTTTTTAATGGTCGAATTTTTGCATTGATATGATGGATTCCGACAATTTGTACTGAATGTTGACTACCCAATAACTCAAATAGCAAATAAGCTGAAAGATAGGTTAACAAATTTGTTAGTTTCCAAGGATGTATTTCTTTTATGGCAAAAACTCGAGAAATTTCCTGGAAGTTACATTTAGGAACCAAATGAATACGGGCTGAAAAATTAAATGCGCAGGAAATGGAGGAAGAGAGCCAAGGAGATGAGGCTACTTAGGGAGAAGAAAGAGAGGAAAAAGGCTTTGGTTCAAGAGGCCTTGGAATCCCTACTTAGGGAGAAGAAAGAGAGGAAAAAGGTATGTGTGACTGATCAAATAAGCTTCAATTTCACCCAACGAGACACCTATGAACACTCAAAACTTGCAATTAAGCTTAGTTTAACATAATTTGTCTCGTTGAGTAAATATGCTTCAATGATATACCTTAAGTTAGCTTTGGTTTAGAACAATCAGGGTTGATAATCTCTCAATTGCTAGCATAAAGAACCAACAAAGAGACTAACATCTTAAAGATTCTGTTACTCAGTACTGGGCTGCTAAGAACCATACGATTCTGTTACTCAGTACTGGACTGATAAGAACCATACCAAAATTCCCTTATATAATTATTTCAATAATTATCTTCTCATAATCCACGGTCCTTCATATATTTTTTTTTTCTGAAGGCACCGAGGAAAGAAACAGAATTGTTAAATATCAAAAGCGCCATACAAACCAGATTGAGAAAGCACCGGGATAAATTTGCCGCTCTTTTTGATCGATGCACAAGGGTACAAGACGAGATTGACCAGAAGCTTTATGTTTATTTCTGACTTCAGAAAAATTATTCGTAGTATTTTCTTCTCTTCTGTAAATAATCTCTAGCATTTTAGGCTTTGTGTTTATGTTTTTATTGATGTTATCTGAGATGTTTAATAGATATTACCAAGAGTTATCAGATTTTATGTTAGTGTTTATGCTTTTGTGTTGTGTTATATTCGATGTTTTGAAGTCACTAATTAACTAGGAATATTGAGCATGTTTCAGTTCTAATGTATTGTTTGATCATAAGCAACCTACATAATTTAGAATGTATAGTTTAGATAACTCTACCAATTTTGAGTGAACTCATTCCCTCTTACCAGTTCAACATAAGTTCAGCTAGAAACTAATTAAGCATTTTCATTTAGTAACAATCATTATCTGTTATAATGAGGTATGATATCTCTACAAATTTTCAGTGAACTCATTCCTCTTATCTGACTGAGTTTTTGTACTATATCTACAAATTTATCCTTTATTAAATCACTCGCTCGATCATTATTATTTTTTTTTTTACAAATTTTGTAGTACTTTTAATATTTAGGCTTTATCCTTTTGCTTTACTTCGTTAACCCAAATTCACTTCTTTTTACGGTTCAAAATTTAGGTACAAGATGAAACTTACAGTTTTTACTTTAATTTTTTTTTCCATTGCGTAAACTATTTCGTATTTGGTTAATTATTGGAGTTTTACATTTTTTTTTCTACAAAAATTAAATATTAGAGGGTTGTTATTAAATTTTAGTTGTTTGTACAATTATACTTGATAATGAAATGCATCACCATTTGCACTGACATGCAAGACGGGATTGATATCCCTTGTCTAGTAAACGATTTATCATTTCGAGCTGTCAAGCAATTTTGCCCAGCTTTTTGAGAGGGACCAGTATGATCATAAAACAAAAACTAAATGAGGCCTACTATGGTTCATATCCTGTAATTCTGCAATAAAATTTGACCGAAACTGCATATACCGGTAGTTTGTAACAAAACAGTTTCTCGGTAAAAAGCAAACTTCATACTGTTTTTTTTCCTCTAAAAATAAAGTCTAAATCCTAAACCCTAAACTCGAGCATATATTCTTATAATTAAAAAAATATTATACTAATTAGGTCATTTCATGGACCAAATACAATTAAATATAAAATGCCCAAAACCACAAGGTTAGTGAAAATTTTCAATGTTCATTTTAATATAATTTATATGTACAACATCAAACACGGCTTGTGATAAATTTATAGAAGTTTTCGTTGTTAACTTCTGAAATATCTAATACATATGCTTAATTAATTTATTGTTAATGATCCGAGAAAAAAAAATTAATAGTCCAACTAAATGACAAAAAAAAAGCAACAGCTGGCCTATAAAATCTAATCGACAGCCGAAAAAGTCTGTTTATAACCATGGGATCCCATTCGACGATAATTCATGTCACCTGGGGTACCTCATTTTCTGAATTTGAATCCGGTCCGTTCGTTACATACTAGAACGAATCCCAAAGTACCACCGTGCGTTTCAAGCTTGAATCAGATTGATCCAGAATTCTGATCGGACGGTTCCGATCCAAACTCAAGTTGAAACCATCTTCTTTCTCCTCTCAATTAGCGAAACCTACTTCACTTGGAGCCGGCCGAAATCTCTCCTGCGATCATCAACCGAATCCACCGTTTCAATCAGTCGCAAACAAAGAAAGTATAGGCGCAACCCTTTCGCCTAACAATCGCTACTCTTCCCATAAGTAGATTTCCCAAAGACAGATTCTAAATGGCTATTCTCGCAAGTTCAGCGAATCGTTTCTGGGTAAAAGAACAGCTTCTTCAGACCTGGTTCAACTGAGAAGGTTTAGTGCGGAGGTGTCAGCTTCTGAGCAGATGAATCGTATAAAGGATGTCAAATCCGCTCTTGTTGGATACAATTGGGATAGCGGTGCTTATATTTTCTCTTTTTCTTACATTGGAATGGTATAATTGTGCTTGCTTTATGACTGAAGGAAAAATAATGGCATTTTGCTGTAACATGCTTTTGGTTTATCTAAATTCATTTTATTGGTTGATCAGGTAGTGTTATCGTATTGTACTGCACCAATACTTGTTTGACCCGTTGTGGCACTTAAATGGCTTTTCATTGTGTTTTTCCTGCTTTTTAGGTGTCCAATCAAGGATAAATTGGGCATGACAGCAAAATGAGGGCTTAAACTGAGCTTGTAGAATTGAGAACCAACTGAGGTTTAATTGCCTTCAAATATTGCCAAAATTACACTTGGGGAATAGTTACTAGAACTATCTGAAATTTCTTCAAATTTACAATCCTTGTTTCATTAGTGAACCTTGACTTTTGTTTCAATTGTGAATTTGGTGGGGAGAGTGTGCCATGTAGTCAGGTGTCGACTTAATGTTGCCTTCAATTGAGCATTAATTGCTATTTTGGTCCAAGAATTTAAAAACTTCAAAAGTATGAACTGAAAGCTTAAATAAAATGAGAACATTTTTTAATTAATGCTGCGCATTTTAGTTCTCTCCTTTGCGATAAAATAGGGTAGACAAGTACCAACTTGAGTTTCATAAATGCTTCAATCATTAATTTCAGATGAGGCTCAGAAGGATCTGAGATAGAGAGGTGTTGTAATGACCGCAAAAAAGTTGGCCCGAACTGCAGCTGAGGGTTTGCTTACAGTTGCGCAAGACGACAAAAGAGCTGTTGTTATAGAGTTGAATTGCGAAACTGATTTTGTTAAATGCCAGAAATGAAGTTTTCCAATACTTGGTACGTTTTACTTCTGAAGAAATTGTTTTTGGTTCATCCTTTTGGCCCTAGAATGGATGATGGAGATCAAGTTTATGCACTTGTTTTGACAAATGCTTATACGCAAGAGATTTGTGAAGCATCACTTGGTTCCAGTTTGGTCTCCCTACCATAATTTATAAAAAGGGACAGTCCTATTAATTTGTCGGACCTTTTTCAGTCAACAATTTTGTTGGCTAGGGCTTTCTTTTTTCTTTGAGGAAGATAATTAGTAGGATCCACAAGGTATCAATGAGAAAGTATAAGAAGTAGAGTGGGGAATGAGTGACATTTTTGGGGCCATTTCTTAAACTTTTCTCGGTACTTGGTAATCTATTGCAGTTAGCACATCATATACTAAGAAATAAAAAAAATTCTCGGCAACTTTTTTCCTATCAAGTGCAAGTGAGAACTGCCTAAAATACCATTTTAGGATATAATTTGTCCTGTCTGGATTTGCCAGGTAAATTTGGATGTTCTATATGGTGTGCATACTTGCATTGAAGTTATATTTTTTCTCGGCCGTGTGTTATTGCAGGCTTCTAGTTTGGCAACTAAAAAGCACTGCTGATGGAGGGACTCACCTTTCAATCAGCAATTCCCTTTGGCCCTGAATACTTGGAGGTAATTCACCTTCTTTTCTTTAAAAAACAAAAAAAGGAGCAGAAAATAAGAATAAATTCACCTTCAAATGTCGAATTGTTTTGTATTGTTTAGTTTTGTGTATGTTTGGATCCTCCTTGCTTAATATCGTTGCAATTTTGTCGGTATTCAACACAAATCCCTAAACAATACCTTTATTAGCTTTGCCAAATTATCGAATTGCTCATCTTTACAATTTTGAAATAGAGCACGACAATAAATTTGGAGCATCCTAAACTTACCGGAAAACTAAACATTAAGATCAGAAAAGAAACATTTTCATCTTAACCAAGATCAGAAAAGAAAAATTTTAGTAAGAAAATTAGTTACAACCTCTGGTTATCCCAAAAAAGATTAATCTACAATAACATCATCTTAACCAAGATCCCCCAACAATTAAGCTTTGAATTAACGCCCCTAATTAACAAAGGATAACGAAGACTAATATGTATGGTAGTATCATATTCATATCATATCCTTCCTTGTCTCCCCTGAAGGAGAAGAACTTCCACCACTACCGCTGCTTCCAGGAAAGAGGCCACTCCCCAACTGATGTTGCTGATACTGACCCATACCCATCATGCCACTGCCAGCACCACCTGTGCCATAACTACTGCTGCTTCCAGGAAAGAAGCCACTCCCCAACTGATGTTGCTGATGCTGATCCATACCCATCATGCCCGTGCCGCCACTGCTATACATGCCGGCACCATAACTACCGCTGCTTCCTGGAAAGAAACCACTCCCCAACTGATGTTGCTGATACTGACCCATACCCATCATGCCACTGCCGCCATTGCCAGCGCCACCTGTGCCATAACTACTGCTGCTTCCAGGAAAGAAGTCACTCCCCAACTGATGTTGCTGATGCTGATCCATACCCATCATGCCCGTGCCGCCACTGCTATACATGCCGGCACCATAACTACCGCTGCTTCCTGGAAAGAAGCCACTCCCCAACTGATGTTGCTGATACTGACCCATACCCATCAGGCCACTGCCGCCACTGCCAGCGCCACCTGCGCCATAACTACTGCTGCTTCCAGGAAAGAAGCCAATCCCCAACTGATGTTGCTGATGCTGATCCATACCCATCATGCCCGTGCCGGCACTGCTATACATGCCGGCACCATAACTACCGCTGCTTCCTGGAAAGAAACCACTCCCCAACTGATGTTGCTGATGCTGACCCATACCCATCACGCCACCTGCACCACTGTCAATCAAGCCGGCACCATAACTACCACCGACATTAACCCCTCCCCCGAGTACATCAGTCAGTTGTGACAATGATGATGAAGCAGACCAACCGCCGCCTGGTGCACCAATACCAGTGCCTTCCTTTTTTTCCTTGAATTCACGATATTTTTGCAGGTAAAGTTTGAGGGGATCAATATGTTTATCAAAATCTAGTGTTTTCATAGCTCCCAAGAGGTCGTCTCCGTGGATGGTCTTACGCTTCTGATGCATACACTTCTCAGAGGCCTCAGTGGTTATGAAGTGGATGAACTCCGACACACACACCTGCATCACCTCACTTGCGTCCTTGGCTATTTTGGCATGGGCAGGAAGTGCTTTTCTCATTATTCTGACCACATTTGCTATTGGTAGAAACTTGTCCTCCTCGCCGTTGCTCCCGTTGTTTCCTCCAACTCTGGAATTGTTATCAGAATCTGCCATGCCTCGAGTATTCCTATTAACCAGCAAACAAAATGACCTCTGAGTGACTTGAAATAACAGAAAATACTCTCTAATGGAGATCCAAGGGGGAAGAAGAATTCAAGAAACAAAAGATTAGATCTTTTGTTATCTACCGGTACAGCTGAGAGAAGACAGAGGTTGTACAGGCAAGGAAGAAACCCTAAAAGTTGCTATTTGCACCTTTTAGAGGCAGGAAAAACTGTGGTCGTCTCCCTTCCCCTCTCTGTCTGTCTGTTTACTCTCGCTGGATAATGAGTGGGGGAGGGAAGCAGAAAAAAGGGGAGATATAAACTAAATTAGGTGCCAGTAAAGAAGAGAAGAAGATAGAAACCTGTCCTCCTCCTCGCCGCTGCTCCTGTTGTTTCCTCCACCTCCGGAATCGTTATCAGAATCTGCCATGCCTCGAGTATTCCTATAAACCAACAAACAAAATTACCTCTGAGTGATTTATAATAACAGAAAATACTCTCTAATGGAGATCCGAGGGGGAGAAAAATTTCAAGAAACAAAAGATTAGATCTTTTGTTGTCTACCGGTACAGCTGAGAGAAGACAGAGGTTGTACAGGCAAGGGTGAAACCCTAAAAGTTGCAATTGCACCTATTAGAGGCAGGAAAAACTGTGGTTGTTTCCCTTCCCCTCTCTGTCTGGCTGTTTACTCTTGCTGGATACTGAGTAGGGGAGGGAAGCAGAAAAAGGGGAGATACAAACTAAATTAGGTACCAGTGGAGAAGAGAATGGTACCAGTAAAGAAAAAGACAGAACTAAGAAGAAGATAGAAACCTGTCCTCCTCCTCGCCGCTGCTCCCGTTGTTTCCTACACCTCCGGAATTGTTATCAGAATCTGCCATGCCTCGAGTATTCCTATTAACCAGCAAACAAAATGACCTCTGAGTGACTTAAATAACAGAAAATACTCTCTAATGGAGATCCGAGGGGGAGGAAAAATTCAAGAAACAAAAGATTAGATCTTTTGTTGTCTACCGGTACAGCTGAGAGAAGACAGGTTGTACAGGCAAGGGAGAAACCCTAAAAGTTGCAATTGAACCTATTAGAGGCAGGAAAAACTGTGGTCGTCTCCCTTCCCCTCTGTCTGTCTGTTTTCTCACGCTGGATACTGAGTGGGGGAGGGAAGGAGAAAAAAGGGGAGATATAAACTAAATTAGGTACCAGTAAAGAAGAGAAGGTGCCAGTAAAGAAGAGAAGAAAAGAAAAGGATAGAAATAAGAAAAAAGTTTTTATTTCATTTCATTGTGTCAAAATTGATTACAGAGATGAGTTTATATGAAGAACTAAGACAGTATGCTAACCACCCTTGGTTTACATTTCACCATGGTATAAAATGGCGTGTCTTACATTTCTTCAATACCACAAAATGTACGGATAGTTTGTATTGTATGTTGATGTAATGAAAGTTTTTTTTTTTTTAATAATCTTAATTAGTTACAGTTACATTAATTCTCAACTAAATTTTACCAGGATTTCCATGAGACATGTTTCATGTTTGGTTAGTTATAGTGTGCTTTGGACGGCGACAACAACAACAGGAGACATTTTTTCCATTAAGCAATAAAACCCTAGGCAACCTCTATTTTCACAAAACAGACTTTTCCTGCAATCAAAGTATTTGTTTATCCTGTGAAACGTACCAGAACTAAAATTATACCAAAAAAAACAATTAGTTTGAATTAACCTATCCAATTCTTTAATTGTGGAATATACCGTGGCAGGACCTGGAAATATATTTTTTTAACTCGAGTATATATTTTTATAATTTAAAAAATATTATACTTATTAGGTTATGTCATGGACCAAATACCACAAGGTAAGTGAAATTTTCAGTGTTCAATGTTCAATGTAAAATAATTTATTTGTACAACATGAAACACGACTAGTGATTAACTTCTGATATATAAGCTTTCGTTGTTAGCTTCTGATATATCTAATACATATGCGTAATTAATTTATTGTTAATTTTCAAAATATGTAATTAGGGTTACTATTAATTGAAAACAGTAAATAGAGATCCTAGAAAAAAAAAATAATAGTCCAACTAAATGTGAAAAAGAAGTAAAAGCTGGTCTATAAAATCTAATCAACGGCCGAAAAAGTTTGCCTTTTTTTTCCTCAGCAGCCTGTTTATAACCATCGGCTCCCATCCGATGAGAATTCATATCACCTAAGGTACCTCATTTTCTGAGTATGAATCCGGTCCGTTCATTATATATTAACACGAATCTTAAAGGATCACAATGCATTTCAGGCTTGGCCGGATTGGACCGTATTCTGATCGGACGGTCTGGATCCAAACTCAAGTTTCTTTGGGTTCCGGACCCATCTTCTTGCTCCTCTCGATCAGCGAAACCTACTTCACTTGACGCCAGCCGAAATCTCTCTTGCGATCATCAACCGAATCCACCGTTTCAATCAGTCGCAAACACGAAGAATCGGCGCAACTCGGACAGGACAGAGGTGAATCTCTTCCGCTTCAAGCGTTCTTTCGCCTAACAATTGTTCTTTCCATTGCTTGCTAATGCTACAATGGAGTGACCATTGCTTGCTAATGCTAATATGCTATGGTACACGCCAAATGTTATGTACTGTGCTTCACAAACGATACAATAGTTGGGGCCTGGCGTTTGACCTTTTTGCTATGTTGCACGGATACTTCAGTTTAGGCGCCGTATCGGTGTCGGACACGTATCGGATACCGATACTCGTTCGATACGGCCCCGATACGTATCCGATACGCCAGCTGGCGTATCGGCTTACGTGGCGTATCCTAATTAGTAAATACGGTCTCCGATACGGCGTTGAAACGTGCCGATACGGCTTGAAACGGTCGATACGGTCGGGACACGCCTAAGTTAGGTTTTGTTCTGCGGCACAGGCGCTACCGACATTTTTAATAATACCCCAAGTTAATTAAAGATTAATAAAAATACCCACAGTTCCCGAAAAATTTTAAAAATGCCCAAACCGGCCATTAAATGGCCGGTTCCGAATTAACTGCCCAACCGGCCATTTAATGGCCGGTTCTGAATTTTTTTTTTTTTTTTTTTTTTAAAGAAAAATAGCTAAAATACTGAAATCTAACACTAAAAAATCGAATTGTTTTGTTAAATATTTGTTAGATTACTTTTTTCATAGCATATTTATACTAAATTACACTATGAATAGGACCGATTTTGTGCTAAAATATGCAAAATTACTTCGAATTATGTTAATTTATGGTGATTTACACAAAATTACTTGAAATTACAATAATTATGTAGAGTTATGCTAAAACGGTAAATTACGTATGAATATGACCTATTTTGTACCATCTTTCATAAATCACAAAAAATAGTAAAAAAATTTCAAAAATAATAAAAATTGGTATTCTACAGGTTCATTATATAACTAATTTACTGAGCTACGTAGATTGGAGAATAGAAATGAAAATCTTAATCGGAAACTTCAACTGAAGTTTTGAGGCTCTTCCCTTTGTTTTTTGGCGATTCTGAATTCAGCTTTTGACATCGCTAGCACGGACGATGTGCATTTTCGCAAGCTTTCCGAAAAGTGGTCATTTGCTGAAATCGGACACTCGAGCGCCGTTTTATGGCCGTTTGAAGTTTTGCCGTCGTTTTTCGCTTTCTCAGTGAAGATATCATCCCTATTCATACGTAATTTAGCGTAATTTAGTGTATTCTACCATAATTCTACATAATTATTGTAATTTAGAGTAATTCAGCATAAATTAACATAATTTCAAGTAATTTAGCGTGTTTTAGTATAAATATGCTAATTATATATATAAAATGTAATCTAGCAAATATTTAAAAATAAATTCAATTTTTTAGTGTTATATTTCAGTATTTTAGCTATTTGTCTCTTAAAAAAATTTAACATAATTTAAAGTAATTTAGTGTCAATCAGCATAAATTAACATAATTTCAAGTAATTTAGCGTATTTTAGTATAAATATGCTATAAAAAAAGTAATCTAACAAATATTTAAAAAAATAATTCGATTTTTTAGTCTTAGATTTCAGCATTTTATCTATTTATCTAAAAAAAAAAATTAAATGGGGGACCGGCCATTAAATGGCCGGTTCCCCTCTTTAATAAAAAAAAAAAAAAATTGCGGGACCGGCCATTAAATGGCCGGTTTGGGTATTTTTAAAATTTTTCGGGAACCGTGGGCATTTTTATTAATCTGTAATTAACTTGGGGTATTTTAAAAATGTCGGCAGGCGCTACGAAGCTAAAAAAAAAAAATACTCTTTCCTCCGCTCCGTCTCCTCTCTCTGTCTCTCCTCCGCTCCGTCTCCTCTCTCCGGCCGTCTCTCTTCCGCCGTCTCTCTTTCCTCTCCGCTCCGACAACGCTCGTCTCCTCTTTCTGTCTCTCCTCCGCTCCGTCTCCTCTCTCCGGCCGTCTCTCTTCCGCCGTCTGTCTCCTCTCTACTGCCGGGTAAGTCTCCTCTCTACTGTCACCGTTAATTTTTGCGATTGATATATTGTTTATCCACCTAATCAACCAATTAAGCCTTCATTGCACCCAATTTTATTTCAGTGTAAAAAACTTTTCTGATTTTCAGTAACAGTATGGATTTTTGTGCTTGATTTCACAGTACAGGTGAGCTGAGTCCGAATTAGTTCAATAATAAATAGAGCAAAAGTTGAAGCTTAAACAATTAGAGGCTAACTACAGTTAGCTTGCTTTATTGAAGCCTATGGCAATGTCATCTCATCCTTCTTTGCATGACCATCCTTGAAAAACTGATTCAGCATACTCCTTTGCATCAAATTCACCTCTGAGATAATTATTATTTCAACTTTTGTCCCCGGAGCTTCATTCACGTTTTAGAATAAAATCTTTGTAACTCACGTCATAGCTGCTGGTCTCTATAATCTTTGAATTTTATAATTATAGATTCCTGTTTTCATACTGTCTCTAAAATGGGAGCTGCTGGTCTGTTGAATTTCTGAAATGGGAGCTGCTGGTCTGCTGGTCCGCTGGTCTGTTTTCAACTTTTCATACTGTCTCTAAAATGGGAGCTGCTGATCTGTTGAGCTGCTGCTGCTGAATTTTTGAACCGAATTATTGTGTTCAATTTTCCTGCTGAATTTCCTGAATTTTTGCCTCGGTAGTTATTGTGTTCAATTGTGTTCAATTTTTGCTACTGCTACTGTTGCTGCTGAATTTTCCATTCATGTTTTCATACTGTCTCAGTGGCATAATGCGGTTTTTTAAAATAATAAATTAATAAAAAATAATATATATAATAGCCGTATCGTATCCTCCATTTTTGAAAATTGCCGTATCGCCGTACCCGTATCGTATCCGATACGATACCCGTACCCGTATCCATGCAACATAGCCTTTTTGTTATGGAATTTCCCAACCATGGCGACCGTTAGTTACTCATTACTAGTCTCTTATAAGTTATATTATCTTCTTTCAGATTTAGCACGATTTGAGAATGTCATATGTTATCAGAAGACCCATGTCTCAATTACTACAAAGACAAGTTCTTAATGGCTATTACACTTGGACATTTCATGCTCGCAAATTCAGTGAGTCGTGCCTGGGTAAAAGAACAGCTTCTTCAGACCTGGTTCAACTGAGAAGGTTTAGCGCTGAGGTTTCAGCTTCTGAGCAGATGAATCTTATAAGACAGCTTAGAGAGAGAACAAGTGCTCCAATAAAGGATGTCAAATCAGCTCTTGTTGGATGCAATTGGGATATCGGTGCTTATATTTTCTTTCTATATTACATTGGAATGGTATAATTGTACTTGGTTTATGACTGAGGGAAATAATGGAATAAAAGAGCACAAATGACCATTAAATTAACAGAACTGGCATTTTGCTGTAACATGCTTTTGGTATCTAAATTCATTTTATTGGTTGATCAGGTAGTGTTATCATATTGTAGTGCACCAATACTAGTTTTACCTGTTGTGGCACTTAAATGGCTTTTCATTTTGTTTTTCCTGGTTTTTAGGTGTCCAGTCAAGGATAAATTGGGCTTGACAGCAAAATGAGGGCTTAAACTGAGCTTGGTTGTAGAATTGAGAACCAACTGAGGTTTAATTGCCTTCAAATATTGGCCAAATTACACTTGGGGAATAGTTACTAGAACTATCTGAAATTTCTACAAATTTACAATCCTTGTTTCATTAGTGAACTTTGACTTCTGTTTCATATGTTAATTTGGTGGGGAGAGTGTGCCATGTAGTCGGGTGTCAACTTAATGTTGCCTTCAATTGAGCATTAATTGCTATTTTGTTCCAAGAATTTCAAAACTTAATAGTTTGAACTGAAAGCTTAGATAAAATGAGAATATATTTGAATGAATGCTGCACATTTTAGTTCTCTCCTTTCCGATAAAATAGGGTAGACAAGTACCAACTTGAGTTCCATAAATGCTTCAATCATTAATTTCAGATGAGGCTCAGAAGGATCTGAGAAAGAGAGGCGTTGTAATGGCCGCAAAAAAGTCGGCCCGAACTGCAGCTGAGGGTTTGCTTGCAGTTGCGCAAGATGACAAAAGAGCTGTTGTTATAGAATTAAATTGCGAAACTGATTTTGTTGCCAGAAATGAAGTTTTCCAATACTTGGTACGTTTTACTTCTGAAGAAATTGTTTTTGGTTCATCCTTTTGGGCCTAGAATGGATGATGGAGATCAAGTTTATGCACTTGTTTTGACAAATGCTTATACGCAAGAGATTTGTGAAGCATCACTTGGTTCCAGTTCAGTCTCCCTACCATAATTTATAAAAAAGGACAATCCTATTAATTTTGTCGGACATTTTTCAGTCAACAATTTTGTTGACTAGGGCTTTCTTTTTCTTTGAGGAAGATAATTAGTAGGATCCACAAGGTATCAATGAGAAAGTATAAGAATTAGAGTGGGGAATGGGTGACATTTTTGGGGCCATCTTAAACTTTTCTCGGTACTTGGTAATCTATTGCAATTAGTACATCATATACTAAGAAATAAAAAAAATTCTCGGCAACTTTTTTCCTATCAAGTGCAAGTGAGAACTGCCTAAAATACCATTTTAGGATATAATTTGTTCTGTCTGGATATGCCAAGTAAATTTGGATGTTCTATATGATGTGCATACTTGCATTGAAGTTTTTTTTTTTTCTTGGCCGCTTGTTATTGCAGGCTTCTAGTTTGGCAAAAAAAGCACTGCTGATGGAGGGACCCACCTTTCAATCAGCTTTTCCCTTTGGCCCTGAATACTTGGAGGTAATTCACCTTCTTCTTCTTTTTTTTAAAAAGGGCAGAAAACAAGAATAAATTCACCTTCAAATATCCAATTGTTTTGTATTGTTTAGTTTTGTGTGTCTTTGGATTCCTTGCTTAATATCATTGCAATTCAGTCGGTATTAAATACAAATCCCTAAACCCTACCTTTATTAGCTTCGCCAAATTATCAAATTGCTCATCCTTTGTTTCTTTACAATTTTGAAATAGAGCACGACAATAAATTTGGAGCATCCTAAACTTACCGGAGAGACAACCGTACAAGGCGCAGTTACTGAGGTGGCTGCCATGGTGGGAGAAAATGTTAAATTTAGAAGAGGCTTTATTCTGTCTACTTCCTCTCATGGTGTTGTTTCTACTTATCTTCACACCTGTCCTCAGCCAGGTAAAGAGAATTATTTGGAGGGAGTTTACTGTAAAATTTGTTGTTTTGGACTGTACCATCCAGGCAGGCTCATATAAAGACGACTTTGCAAAAAGAGCACTTATTAGTAAAATTGGAGATTTCTCATTGCAATTGACATATAATGCCTTTCGTTTTGACTGTGAAAAGTAGCCAACCATCAGAAACAAGTTAAGGCGTGCCAACGGATGACAAAATTTGCTCTTTTATACAAGGATAGGTTACATTGACAAATCACATTTGATAACTGTGACAACCAACACGATATTCATCAAAATAAAAAGTCAAAATGGTAGATAAGTTCTCTATGAATTAGATGAGCCATGTTTCAAACTTATTGAAAATGGAAAAACTATTGGTCATCCTTGAAGTGTTTGAAAAATTAATGGTTCTGTTTTTTGTCGGCATTGATTGGTGACCAAATGATTTTCAAATTACACTAAATTTTATACAGGTATATCTAAATTACAAAGAACGCATCTATTATTTTTAGTTTTTACTTTTACGAATTGAATTTGTGTGTTACGGTTGTCGAATAAGTTTAGTTGCCGATATATCTTTTCCCTCATATTAAGGAAAATACCTCTCCAAATTGGCATATATATTGGTGCTTTCTTTGCAAATATTTAGAATGTAAGAAACTTTAGAAATAATAGTATTTAAAATGCCGGTTGTGGTTGGCAAAAGAACTTCAACTCATGAGAATGCCATCTGGAAGTTTGCATATCAGTATCTATCAGGAGTAGGTGATGTTTTCTGAGATTTTTTTTTTTTTTTGAAAGTTTTGTAGTACAAAGTTTCTAATCTAGCATACCATTGATTATTTATTCTGTGTACTACTGTATCTTAAGAGTTAGATAGCACAAGTTCGTGCTTTGTTTTTTTTTAACTCTTTTTACAGCCATTATTGTTCATGCATTTTTCCCACTTTGTAGGATTGGGTCGGATAGCAGGTTTGGTAACATTAGAAGTAGAAGATGGAAGTGCCTCACTTGATCCATTAAAAGCTGTCGGTTCATCCCTGGCCATGCACATTGTTGCATCAAAACCACTATTCTTGTCAAAGGAACTTGTGCCAGCACAGGCTCTACAGAGTGAGCGTGAAATTCTGAAAACTCAGGCACACTTCTTTTTTTTCTTTTTTTTTATATTTTTAGGATAATTTACATTCATATATCCCATATACCCTCGCTTCCAAACATAGCCCAAACTCCTGAAAGTCCTCTCTTGTAGCCATTGTGTTTGAGAGTTTTTTGTTTTTTTTTAATGGCAGTACCAACACCAGCTAATTTGTTCGGTATACTTTATATCATTTTGTTTGGCTGAATCTAGTATGAGTTAAAGCTCACTTCAGTTCTAAACAATGGATCGGCTTCATATGACGAGCTTGAACCGTCGATCTTGATCTACTTATGAGCCAATTGTTTTAATTTCAATATTTTTACTTTTTAGTTTGTTTTTTATAAGATCAAAATGTTAAAATTGTTTAAAAATGAATGTACCAAAATAATTTATTTTTCAGCCTCTTCATCTTGATACAAAACGAACTAAAAAAATTGAAAATGTTGGAAATGTGAAAGTTTGGCTTGTCAAGTAGATGAAGATCAATAGTTTGAATTGTTCATTTGTATAAACTGATGGTTTTTGAAGTTAAGCTCAGATCCCTGGTGACATCCAGATTACTCTTTATGTTTTTGTGGGGATTACTTCCGAAAATACACCATGCCTCATGTTTTGTCTTCACTTTTGTTTTTCTGAAAAAATGCTTCAAACATGCTCAATGTATAATTTCTCCATGTAGGACCATTTAATTCTTGAAAAGACATGCCCCAACTAGGGCTCATTTTGCAAGCTGTTGCATATTTTTATATACACATTCATTTAATTATTCAGAAGACAACACAAACTATCTCGTTATTCCTCTATTTTTATCCTTAATCAATTGAAATGATGTCTAGTTTGGATGGTGTTGAAAAATTTCATGATTACGTAGTTTTTAGTTGCAATAATAAAACACAATAGTGAGTTGCAAAGGAATGAAAAAAAAGGATAACAAAACACAATTATGACAATTATTTTGTCTCTTTGTATTTCGACCTATTAGGCAGAAGCTTCTGGAAAGCCTCAAATGGCGATAGAGAAAATGGTGGAGGGGCGTTTAAGGAAATACTTTGAAGAAGTGGTGCTTTCAGAACAAAAATTTGTTCTCAACGACTCCAAAAATATCAAGGTTTCTCTCACTTGTACTACAAATCATCTCAAAGGGCGATTGTAGTCCTGACTCAAGTGTTACTTGGTTCCTGTCTAGTAACTCATTGAGTAATAACTTTGGACTTCACAGGGAGATTAATTGGTCTGAACTTATTCAATTTGGCCCAATTAAACACTCAATTGTAATTACCCTCAATTGTGCACTTGAATCTTGATTAAGCCCTTTTAATTACCCTTGATTTAATCCTATTGTGCAATTTGGTAAAACTCGGTCTCACCAAACTTGCTTGTACATAATTGTTATACTGATATTGGACTGATTTTAGGTGTGCATTCTTTTTTCCCTTTTTTTTTCTTCAAATTGGCCTTTTCTAATGAGCTATTCAATGGATGTTTTTTTGTCCCTTTTTCAGACGGTGTTGAACGAGTTATCAAAAGAAGTTGGTTCAAAAGTAAATATTGGGAATTTCATGAGAGTGGAAATAGGAGAAGGAATTGCCAGGTAGTCAACTCAATTTTAATAAATAGTATCTTTTGGTTGTATGTGTAGATTATCTTGGGTGTTGATCAGAAAATATAGCAACTGTTCGTAGATTCTCATTTTATCAGCTGCCACCTATATCAGAAGATTCTGAAGTGAAGTTGTAAATAGGAGTTTTTTACTGACTGATCTAGGGTCTTATTAATATAAAAAACTCCAAATAAATTATTATTCCAATAAATGATAATTAGTGATCAACAGTATATACCAGTAAAGTCACAAAGTTCCATTCTGTTGAGAAATCTGCTAATTGTACTGTTAAATTTACAGGTCAGACTCAGCTTGAGGCAAATTAAGCTTTGGACCTCAAAAACTATATTTTTTGACAGAGTTAGAGAGATCTTTTTATTTATGTTTAAAGTTTTTATTATTGTGAAATTCGTAGTCCCTGTTAAACTTTAGCAGAGAGATTTTCGGGACTTTACTGAAGAGGGCTGAAACAGCTTTTATGACGGATCTAGAGTTTCCTTTGTATGTTTTAGCACTGATTTTATTTCAGATAACATGATTTAATAAGTTGCAACAGGTTTTCAATACTGATATCGAGGCAAGATTATCGTTCTGTGGTGTGGTGCTAAGACCTTTATAATCTGTGTGCAAACCTACAGTCCTCTCTGAATTATTACTTAATGAGTAGTTGATTTCTACTTTTATTTTTTGTTTGTTGGCTCGTGTTAGTTTAGAACTGATGCAGTATTTTTTATGTAGTAAAGCCTTAAACAGTTACAAATTATGCAACAATTAGCCACCTAAAACATATACTGCAAACAACAAATACCAACAATTATACAAGGTCTTCAAATGGGGCCTGAAATAGGAGATATTCCATTGCTTTTGTTTTGGACGGCGGATAAAAAAGCTCATCTTCACACCACTGAGTTAAAATTCAGAAGCTTTTAATCATAGCCCAAAAAATAAACAAATATCATTGATTTTGCATAATTTCATTTTCTATATTGCAACCGCTAAATAATTCAATAACTGTGATGTAAAAAAAAAACAAAAAAATAGGATCAAAATCAATTCGATACTTATTTAGAATATAGGATCTATTTTGAGATTCGTGTCAGAATAAAACGGACGACTTAGTCTCATTCTACACGGTCAGGTATTACACTGGATCTGAATTCAACTCAAGTTCAGCAAAATCTCCTTCAAGCAATTTTGGAAGAGTATCGCATTTACCGTACCAGCCAAATAATTTTTTTCTGGACCAGCTTTAGATGCATGGAGTCTTAGAGATTTGTATCAGATTAAAACAGACGGTGCACAGATCTCTCATTCTACTGGTATGGTACCCGAATTTGTATCCTCTGTATTATTATATATAAGTATTATTATGTAGAGTGAGATAATCTGAACTGTTCTTTTAACTTTACACAAATTATATTGCCACCTGTGTTATTCTCAATAGTCACCATTTTAAATTAATCTTGAGCCGTAAATAGTGGTCGAACTGTGCTGTATTACAGAGGATAGTACAGGGGGCTGTAAATAGGATACGCGTGCAAGATACCTAGATCCGTATCTTCCCAGGTCCCTAACTCAATCCAATTGAAACGGACAGCCCGGATTTACTCTCAGACGGTGCCTATTCGGGATGGCGCAGGGGCCAGTATTAATTGTGCTTTGAATTCGTGCAAGGTAAAAGAAAAGGACGGATCCTCGACCGTCCGTTTCAATTGTATTCAGTCAGGTAACCTGAGGCCCGAGGGGATGTGAATTCCAAGGTACCCAGTGGGATCTGAACTCAATTGGTTTTTTGTTGCTCTACTGGTACTGCTCTCTCTCTTCGCGCGTAAACCGGGCATCGCTGGTTTGAAGACATGGAGGCTCTAAGAGCGTCGTATGGCTCCGACTCGGACGAATCCGACAGCTCTCCTTCGCCATCTCCGATCCGCTCCAACGGCGAAGATTCCAACCGAGCGGTGAAGACCGAGGCGTCGGATCTCCTGCCACCTCCCCCTCTGGATCTTCTCCAGCCCCCGAATTACATAGGCAAGTTTGTGTTTTTCATACTTTATTTAAAACTGCTAAATGGTAACTGAGTAGGTTTTTTAGTGTTATGTGCTTTTAGATTACTCGTCTCTGACTCAAGGGAACCGTGCTAGAAGCTTCCCACATGTTGAAGGAATTTATGCGCTTCATATCTACATTCCAGGTACTTTACTTGATGCAGCCTTGGTTGAGGAATTGTTTGCTTAATCAAGACTTTTTGTTAACAATTTAGACTATTTTGAGGTTAAGCCAAGCAAAATTACAAGGACGAAGTTCTATTGAGGAATTACACCTTGCTCCACGAAAAAAATAATAGAAGGGGAGGGGAAGGGAAGGGAAGGGAGAGAATGGAAGGAGATAGAAAATGTCATTAAATCTTTAACTCCTATACCCCCCATTTTGAAGGAGACAAATTTTGCTTTGTTTGGAGTAGAGGTGAATTTTCTCCTTCCCTTCCCCTTTAAATTCTGTGGAGCATGTAACAATCAATTTGTACCCTCTCCTCCCCTCCTCTCCCCACTTCACCTCTTGTGAATCTTATTTACATCCTTTACACCCCATTTCGGAGGATTGCTTGTTTGGAGAGTAGAGGAGGTGAGATTTTCTCCTTGCGTCACCCTTTAAAAATTTGTGGAGCATGTAACAATCAATTCATACCCTCCCCTCCCCTTCTTCCCCCTCCTCGTCACCTCTTGTGGTGCACATTAATCTCATGTAGGCTTAGTCATAGTATGCCTGACAGACTGATTTGGATCATTTGTTTGCTTTTTTTTTTATCTTGGTCATCTTGTCATTCATTGAGAAATTACACAACTGAAGCTAAGTAGAAGATTGATACGATTAAATTTTCTTACTCGAATGAGGCGTTATGACTTAAATAATGGTTCTGTTTGAAGTTAAATACTCTAGGGAATTTCATTTCACTATTGAACCTTCTTTGAGTTATCAAAAGCATAATTGTGAAACTCAGTAAATTTGGGAAAATCGAGTTGGATTGACAAAGCCTATTATAATTTGCACAACAAGTGTAAAAATTTGAAACCACATCAAGTCGACAGTACATGCTAATTTTTTTTTTGGTTTTTAATTTTCTTGGCTCAGTTTATATACCAGCTACAGCAAGGAAAGTGATGGTGCAAACCATGAAAAAAGTTTCTTCTGTAGTACCAAGCCTGTATGCCGCTGATACCGACTTTGCACTAAATGAACTGTGCAAAGATGATTGTAAACTCGAGAAGGTGCTTCTTTCTAGAGAGTTTCATATTAGTCTGGGAAGAACTGTTGGGATCCAAGTAGATCAGATTGACTCTATTGTGGCCATGCTTCGTACCAAACTCCATTTTCAGAGACAGTAAGGAAACATTCGCATTTCATGTGATTGGGATATTTCTTTATCTTGCATGCTAAATTTCTTTAATTCACTATCTCATCCCAAAGGAATATCCATTGTGTAAAATAGGAATAGATATTTTGTGCCAACATGGTATTACCTCTCTAAGGTCAGTGACCTTGACTTTGCTACTGGCAATGGTAATTTACTTTCATTGACATTGAGAGAATGAGTTTACTAAGACAATCTTGACAATATTTTCAAAAATAGAAGAAATTCTAGAGACATGTTGTTGGCCATATAGATTTGTTATGTATCAAATTTCATGCAATGTGAGTGTCATTTAATATTCCATCAAATTTCAAGGTGTTTTATGGACGGTAAAAGTTGCATCAAATTTCATCACTTTTAGTTTTATGTGCATGATATGAAAATATCATAGATCATAGTCCTAATGTGAGATTTCAAAATCAAAAGTTATTTTTGACAATCATCAAGATTGCCAAGTTAATCCACGGCAATGGCCCCAACCTGAAAGAAAATTATGAGTCCCTGTAATATAACTGCATAATGAGTTCTTCAACATGGTTTAATTGGAGATTAGGTACTGGATAGAATTCGACAAGTGGGAAGTTTTTGTCAATGATGATTCCACGCGGTCATTTCTTTCATTGGAGATTACTGGTACAGGCCTACAAGAGGTATATATCATAAAATTGTACAACTTTTTTCCCCTATAGTTTGGTTGTCTTGGTCACTATTTGTAAGTCTTATTTAATTTAAGTTTGACTGTATCTCATTTTTATATTTTTTCCCCCCTTTATTCGCCATCAGATTACACAGCAGATCAATGTTGTAGATGAGGTTTACAGATTGCACGGCCTTCCGGAGTTTTATAAGGTAACTTTTCTTTTCTTTTCTTTCTTTTATTTATTTTATTATTTTGTAACTTGGACAGCATGCATAAACATGAATCCCTACTCTGAGCGAGCTCTCTTTGTTTGGGGCGCCTATTTCACTTGTAAGAAAAGGTGATAAGGTTTGATCAATTTTGATTGATATAATTTCAGTCTTATCAACCAGGTCTCGGGTTTAAAACCACAAATAAGCCCAAAAAGCTTTTGGTTGCTATTATAAGAAATTTTGTAGAAGTGTGATCTTATTAATTTCGGACTTATTTGCAAACTTGCTTGTTTTTCGTGGTCATGTAAGGATCCGAGGCCTCATATTTCACTGCTGTGGGGACCAGGCGATATCAGAAACAATTTGAAGCAAGCAGTTGTGCAAATTGATAGATCTCGCAATAGTACAGGCTCATCACAGGGACCTAACTTTAAATGCAAGTTCAGCGGCATTGTTTGTAAAGTAGGCAAAAAATCATATGACATTTGCAAAATTTGAGAGTAACTCATGTTAAAAAAATTCCCTCTGTACTTGCTTTTTAAGCAACTTTTATTTTGCATTCTTTCATGCTAGTAACGGTATGTTATCTAATTTGACTCTGACTGGATATATTATTGTGTGGCTTTCTCCTCTCCCGTGTATCTCTCTACGAGTAAGAAAGAAAAAAGAAAAGATAATAACACGTGGCACTGTGTTTTTATTGACCTTAGTAATTTATATTCAGAACCTATAATTGTCTTAGAAAGGTCGACATTTCTCTCTATAACTCAAATTTTGAGTTAAGATCTAGATCGTCTGATTTAAATCCACAATAATATTAAAGAGCCTCGGGTGTTATAGGCGTGGGCCGAATTGGCGGATCCGTATCCTCTGCATTAACTCAAAAGGAAATCTTTTGAGTTAATGAATTTCAACTATTTGATTTTAAATATTAAGTCTATAACACTGGGGTCCTTTAATATTAGTGCAAATCTAGTTTGCACGAATCGTGAAACTAATTGGACAGTCAAGATTCATTAACTCAAAAGATTCTCTTTTGAGTTAATACAGAGGATACGGATTCCGAATTGGCCCTCTCCCTCTGGAACTCCTCCAGCCCCGTTTTTTTTTTAGTTACCACGAAAAAAAATAAAAAAAAAATGATTACCACTACTGGGGGCTTATTTCGCAACCTACCACCCACGCGCACCAAATTGGACGGTGCGCGTACTGGGGAGGCGCACCGCTGGGTGCGCATACTGGGCACGCGCACCGCGCTGAAAGTGACCCGGTGACCCGGTGCGCGTACTGGGCAGGTGCACCAAGCCCCTGGCGATTTTTGGTTTTTTTTTATGTTGTATTTTATTTTATCAACAATTGGATATATATTAATTCGCTTGTAATTTGACTTTAGTTGCGTTGAATTTATTTGTGTTATTTACGATCAATATTTTATTGGAATGATACGGTAGATATTAATAGAACATACAGTAAAAGTAACAAAAACATAATATCAAAATGTAGGAGACTAATATCCAAATAAAAATATGTCACAACATAATAACTAAATAACAGTCCAGAATACCCTGCCCCTCTCTACCTACTCGGTGGTGTGTACGGCACCCTATCTCTCCTCTCTTACCCCGCCGCTCTCTCTGTGCCAAGGGCTCATACTCTCGTGATGGCTGTGGTGGGACCTCCTCTTGTATCTCCCCAAATCTATACTCCTCAGATGGTCCCTGATCCTCCTCATATCGGTAACGAGCTGTGCGAAGTCTCCATACTCCACACCCGTCACAGCCTCTCCAGTAATGGGTAGGCCCCACAGACAACTCGCGTCCTTGAGAGACACCGTAATCTCTCCGACAAGCAGGTGGAATGTGTGCTCTCCGGCCTTCACCTCTCGACCAATGCAGATATAAGAGCGACATCTGCAATCAAGGGAGTGAGCTGGGACACATGCCACAGACTCATCCGCTGTAACGCCGGTGCGAATCACTCGTCGTAGAGGATATTCATCTGGTTGTTGCGTGTCGACGTGAGGTCATGAGTCTGCATTTAATTTCAAATTAAACAAAAATATAACATATTTATTTATTCAAATAAATATGTAAATTATTTGCAAGTAGTTAACAAATGTAAACTTACATATGAATTTCTGATCTTGTGGTTTCTGTATGGGAACCAGCAAACGGGGCTGAGACTCTCTTTCGTCAAGTGCGGAAAGACGGTCCGGGCCAACTAATATCCAAATCAATATCATCGTAAGGCATACCGGTTTGTTTAGTTCCGCTTGTTGACGCCATACTACAAATTGGTGCATTTCTAGTCAATTTTGGTATAAAAAAACCACAAATATGTTACATTTGTAATTTACTAATTGTTGGACACTGTGGGTTTAAAAAATGATCAATTTTGGATTAATTCAAACAATATAAGGTCAATTTGGTGCATTTCTAGTCAATTTTGGTTTAAAATACCACAACTATAATACATTTTTTATTTCCTAATTTTTGGACATTATCGGTAAAAAATTGGTACAATTTTGCATCAATTCGGTGCATTTATATTCAACTCTAACATAATTTGGTCTACAATAGAACAAAATATTATTTATTTACAATGTTACTAATTTTTGGTACCATTTGAACTATTTAATACAATTCTACTCAATTTTGGCCAATTTTAAACCCCTATTATTTAACTAACCAATATAAAAATAATTAAAAAAATAAAAATAAATAAAAAATTACATTTTACTGTGGAGAGATGAGTTTTTGCCGTGTTGAGAATTGATCCGGCGCGCGGGGGGTTAAATATTTTTTTTACCGCGGTCTGCCTACCCAGTCCGCGCACCGGGTTTAACGGGTCAATTTTACTGCGGTGCGCCTACCCAGTACACGCACCGGGTCAATGGGTCGGTACACGTGCCCAGTATGCACACCCAGCGGTGCGCCTCCCCAGTACGCGCACCGTCCAATTTAGTGCGCGAACTGAGTACGCGTGGGTGGTAGGTTGCGAAATAAATCCCCCAGCAGTGGTAACCATTTAATTTTTAATTTTTTTCGTGGTAACTAAAAAAAAAACGGCCTCCAGCCCTAGATTTACGGGTAAAGATTTTATTAGAGCATTTTTTGTTTCATGCAGCACGGACTATAAATAAAAAAGTGCTGCGCATGATTCGTACCCCTACATGAAGTTAAAACTGCTCAGTTAAAATCTTTACCCCGGATTTACATAGGTGAGTTTATTGGTTTTTTTTCTCATTTTAATCTGCAAGATGGTAAATGAGCAGTTTTATGTCCCAAGTCAACGAAGCACGGTCAGAAGCGTTCCCCATGCAGGGGCGGACCTGGGAATTGGGTTAGGGGTAGGGGAAAAAATAAGTTGGAAAGAAAATAAATTTGGTCCAAAAACAAGCACATTTGGTTAGGCAATAGCCCAGAAATACATGAATCAAATTATTTTTCAAAATCCAGAGACTAGTAGTTGCCCACCCTTCGTTTGCCCATGTTTAAGGAAACTATGGGCTTCATATCGTTCCAGGTACTTGGTCTGATGGAGGCTTGTTCAAGGAGAAGTTTGCTCAATTAAGAATTTTGTCAAGAATTTAGACTCTTTTGAGGATAAGTTAAAAACAAATTCGCAGAGATGAATGTCAATTGAGGAGTATTTAGTCTCACTGAGCCTCCATTGCATAGTTATTAATCAGCTATACACTACAGATAGATCTTGTTAAACAATGAACCCAACAAATTATCATCGAGTTGAGTTGAATTCAAATCCGTGCTCATATGCACTCACAAGGGATTTCGATTTACGTCCTTGTAGAGCAAGTATCTGCTTCTATTTTTCCCCAAAGCGCAGTACCTGGGATGGTAAAATGTCAGATTTATGACACTTGTGGTTGATTTGAGCACACATAAATAAACTGTAATTTACCGCATTTTGTACAGTTCCTTTCTTTTTATTTGGTTTTTCTAGAGTTGGTTCCTGTAATGCCTCTGATATAACTAGTCTCAAATCAAATCCAAACACCAAAATCTAACAGAAAATCATATACCACTGAGGAACAAATGGCGCCATCCAAATGACATCACCAGCTTGGACAGGATACCTGTAAGAAAAAAAGATAGGAACAAAAAAGCAAAAAGAAGATTTGTCAACAAGCTTAAATAATAAATTTTATGACCATATATTGTAGAAGCTAATAGTGTCGTAAAGTGAGAACAATATATGGAAAACATAAGTACCATTTATCACCCAACCGATAAATCCCCTGGCCCTCTAGTAGAAGTAAACCATGCTGATTATAATGCACCTCCTATGTCAAAAAAGAAAACAAGATATTAAAAATCAGAAATGAAGTTGGTACCAGAATATGGTTAATATGTATCATATTAATAAAATAACAGATGTATGAGTTTGACAAACCTTCACATTGAGATATTCTCCTGGATTGAAATCCATAATCTGAAAATGAGGATGCGAAAATAAGGGGTAACCATCATTTTATCACATTATTTGTAGTGCCAAACTTTTAAAAAAGGTCCATGCAGATATATCAATAGTTCAATAGAATATTCACGTGTCATAATGAGAATCTTACATGAATGTTGAAATCATAAGGGCCTGAGGTAGGTAACAGCTTGCGCAGTTCAAATATCTAAACATAGAAAGAGAAACATGAGACGTTGAATTTTGCATCAATTATTTATCACACGTTTTCCAATAAATTAGGCAAAAGCATAGAGTCAACTCGATCATTCCCTCCCTACTCTCTGATGAAAATGTAAATTCAACTGTACAAGTGAAACTGGGATGTATTTTGAGTAACTGTTCTTAAAGAAATAAAAATCAAGATAACATTATACCAACCTCTCCAGGAGTTTCTAGGAGAGGATGCTCATCAGTTGAACCTATTCTCAGCTCCGGCACATTTATTCCAATTTGAGCATATCTATATGTATGTAATTTTTTTCCCATACAAAATAACTTTAGTATGATAATTGGGGTCTTTTTTTTCCCTTTTTGTCTTTTGAAAGCCTCAATTCTTCTTAATTGGCATCATAGTTTTAGTGAAAGCCTTGATGAAAATAAGCAATAACCAGTAGAATAAAAGAGTATTACCTTCGCTCAAAAATAACAATAGTTGCCAATTCATCACACTTCATTGAATGCTCTGTATTAGGTGGCAAATATGCATATGAATCCACCTGAAAAACAGAAAAATAAAAGGTAAGGATCACCATAAAGCCCTTAAAGCCAAGGAAATATGCCGGACTAGCAATGTATTGGTAAAAAATTAAATGACTTTCATACAAGTGTTTGGTTTCTGTTAATATGTATTTTTTGGAGTAATTTTTTTATTTTATAATAAATAAATAGCATAGATAAAAGAAGTAATCTAATGAGAAAAAAGCCTTACTTTTAGCTTATGAAGGGCCCCAGCTTCCAATGCAACACTGCCCTGAACCACAAAAACAAACCTGAAAGAGGTTCTCTGATAAATGTCAGTACACATCAGAATAACAAAATTTATTTAATTTAGTTTGTAACAGTATTCACGGAAAACTAGTAAAATCTCCAACATTAGAAGTATTATTATGTATTGCTAAGTACAGGTGCAAAACACTTTCTATTTGTGTTTAACCAAACGATACCAGTTCCAGCAACAAGTTTAGGTGGGTAAAATTTTTAACAGTTGTTTAAACATCAGATGTTGAAGAGAAATTTCCGTGTTTGGACTTCATAATTCAATCTTGGCTGCTATTTAAAAAAAAAATTGACAGTTTGATATAACTTTAAGATGGATGCACCTTTCAACATCTTTCGGAGGGAGAGCAGATTTTGAGCCCTCTACAGTCAGTACACAAGAAATAGATCAGTGCAACTTAGCAGCCCATTGGTATCTTAAACTAAATTATGCGAACCAAATAAGGTCGTGTTTGGTTGCTACTTAAATTTAAAGAGGATTAAACTCATACTCCATCCTACTCCTGTTTTACACCTCGTTTGGTAGCTTAAGTCATGGCTTAAATTAATTCGGCTGGCAAAGTAAGATATTGGAAAATGAATTTCTATCTATGACAGTGGGCCCTACATGTGGAGTAAGTGTGAAGTAAGTTAATCCCCTTGGAGAGGTGGTTTAACTTACTCCATCTTACTCCTTATGTTTTACTCCTTGTTTGACAACTTAAGTGTTGAGTAAGGAGTTTACTTCAGCTCTTACTCCACAACCAAACATGGCCTAAAGGATTAAGAATAACTGCAATAGTTATAATCTTTTATCTTGTACCATCTTTTATCAGTTTAGTTATAGTTACAGGTATGACTGCAAATGTGAACTGTTTAGCCATCTTTTTTATGTTGGTTTCTCTTTGTACTACCAACTTTTAGGGTAAATGAACTTTTGTAAAAGCTTCATTGGAATATAGAGAGGCTCAAGTGAGTCAAGCTACAGAATTGAGGATAATTGAAGCAGTGTCGGGCCTTGATTGAATGGATTACCCAAGTGACAGTCAATTAGGCCCATTGGTCTTATTAGATAGTAGATTTGTAGGTACTGACATCATACAGTATGGGTACCAAACTAGGGAATTGTATGACATTAAAAAGTTGCACAAAGGTACCTTGCATCTTTGCCAAGTACATGACAAAATGTGCACCTATGGCTGGTGTGATGAGATATGCTCCTGATGTGTTGATCCTGAAAATAGTTCAAATTTTATTGAACCGGCACAAGAATATATTGTTCAAATGCTGAAATTAGAAAAAAGAATAAAAATAAAAGATGTAATTAGAGAGAAAGAGAGAAGATTACCAATCAGGGAGAGGACTGAACACTTGGCTTTCAGGTGTAATTAGAGCATGGTCCCGCTCAAAGACACTACGGGTGAAACCTGGTAAATCTGCAAATTTAATACAAGAAAATAATGAAATTGTAATTAGTGCACGGTTCAATTAATTTTTATCCTGTTAGACATCAAATTGTGATGCATAATCTAGCACCCTTCCACATTTACTTCAAAATGGCAAAAATAATAATTTAATAGTACCTTGGAGACAAGAAGGATTAAGAGTTGGATTAGTGACCTTGACATAAAGGGGTTTAGAGTCAGTGTCACAGCTCGGTGCAAAGACTGAGCACATTCCTTCTTCTGCATTCTTCCCTTTTATGACTAATAAAATTGTTACAAATATGAAAGGTCAAAATCAGAATGATAATTATGCCATCCAATTAATTAATGGAAAATTGCTGATATATTACCAGACTAAAACTGACCCAGATATGAACAAAAATAATAATTTAGAAAATAAGAAAGCCTAGTAATGTCTGTATGGACCAGTAGCAATCGTGACGCAATAATTATTAGGTCATGTATTACTACCGGGTCTTTCATTACGGAAAGAGCTTGAGAGTTAGGTACTTGTTCCTTGCTTTATAGAAACTTGTTAATACCAATAGTACAAGTACTTCAATCACCAAAAAAAAAAAAATAATGCACCATTATTGGCAATTGTCAGAATTATTCTTTATCTTTGATATCTGATCTGAATTCTATTACTACATTTGTCAAATGCTACTTGATCAAGACATCAATATGCTGTACATGGACAAAGAAGTCTGATTTTCTACTATTTCTTGCATAAAGAACCAAAAACATATTTACAGGAACATTAAGTTCTGCACAAGTTACCAAAAACCATAGATGAATTCCAAACCTCGATTGAATCCGGACCTTTTGAATCCATTAGAGGGTTTTTTGGATGCAGAGAAAGGTAGATTAGGGGTTTGGATCCATTAGAGGGTTTTTTGGATGCAGATAAAGGTAAATTAGGGGGTTTGGATCCATTAGAGGGTTGGAGGCACAGAGCCTAAAGAATCCTTAAGCTACTTATATAGTGCTTTAGTAGAATGTCCCATGGAAAATACCTTTTCAATTGCATTTAAGAAATGTGGGGATAGTTTGCTGAAATTGAGAAAACATCAAGGTTTGATTTGCAAAATCAATATGGCAAAGAAAGAATGGTCAGAAATTAGTCGACTGTTAAGATGTTGTGATTGCATATACACCCAGTACAAATTTCCATCAATGATTAGTCAGAATTTCATGTTAAGATCCTATTTGAGAATCTGGCCCTTTAAAGAGCTTATCTCCATTCTCAATTCAATTATCATTCCCAAAAGCGGAGAGAACTGCAGATATTTTTTTTTTTTGTCTATAGCTAATGAGTTTTGATGCGAACAGATACTACTAGAGTCTTACAAAAGAGTTTCTCTACAAAAGTCACTAATTCATCATTCAATACAATGATAAGAAATTTTATGAGCTGTTTTTCCCAGTGATGTAAATACGCAAACTGACAACAACAAAAAATAAATAAATAAAATTGAAAAAATTCAACCAGTAGTAACTAGACTGACTGGTACCAACAGGCAGTTACCAGTGCCTGACATGAGATGCTATAAGAAAAATCAGGCATTGCGTCATTCGGTATCAGAATCAAAATTTACAAAGGAGAAATCACTATAGCTTTATTCCTGATTTCAATTACTGTCAACAGGAATTATCCACTAAACCTCGTTAAACCAGCTAATATTAACCCCTCAAAGATGATCCATATGTCAAAGCAATCAAAGACGAACTTATGATTTGGCGGAAAATAAATTAGCAACAAGCAATTGTATCGTTCGTTTTTATTTCGTAACACGAGGATTCTACGAGTAACGGATATGATTGAAGAAATACCAAAAGAAAAATGGAAACAACGACTGGTAGTAGTACAATCAGTGTCGGAATTTTATACTAACCAGAGAGGAAGAGCAGGAGAGGAAGAAGAAGAGAGCGAAGATTCATCTTGTCTTTCAGTGGTGACTGGTGAGTGTGGTCTCTATCGCGCGAGCTACAAGAGGTATAGATACTCAGTCCAACTGTTTAATCCGAATATAAAATTTATAAATGAAGAATAAGAGTTTGCTTTTTGTGATATGATTATATAAGAATAAATAACAATTAAAAATTTAAATATTGTGATTATTGTCACATTTTTAAGGATATTTTTAAAGAAAAAGTGCATCGAAAACATACAGTTGTATTTATTATTTAAAAATAAAAAAGCTGCTTACTTCCTGTCGCGATTCGTGCCATAGGAGTAGGGCTGCACAAAAAATTCGTAGTTCGTAATTCGATTCGAGTTTGATTCGAAAAAGTTCGAAAAAAATTCGATTCGAAATTGAGTTCGTTCGAAATTATTTCAAACCAAACTTAGTTCGAAATTAATTCAAACCAAACTCAAACTGGACCTAGTTCGTTCGAAATAGGTTCGCAAACCAAATTTAGTTCGAAATTAACTCAAACGTGAACCGTTAATTTCTGCTGATAACTTATGTTCACTGATGAAAATATAAGCCGTCCAGTCCATAATTGCTTTGAATTCTGACTTCTGAAACAGAAAGCCCGGTCCAATTACAAGCTCAAATAAAAAAATTCAACAACAAAGCTCAAATAAAAAATTCACATGTTTATATCAGAAATTTTGCTTTTTATGGTAGGATTCTAAGTTTTTCGGGTAATCCAGTCTCAACTCTCTCGTTTTTTTCTTTGTTTTGATAAAGTTATTATTAATTTGATAAATTTGTTCAATTAATTTCAGCTTTAACAAACTATTAAATAATAAATAATAAATAAATAAAATAAATATTGTACCTTGATCATTTTTTTGACAGCAATACATTTTTTGGCATTTTTTTCATTTATTTTCGAATCGTTCATTTTACCGCGGGAATTCAACGGTCGATCTGCAACAAAATCATTCCAAATCTGATCTAGAATGATCAAGGTGCAATATTGAACGCAACCAATATAAAAGTTCGGAAGTTTTATTATGTATGAGCTTTGATCCAACACGAAATGTTTATGGCCATACGATGCTTCAATTTTCGATCAACTAAATGGATGGGTAAATCAAAACAAAATTTTATCAAACTTTCATGGAAGATGATAAATGCAGTGCTCTTTGATTTCAACGGTCCCGATCGAACCACAGACGATATATTTTCGTGCGCCTTCATTAACTCACAAGGCAAGAGTTTATGTCTCATGAAACATATACTCTTGCTTTCTAAGTTAATGAAGGCGCACGTAAACATGTCGTCCGTTGACCAATCGAGGCCGTTGAAATCAAAGAGCATTGCATTTATCATCTTCCATGAAAGTTTGATAAAATTTTGTTTTGATTTACCCATCCATCTAGTTGATCGAAAATTGAAGCATCGTATGGCCATAAACATTTCGTGTTGGATCAAAGCTCATACATAATAAAACTTCCGAACTTTTATGTTGGTTACGTCAATATTGCACCTTGATCATTCTAGATCAGATTTTGAATGATTTTGTCGCAGATCGACCGTTGAATTCCCGCGGTAAAACGAACGGTCTGAAAATAAATGCAAAAAATGCCAAAAAAATGCCAAAAAATGCAAAAAAATGTATTGCTGTCAAAAAAATGAAAAAAATGCTATCAAAAAATGATCAAGGTACAATATTTCTTTTATATGTCTAAAAAAAGCAAAAATTGTTGTTATTGATCAGCTATTTATTTAGAAAAAAAATTATATGTATTGCTGTAAAAAAAAATTCAAAAAATGCAAAAAATACTTATTTATTTGATAAAAAAATAAAAAATAATAAAAATAAACATGCAAAAAGTAAAAAAAATGTAAAAAGTTTGAAAATATATTTTTTTATTTTTTTCCAAATTATTTGCTGCCTAATTTTATTGTATCACTGCAATGCACTTTTAGACTCACTCAATAAAATATTAAATAAAATATTAACTAAGCGAGTGACCCCACAAATCCTGCAATCCGATCACCTCAATAATTTCATACCCTTAGATATATCCTCTTACCAACATCTAGATCTCTTCCATGTCATCATTCCGCTCCGTTTCCATTCAACCAATTAACCCGCTATTTTTTCCGCCACTACCTCCAATTTTTTTTCCCTCTTCCCGCTAATTTACGCCAAAACCACTCGCCCAAATTCCTCTCCCGCTAAGTACCAAAATAATCTCCCTCACGTCTTCTCTCTCTCACTGATGGCCTCTCACAACAAAGACTCCTCTCTCGCCCAAATCTCCTGTTGCGTACATTCAAACTGAGTATGGTATTTGGTTGTAATTAATTTTGGAGTGCTTGAGTTTTTATTTAAATTGTACTTCTATTGATATTTGGATTTTATTTAAATTGTATTTTGAATACTTTGGAGTGCTTGAGTTTTTATTTAAATTGTACTTCTATTGATATTTGGGTTTTATTTAAATTATACTTTGAATACTTGAGTTTTTATTGAAGTGCTGTAATTTCGCACTATGGCCCAGTCAGAAGTCATAAATCGTAAGTCGTAACAAAGTTCGTAAAGATTCGAAATTGAGTTCGTAAAAAATTCGGTTCGAAATTGGGTTTGTTCGAAATTGAGTTCGTTCGAAATTAATTCAAACCAAACCTAGTTCGAAATTAATTCAAACCAAACTCAAACTGGAGGTAAGTTCGATTCGGTTCGGTTCGTTTGCAGCCCTACATAGGAGTATAGGACCATTTGTTTTTGTAAAAATGAACCACCCACAATGCCACAAGGCCCACAACTGAGAATATTCCCTCCCATTTTGTCCAAGACCGCAGAGAAGTTAAACTCTCTGCAAAATAAATCTGCTGTTATTCATTGGGACTAACATAAATCTATTATTCTGATTTCAATTGTTTAAATTTTTTCATACACAAATTTTAATGAAACAAATTTGTTTTACACGAATTTCAAAAGAGATCGTCAGTTGAAATCGGAATAACAGATTCTTGTTATTTCCGAAAATTGGTCATTTGCTGAAATCAGACACTCGAGCGCCGTTTTATGGCTGTTTGAAGTTTCGTCGTCGTTTTTCACCTTCTTAGTGAAGATATCATCCCTATTCATACGTAATTTAGCGTAATTTACCGTATTTTAGCATAATTCTACATAATTATTGTAATTTCAAGTAATTTAGTATAATTAGCATAAATTAACATAATTTCAAGTTATTTAGCGTATTTTAGTATAACTATGCTAATTATATGTCAAAAAAGTAATCTAACAAATATTTTAAAAAAAATTGATTTTTTAGTGTTATATTTCAGCATATTACATATTTGTCTCTTAAAAAAATTAACATAATTTCAAGTAATTTAGTGTAAATCAGCATAAATTAACATAATTTCAAATTCATGTAACTTGACCGAATTTTTTAACTTGCCGAATTTTTTAACTTGGTACAAATAAAATTCATAAATTCATCTATGTTCTTAAATTCATTTTTGTTCATAAATTCAAATAAAATAAAATTCGGAAAAAAAAAAGGGGTCAGGACCGAAATCCCAATTCCCCTGTATATAGCACGGCTCCACGACCTTTGCCAGGTAAATTTGTAAATATATTAGTTTGAGTAGAACTAGGGTGTGATGTGCTCACCAAACTCTTTGGTGAGCACAACTCTACATAAACTATCGGATTCACTTCAAACGAGATTAATCCAATCGTTTAAACCAATGTACTTTACGAGTGATGGGCGTACATGCAAAAATTTGAATTTTTTGAATTCATTTAGTCTCAAGTCAAGTGGTCAAAATTGAGAATTTTTTGAATGCATTAAAACAATTTCATTTTGGATCATTCATTTTTCATCAATTTTGACCACTTGACTTGAGACTAAATGAATTCAAAAAATTCAAAATTTTGCATGTACATGCATCACTCGTAAAGTACATTGGTTTCAACGGTTAGATTAATCTCGTTTGAAGTGAATCCGATAGTTTATGTAGAGTTGTGCTCACCAAAGAGTTTGGTGAGCACATCACACCCTAGTTCTACTCTATTAGTTTACAATGTAATGGACTTAAATCGGATGTTAAATTATTTTCTTATAGTTATTCTTGTATGTTAAATATAAATAAATTCAGGTGCTGAAGAAGAGTTTGCAGTTATCAGTTCTTTGAAGATTATTTTATTAGGCTAGCCTATAGTTACGCTGTTAATTTATTATAAAAAAATATATTCAATAAATTGTTCTGTAATTAATATACTAGTACATTTTATTCTGAGATTTTTGGCCCTGGTTTAGTTTTGAGAAAATTAATTTTGTTTTGTGTTTTAATAGGCTTATTTAAAATATAACTTGTAGTCATAAAGTATTTTTATTATTGAAATAATTATTAATTATTATCAAATTTAATCGTATGATTATAAATTATTTAATTTTTATTAATAAATGATCATTCATGTGGAGAATATACCCAATTGGATGTAAGATACTAATTATTTAATTATATTATCATAAACTAAAGTTTCTAATTATTATCTGATATTAAATTATATTTGATAGTATTTGTCTCCATTTAAATATTAAATTTCTTTCTAATACGTAACTTTTTCGAAATGTTTTAAAAAATAGTTCTAATATTTATAAATTTCTAAGTATTTGATTGATTTATATTTCAACATTTTCTAGAAAGACCGTTAGAATTTTGAAAACAAAAATATTGATCCGTATTACAGACCAAATTGTGTTATGCATAGTACCACGGACTCGCTCAATATTTTTTGTTATCTCTAGCACCATGTTTGGTTGTGGCTTAAAGGGTGAAATAAGGAGTTTAGGCCTCTTTATTCCACCAAACGTGACTTAATTGAGCCGGCCTAACATGGCATAAGCCGATCTTTAGGCCGGCCTAAACTAAACCACCTCACATGGTGATTTAATTTTATTCCACGTCATGGCCTAACTCGAATAATTATAATAATATCTTATTAGTATATAATTAGTATATTATTATTAATAATTATTATTAGTATGTAATTATATAATTAATATCTTATATTGTTAATATATTAAATAAATATTATAATAATATGAATTATGCTATTGTGCTTTGCAAAGTAAAGCCATCGTTTTACTTCGGCTTACTTTTTGGATTTTCAAAGTCCAAAACTTCGATCCGACCGTTCAAGTTGATCTACATATTGAAATGTGCTTGCAGACCAAATTTTACATTTTTTGGAATTGTTTTACTATTTATTAAGCCACTTTGAAAATTGCTGATCACATGGTCCAGAATTTTGTTGCACTGTTTTTTCTGGACCATGTGATCAGCAATTTTCAAAGTGGCTTAATAAATAGTAAAAAAATTCCAAAAAATGTAAAATTTGGTCTGCAAGCACATTTCAATATGTAGATCAACTTGAACGGTCGGATCGACGTTTTGGACTTTGAAAATCCAAAAAGTAAGCCGAAGTAAAACGATGGCTTTACTTTGCAAAGCACAATAGCCCTACTCTAATAATATTATATAATTAGTATCTTTTTATCAATAATTATTATAATAATAGAGGAGGGATCAAGTTACAACAATTTTAAGTTACAATAATGTTACAACAACTATTTTTTGCGATTTCAAAGTCCAAATCGTCGATCCAAACCGTTCAACATGATCTCCATATGAATATGTACTTGCAAACCAAATTTTACATTTTTTAGAATTTTTTTAGATAGGTAGAAAAACTAGTCAAATTCAAACCATTGAATTTTATACCCATCTTAATAAATAGTAAAAAAATTCTAAAAAATATAAAATTTGATCTGGAAGCACATTTTATTATGGAGATCATGTTAAACGGTTTGGATCGACGATTTGGACTTTGAAATCACAAAAAATGGTTGTTGTAACATTGTTGTAACTCAAAATTGTTGTAACTTGATCCCTCCTCATAATAATATTAGAGATGGGCTATGGTGCATTGCAATGCATAGACACCTTGTGCATTGGACCATAAATCACCGATTCAAAGTCCAAATGGCCGATCCAAACCGTTCATCTTGTTCTCCATATTAATATGTACTTGGAGACCAAATTTTACATTTTTTGGAATTTTTTTACTATTTATTAAGCCACTTTGAAAATCGCTGATCCAATGGTCACAGCTCCGAAACAGTGAAAAATTCTAGGACCAATGGATCAGCGATTTTCAAAGTGGCTTAATAAATAGTAAAAAAAAATCCAAAAAATGTAAAATTTGGTCTCCAAGCACATATTAATATGGAGAACAAGATGAACGGTTTGGATCGGCCATTTGGACTTTAAATCGGTGATTTATGGTCCAATGCACAAGGGTGTCTATGCATTGCAATGCACCAGTAGCCCATCTCATAATATTATATATATTATAGTTACTATTAATATATTATTATTATATAATTAGTATCTTATTACTAATAATAATTATTAATATATAATTATATAAGAGGAGGGATTCGATTACACCTTTTTTGGTGACACACTTTGACACCTACCATTTTCAAAGTCCAAATAGTCGATTCAAACCATTCAACATGATGGATATATTAAAATGTGCTTGGAGATCAAATTTTACATTTTTTTGAATTTTTTGCTATTTATTAAGATGTTTACAAAAATCGTTGTTTTCAAACCATTGAAAAACAGCGATTTTGTAACCATCTTAATAAATAGTAAAAAAATTCAAAAAAATGTAAAATTTGATCTCCAAGTACATTTTAATATGGTTATCATGTTGAACGGTTCGGATCGACTGTTTGGATTTTGAAATCGCAAAATTAACCTATATGAAAAACGGTGTCATGATGTGTCACCAAAAAAGGTGTAATTGGATCCCTCCTCATTATATAATTAATATCTTATATTTTTATTATATTAAATAATAATTATAATAATATTATAATATTATAGTTATTATTAATATATTAATATTATATAATTAGTATCTTATTATTAATAATTATTATTAACATAGAATTATATAATTAATTTCTTATATTGTTAATATATTAAATAATTATTATAATAATATATTGTAGTTATAATTAATGTATTATTTTTATATAATTAGTATCTTATTATTAATAATTATTCTAACATATAATTATATAATTAATATCTTATATTGTTAATATAAGATATAATTATTATAATAATATTATAATATTATAGTTATTATTAATATATTAATATTATATAATTAGTATCTTATTATTAATTATATATCATTATATAATTAATATCTTATATTGTTAATATAGTAAATAATTATTATTAATATATAATTATATAATTAATATATTATATTGTTAATATATTAAATAATTATTATAATAATATTATAATACATTATAGTTATTATTAATATATTAATATTATATAATTAATATCCTATTATTAATAATTAACTAACTTGGGCTTTCAAAATTTTAGTCATTCACCAACTCTAACCAAACAAGGGATACCTTAAATCATGATTTAACGTTAGACCTCAACCAAACACGAATAATTTAGGCCGGCCTAAGTTGAAATAACAACTTAGGCCACTTTAACTTTAGTCCACAACCAAACACCACCTAGATGTTTCTACAATCTACTTGCAAGATATTTTGTTTGGTTGTTTCTAGAATTCTTGAGTATACTTCATGCAAATAAATTATGGACTTGAGCTTGTTTGTAATTTGTTACAAGTAGAAGTGGAGACATTGCATCATGGGCCTTCAACACGTATCATTTCGATACGTCTTGAAATTTTATAATTCAAAATAAGTTACAACAAATTTGCTAAGTGCGTGAAAGTTAAAACTTCTTTTAAATTTATTTAAATAAAAGTTATAAAAGTTTCGCATAATACAAATACAAAATAGAATATAACAACAGTATTAGTTGAGTAGTTCGATCCATCGTATAGCTACGTGTTATTTATATACGAAGTATTTTTGTTGCTTTGTAAAATAAAGAAAACAACCACGTCATTGTGGAAATATTTAGATTTTTTTTTTCCAAAGTTCAAGAAGAAAATATTCTTCAACACCTCATGATTCTGTTATCATCGACCCATGAATGTTAATTGAATTGTTTAAAAATACTTTTAACAGATCATTTTTTATTATTACAAAAAAAATTAATATCGTATAAAAATATGATTGACCTATTTGTTTTTTTACCTATTGGATCTATAAGTTCAAGTTATATAGTTTTGCTACTACTTTTCATGACCTTCGTTGCTTAACTTCTATGTTAACTAAAAGCTATTATGAAATGGAAACTTTCAAGCAACAATATGAAAGTAATTGATTGAGATTGGGGATGATTGATTCATGCTTAATTGGAGGCTTTGCTGCTTTTGGCCAAGCATGAAAAAATGATTTGAACTATTTAGGTATGTTTGGTTGCAAAATAAGAATAGCTAGAATAGTTCAAATTAAGAATAACTATTGTTGTTTATTAATTAAAATAGTTAAATCTCAAAACTCTTAGGAATAATCTATTCTAATAAGATAAAAATTTTGAATTTACTATTCTAATCAAACTAAACATCCAATAAGCTATTCTGAATAGTCTAACTTTAAAATAACTTATTCTCAATCCAACTAAACATAACCTGCGGACAGTTTCAAGCCTATTAGGTACCTGGCTCCTGGCGAGTACGTATCCTCTGAGATATCTCAACTTTTGCGTGACCGACATGTCCAGTGCCTATTTGGGGATAGCGCGGGGGGCCAGCATTATTTGTGCTTCGAAATTCGTGCAAAACTTATTTGAGTGGTTGCGATTTTCCATAAAGTCACGCATAGTTTGAGATATCTCAGAGGATACGAATTTGCTCCCGGCAGCACCTTTTGCACAGAATCCGTATCCCCTCAATTTATCTGAGGATAGAATTCTTAAATCCGGACCGTTCTTTAACGTAGCATGAATCTCAAAACAAATCTCCTACCTATACGGTATACATAAGGTATGATTTTCTTTTAACCCGGCTGAAATTAAGTTCAGACCGTTCATTCCTAATTGGACGGGGATTATGATTCTTTGCGCATGCGGACATTTGTTCCTCCAGTCGTCTGGTCCGGCTGAGTCACCATCCCAAAACCTCTTTAATAAAAGACAAAGGGACAATAACCCAGAAGATTAAACAACTCTGTTAAAAGTATAAACATCTCTGCGCAGATTTGATCTTTCGTCCATTTCAGACGCTCCAAATTAACAATTTCAATTAATGGGATGGGTGATCACTAGTCACTATAATCACTTGCCTAGCCATCACACTCAGCTCCGTGATTTTTATTTTTACCCAAAAACAAAATTATTTTAATATAAATAACCAAGTTTCTGGAAAAAAATTATTTCTGCCCAAACCGTAAATATTCTGTACGGTTTGATTTTTTTTTTTTTTAGAGAAAAATAGCTAAAATGCTGAAATGAAATATAACACAAAAAAATCGAATTGTTTTTTAAAATATTTGTTAGAAAATACGATACGAATAGGGCCGATTTTGTGCTAAAATACGGTAAATTTACTAAAATACTGAAATTACAATAATTATGTAGAATTATGCTAAAATACGGTAAATTACGCTAAATTACGTATGAATTGGGATGATATTTTTATTTTCACTGAAAAGGCGAAAAACGACGACGAAACTTAAAATGGCCATAAAACGGCGCTCGAGTGTCCGATTTTAGCAAATGACCACTTTTCGGAAAGCTTGTGAAAATGCGCATGCGTCCGAACAAATCTTCAGTTGAAAATAAAGGGAAGAGCCTCAAAACTTCAGTTGAAGTTTCCGATTGAGATTTTCATTTCTATTCTCCAATCTACGTAGCTCAGTAAATTAGTTATCTAATGAACTTGTAGAATACCAATTTTTATTATTTTTTGGAATTTTTTTACTATTTTTTATGATTTATGAAATATGCCACAAAATCGGCCCTATTCATACGTAATTTAGCGTAATTTACCGTATTTTAGCATAATTCTACATAATTATTGTAATTCAGCATTTTAGTAAATTTACCATATTTTAGCATAATTATTGTAATTTACCGTATTTTAGCACAAAATCGGCCCTATTCGTAGCGTATTTTCCAACAAATATTTTAAAAAACAATTCGATTTTTTGTGTTATATTTCATTTCATCATTTTAGCTATTTTTCTCTAAAAAAAAAAAAAAAAATCAAACCGTACAGAATATTTACAGTTTAATTCAAACCGTAAATATTCTGTACGGTTTGGGCAGAAATAATTTTTTTCCAGAAACTTGGTTATTTATATTAAAATAATTTTGTTTTTGGGTAAAAATAAAAATCACGGCACTCAGCTGGTTGCAGAGTTACAGATCTGTACACCGCATAGATGACAATATAGAAAGCGCCGTTTTGGATCCTCTTTCATAGACTTCTTTTTGAATATATTTTGTTCCACTTGCAATTAACATTTGCGGACGAAGGTCAAATTTTGGAAGTCGTGCTAGAGTTCAGATGTGTAGAATGAGATTTGCATCGTCCGTTTTAATCTGATACGAATCTCAAAGCGGTTCCTATAATCTAAATAGGCACCAAAATGATTTTGACTTAATCTACCGCAGAGCATAGGTGGTGGCGTGGTGCTTGCGACATAAAATTGAACCATATCGAGCGAGAAAGAGAAAGAGAGACTTTTGAACAAACAAGTTAAGTGCATAGGATAGGAGATCTCTCAGTATAGATCACCATGCCTTTCCTCTCGACCCCCTCCGCCTTCGACCTGCCCTCCATGGACTCGTCAGCCGCAGGTGAACCCTCGTCCGGCGATGACGCGGTCGAGCGCCGTCTGAGGGAGGCGGAGGAGCGGTTGCGAGTGGCAATGGAAGAGCTTCAACGCCGACACCACCGCCGCGGCGGCGGAGGCGACGGAGCTGTGCGGTGCGCTCACCATGGACCGGACGAGTCGTGCATCGCACATGCGGTGGGAAATATGTGCCAGAGCTTTTTGTTGAGTTATGGCGTTAGGGTTGGAATTGGGATTTTGTTAAGAGCTTTCAAGCTTGCTAGAGGCCAATCTTATTCGTCTCTCCTGGATCTTAAGGTATATTTGCGTGCTATGATCAGAATTTCGATGTAATGGTTGTCCTGTCAAACTTCAGTCAAGGACTGATGTGAAAACAATGAATTATGGCTATGCACTTGGGTAACTGTTTGTATTTACTGTTCATAGCAACTGGTATCTGAGCAAGATCTGATAGTAAGAGAAGAGGCTTGTCGGATTGGATTGCTTTTTGGAGGGTTTACTGGATCTTACCATGCACTTAGATGCCTTCTAAGGAGAATCCGGAAGAAAGAAGCACCACTTAATGCGTAAGTCTGAGACTATCTCCACCAGTAGTAGTAGTAGCTTCCTGGTATAATACTTATTTTGCCTGGTCCATGGTAAGTACAATTAGAATACCCTTTTTTTATCACTAATCTTTAATCTTGTTAAATATTAAACAGTATAGGAACATACTTGCTGGGAAAATTATATATAAGAATTCACCAAATGTCGCATTTGGTTAGAAGAATAGTTATGTAAATTTTGCCTCAATGAAATTGATGGAATTAATTGAAGGGGGTAATGGAGCAGAATTATAGCGGGGTCAATTGCGGGTTTATCTGTACTGGCATTGGATGATTCGAGCAGTCGGCGCACACTGGCTTTATACCTTCTTGTCAGACTTGGTCAGGTCAGAATTATTGCTTCTTTTTAGGAAAAAAAAAATTGGAAAATGGCTTTATTGTTGTTTATCTATTTAGTTGTTTGTTATTTCTGAGCTAAATTTGGGAACTTGAGGCTGATTTACACTTTGTTAGTTTGAGGATTTTGCATGGATTGGAAACTTGGTTGATCTAAAGGACTTGTAATTGCCATTCTTTATAAAAAATTTATGTTTCTCTGTATGGTTGCAGTGTGCATATAACTCAGCAAAGTCAAAGAATAGGTTTCAGTTATGGGATAAATGGGATAACTATTGGAGGCATGGTGATTCTTTGCTCTTCTCTCTGGCTTGTGCCCAGGTAACAAAATTTCACACTTATAACACACAGGAACACAAAAAGGATGTTGTGACACGTCATGTATTGCCTCTTATATATACCATATAGAAATATTCCTTCATTACTTATATATCAGGTGATGTATGCCTTTGTCATGCGCCCAGAGAGCCTCCCCAAGTCGTACCAAGACTTCATCCAAAAGACTGGGCCTGTTGCAGAACCAGTATATCGGGCCGTGCGGGAGTGCTGCCGAGGAGGCCCAGTTGACATATCCTCTCTTTCTGCCTTTCTGTCTTCGCAGAAACGGGTTAATGGGCCCATAAAGCTAACTAAATACCCGCCCATTATTCCGTGCTCTGTTATCCATCCAGAAACATCTTCTTGCGTTGCCAAAAATTTCTCTGCTGGTTGTACAACTTTTAGGAAGACGTTTCCACTTTACTTTTCTCTGACTTTTGTGCCTTCTGTGGTACTACGTCTTCACAAGGTATTCATTTTCGTGCATTTTATACCTTGTCTTCTCTTTAATGTTCTTAATGTAAAGTGATTTCTTTATTTATGTGATAAAATTTGGTAGTTTATCTGTGAAAAAAATTGTAGTTCTTGGAATCACCTGCGATGACATCCTGGTGTGCGCTGATTGGTGCAGTGCGCTCAACTGCTTTTTTATCGGGATTTGTTTCATTCTTTCAGGTAAAAATAATAATTTTACTTTTTCTCGATTATTTAATGCATTGTTAATAAAGTTTTTCCCGTCTCTATCACTTCTGAATCTGATGGTTAATTTTTCTTTTTTACAGGGTGTGATATGTTTGCATAGAAAGGTGGCAACAAGAGACCACAAGCTGGTATATTGGTTTGCAGGTGCGATAGCAGCTTCTTCCGTGCTTCTAGAAAAGAAAGCACGTAGGGCTGAGCTGGCACTTTATGTACTGCCCCGTGCTGCTGATTCTCTTTGGTACATTTTAAACAAGCGCCACTTGATACCTAACATAAAAAATACTGAGGTCTCTCTCTCTCTCTCTGGTTTTCTTTTTAAACCTTGGCAGTGGCATCTCTCTCTCTGTGTGTTCTTTTTTTTTTTTTTTGAAAAACTTGCCATTATAAAGTGTTTTCTGGTTATCGCATTATTGAATTATATATGAAACTATGACAGGTGGTGCTGTTTTGTGCATGCATGGGAGGTGTTATGTACTACTTGGAACACGAGCCTGACACCATGGCCCCATTTCTCAGAGGCCTTATTCGCAGGTTTCTGGCAAGTAGAATTAGCAATCCAGACGCACCCCTCACCGGGAATAACTCGTATACTTACTTGAATTCACTTGGAGTAGAAAGTCCTACTAATAATTCTGATTCTGACTCTCGGCAGCAAAGGGAGGAGAATGAGCACAATACATCTGTGACTTATAATCTCGAATCAATTCCAGGGCTTTAAGAATTATAATTCTTGAATAAACGACTTGTTTAGTTTGATATTCTTTGGTTTGTGTACCCGAAATGAGGGCCTTTTGATGACCTGTTATAGAGTATTTTTTTTATTTTTTTTTTGCTCAACTATTCTAATAAAGTAGCATCCAGACATGATTGTGTAGTAGTTATACATTTAGTAGAGATTATGATTTATTAAGATATTGTGTTATGTGAGTAAAATTTTGTATAAAACGCCTGTAATGATGTAACAATAATGCAAATCATATGTGGGACGAAAGTTGATGGTTGTTGTTTTTCCCCCTCTTTGAGGGCTTATTTAATAAATCAAGGAAATAGTTCTTCAAGTCTTTCATTATTCGGAAGAGTGAAAATTTTGTCTGATAGAATATTGGTTGGAATTGTAAATTGGTACGTTGTATAAAATATTCAAGTAAAATATTTGACAAATATGGTTACATTTTTTTTAATGCAAGTTAAATAATATTTAAATGCTATATTTTTCAATGAATTGCATTTATATTATTTCTCCAAATTGCTTTATGTGTTACTACTACAAATCCTAAAACATAACTAAAAAATACTGAAATTGTTCAAATTGTTGCAGTCACGTTTAATACAAAATCAATATGTTGTTGCTTTGCTGGCTCTCGCGCTCGTTGGCGACCTTGATGATCGAAGTTATTTTATTATCTGAGTAGAACTAGGGTGTTCCTAAGTTCACCAAACCTCTTTGTGAACTCAACCCTAAAATTTATCGGACACATGGTAACTCGTTAAGAAAATTCTTCTTTCAAGTTCTCGATTTATAACTAAAATTCAACACAAATTTTATCTTGTCACCGTTTCAATATAACCAACGCAGTATTAGTACTCTTTTTTTTTTTTTTTTTTAAAGTACTCATTTCATGAAAATTCTTGAGAAAATTTACAATTAACTTCGGTTTAGAAAAACCCATATTTCAAACAAAACTTCGGTTTAGAAAGAGAATGATCAGCATAGCATTAGTTACAAAATTGACCAAATTTTTACCGTAATCCTCATTAACACAAATAAATATCTTCTTTTAAGCACTAAAAAGTATGTATAATAGAAAAATTAACACGATAAGTTGCTTAAAATTTTGCATGAGAATGCAAAGAGTTGTATTATTTTAAATATATGAGAAGACTGATCGATTAAGATAAACGAGAAAAGAAAAACAGGATCACATATTTTAAGGACATGAATATTATGATATGACATATGAGTATATGACTTTGAAGTTTGAAAATGTGATTCTGTATTTATAATTTGGCAAATTCTTCTATAGACATAAGGATCTATTTGTAAAATGAACATATTTTCATTTTCAAAGTTCAAACAGTCGATCCGACCGTTCAACATTATCTCCATATTAAAATGTACTTGGAGGTCAAATTTTACATTTTTTTGAATTTTTTTACTATTTATTAAGTATTTTACAAAATTCAATGGTCTGAATTTGACTAGTTTTGTAAAATACTTAATAAATAGTAAAAAAATTCAAAAAAAATGCAAAATTTGACCTCCAAGTACATTTTAATATGGAGATAATGTTGAATGGTCGGATGGACTGTTTGAACTTTGAAAATGAAAATATGTTCATTTTACAAATAGGTCCTTGTGTCCACCGAAGCATCCCTCTTATTTTAAATATATGAGAAGACTGATCGATTAAGACAAACGAGAAAAGAAAAACAGGATCACATATTTTAAGGACATGAATATGAGTATATGAAATATGAGCATATGACTTTGAAGTTTGAAAATGTAATTCTGTATTTATAATTTTTGGTTTGTAAGGGTTGATTCAAGGGTGTATAAAGTTTTCGGGCCGTCTCGGATTGAGTCGGGTACTGGTACACGCTTGACTTGTTGAATCTAATTTTAAATTTAGAACCAATGAAGGCACATAATTAGAATTAATCATATACGTATATTAATTGAGAATAAGTTGTATAATAAATTAATAATAATTATTAAATGACTTAATCTCAGATTAAAAATCTCGACTTCCGTCTGGTCGGACCCGACTAGAGTAGAATGCGAGTAAACTAGGAAGTTCTTAGGCTCACTAAATTTTTCAATTTCAAAATATATCGAATTGACCTCAAACGACGAATCTAAATTACTGAAATCTATCTACTTTACGAGTGATGTGTTTACATATAAAATTTATAGATTTTCAAATTAATTTAATATAAAGTCAAGCAGTAAAAAAATAATGAAAGATAAATGTATTAAAATTAACTTATAATTTTTATTATTATTTGACTATAAACTAAATTTGTTTGAAAATTTATAAATTTTACATTATAATGAATTTACTCAAAGGTCGAGAGTTCGATTCCCTCTCATGACTTCGCAGCCTCTGCGAAGATTTAAAAAAAAAGTTTAAAGTCAGGAGGTTAATAAACTTTTGTTCATGCTGATGCAAATCCGATCCCGGTTCAACACCGCTAATTTTAGAAATGCCAATGAATCCGATTATGATCGGACCGAGTGCGTATTCTCTGAGATATCTCAACTTTTGCGTGATCGACGTGTACATTGCCTATTTGAGGATAACGCGGGGGCAACATTATTTGTGCTGAACGTATTTGAACGGTTGAGATATTCCAAAAAAATACTCAAAGTTTGAGATATCTCAGAGGATGCGAATTCGATCAGACCAGGGTCCAACCAGACTTTGCGAGGAATTTGTATCCTCTCTGCATTTAACTCAAAAGGCAATATTTTGAGTTAATGCATCTCCACCATTTGATTTCTTTAAGATTCGTGCGGACTACATCCGCATTAATATTAAAGAGCCCTTATGTTTTAAGCAGGATCCAGATTGACTCCGTTTAAAATCAGACGGTCTCTTTTGAGTTAATGCAGAGGATACGCATTCCTTTGATAATACAATACTAATATCTTTTGTAGTATTGTACACAATTCCAGTCAAAGTGATAATTTTTTCTAGTCAATCATAGATGTATAGGAACTTTTAAGATTCCTAGCAGGTTATTTAACATTCGTACAGGTTAAAAAAATTCTCAAGGAGTGGTAGGGTACTCTCAAGGATGCAAACTGCAAACGGATCAGATATTATTTATTGAGTGAGGCTATGGTACTTCGGCTAGTGTACTATGGCTAGTGTACTACGGCTCAATATGGTACTTTTTAAATCCTAACGGTCGATCCGAACTGTTCAATGTGATATTCATATGAATATGTACGTGCAAACTAAATTTTATATTTTTTTAGATGGGTAGAATTTTGATGGTCCATAATTTGTATAAAACATTGAAAATTCTACCTATCTAAAAAAATAGTAAAAAAATTTGAAAAAAATATAAAATTTAGTTTGCAAGTACATATTCATATGGATATCATATTGAACGGTTCGGATCGACCGTTAGGATTTTAAAAAGTACCATATTGAGCCGTAGTACACTAGCCGAAGTACCATAGCCTCACTCTTATTTATTTGTATTTAAAAATTAAATACAAAAATCTGATGTCCGAATATCCATACAAATACGGATACATACATGATTTTGAGTTATAATTATTCGTATTCAAATAGTAGATATATATCATATATTTTAATATATATTATAAAAAAATTATATTAATCACCGTTATAATTAAATATATTTTTTAAATTTTAGTATTTAATAATATTTTTTAATAAATAATAGTATTGAAAAACAGATACCGATATATATCCGTTTAATATCCAAAGATAAAAACAGATACGGATGTTTTACGACTATCCGATCCGTTTGCATCCTAGACCGTACTCTACTAGATCTGAAGAGTCCGGATCCCCTAAATAACCCAATCTTTGGATTTTGAATCAAGACCGTCCGATTCGAATTCGTCGTTTGGGATCGTCTCGGGATTCGAATTTGTTGTCGGGATGTGTGCGCTCACTTCGGGAATAGATTTTCACAGATTCGAATCGGACGGTACCGATCTAAAACCCAAAAGTTGGGTTACTGGATCCGAATTCGGATCTGAATCCGTCAATAGCTGTACCGAGCTTACGCTAGAAGGTCGGGCTTCAAATTTTAAAACACTGCCCGTCCGCCGCTCCCTCTCGTCTCTCTCTCACTCTCTCCCTCCCCGTTTCCACACAACACACAGTTGCGAGTAGAGAAGACGATGAACAAAGAAAATGCGCCGCCTCCTGGATCAACAGCGGTCACGAGTTGTTCCAGAGCTTCAAAACCTTTCCTCCCTTGCAAGAGACCCTTCTCCCCCTTTAGGTCCGTGTGTTTCAATTGTTTTTGGTTCGTCTTGTGATTCTGAAGTACCTCCAAAAATCTGTTCAATTTTAAGCCCCTTTCTCACTTATATTTTGGGTCATTTACATATTTCAGCAATAAATATACATCGAACCAATTGCTAAACCGGGCCCCGCTTTCTGACATCAAGAACAAAACCCAAAAACCAGAAGAGCAAACTGAGAGCTTCTACTCAACTCCTTTGAAGCCCAGAGAGTTAACTTGGTGTCAAAGTTCCGTTCTTGATGAAGAGCTAGATGAGGCATTTCTACAAACAGTTGATACAATCTGTAGAGAGCGGTCTAGAAAAAAACCGGAGAGATCCAGTTCGATCCAACTGGATGAAGTGGGCACTTGGGGTTCGAATAGAGAGGGACGAACTGAATGGATGCATGATAGGTGCGGGGATATTACCATTCCTGTAAATAGCACACAAGGAGAATCAATTTTTAGTGATGAGGCATTTCTTCAAGAAGTTGATTTGTTGTGTGAAAGGTCCATTCTAAAAGAGGAAAAGTCTGTATCAATAGGAGATGTCGGTGCTTGTATGAGAATTGAACAAAATGAGGTAAATTTTGATCAAGCACATGGAGAGAGACATGACAATGGCAATTTAATACCTCTGAATAATGCACAAGAAGAAGTGAGTTGTAGTAACGGGGGTTCTCTTGCGCAAATTGATGTAATATGTGGACAAAGTTATACTATACCAGAGAATGAAGAAAATAGATTAGATTTGTCAGAAAGACAGGCAAAAGACGACGAACATTTGATGCCAGAGAAATACAACGAGTATTTTAAATCATTAAACAACAAGCAAAGAGAGGCAGCTTGCAACGATGTCTCAGTTCCTCTTATGATTGCAGCAGGACCAGGAAGTGGAAAAGTACTTGATTCTTTTTTTTAAATTTAAATGATAAATCTGTCTCTCTTCTATTTTCTTGTTGCTTTTTGTGTAATTCGGAGTTTCTTTTATTCCTCAAATTGAAGACTTCTACCATGGTTGGTCGTGTGCTAACACTGCTCAACGAGGTAACACTTTTACAACCGCCCACTTTTATTAATTATATATTTACATATGGTATGATGGTTGAAAAGAACTATATGTCTATATACATATTATAACTTGTAGGGAATCGCTCCCGATAACATTTTGGCTATGACCTTCACAACAGTCGCTGTTTCGGAGATGAGAGAACGAATCGCAAAAGTGGTTGGAAGACAAATTGCAAAGGAACTTGTCATAAGCACATTTCATTCTTTCTCTCTTCAGTTCTGCAGGTCACATGCTGAAAAGTATGTCATTTTTTTTTTGTAGAAGTACATCTGTCCTTTTCTTTGAGGGGAAACTTTATATATACGTCTGCAGATCCTAGAGAAATTCATTTCCTTTTCAGGAAAAATGTCATATACACATATGTACACTTGTACAGTCACAAAGAAAAGATGGTATCTGGTTCACTTTTAAGAGTAAACATGCTGCCTATAACCCTCCAGATGCCCTAACTACTCCTACCTGCTTCTTTGTAAGTAATGTAAGGAGAAAGGAGTAATAGTTTTGATTTTCTGGTATAGTTGAAGAGAACTTTCAATGGGTATTTTTCATGTTTTTAAAGGGCATTCTTGATTTTTATAATCTGTTTAAGGGGAAAAATGACATTTTGAGGTTCAGCATGCATAATCCTTCATTTATTACATGACTCAAAAACTATTTGTTTATTCCTTGCACTTTGCTTGTCAAGACTTCGTGAGATAAATTTGCATTGTAAAAAAGGCTTTTCAGGATTATATACAGAACTATAATTCTATAAAGCTAAAGATAATTCTTGTCTTATTTTACCTATAAGGAAGGTTGGGTCGAACAACTGAATTCCTGGTATATGGCCATGGGCAACAGAGGCGTGCGGTTATTGAGGCCATGCGGTTAGTTGAAAATGAAAAGAATGCCTCTAGCGAATCCTGTATTGATGGCATAAAGTCATTTAAAGAGCAATCCAAAAAATGGGAGAAGTTTGTGACCAAGGTTTGTTTATGCCAAAAAATTTTGGAGCTGTTTGGTTTCCTCATATTCTTTTTTTGTATCAGCTATAAGTATTTTATCGATTTGTAGGCTAAAGCTTCAGGGAGAACTCCTGAAGAATGCAAAAGAAGTGGGGATCTTACTGGAGTACGTTTAATTTTGTTTCTCTATGATATGACTACTTGTATTATAAATACAATAGCATTACAATTTGTTGTTTATCTTTTATTTTTCCCTTCTGTTTGTCAGGCTTCAATTCTTCAACACTACAATGAAATACTTAAATCATGCAATGCATTGGATTACAATGATTTTATTAGCTGTTCTATCATGCTTCTCTCAGATTTTCCTGAAGGTCTGTAATAATATCCTGGATTTTTTTTTGGGTGCAATTGTAAGGCCTGAAAAATAATTATACAATCATGACATTTGTAGTGCAAAGAGAATGTACTGGCAAATGGAAAGCTATAGTAGTTGATGAGTTTCAAGATACCAGTTCTATGCAATACCAACTTCTGAGAATACTTGGTTCTCATAACCATATAACTATAGTTGGAGATGATGATCAGGTACTCCTTTTCATAAATTGGAACAATTAGATGTGTTTTGTAACAAAAAATTAAAATACAATGCATACCCTAAAATATAAATATCTCTCATGCCTCTGTAAAACATTAAATTGCCATAAGTATCTTTCAGAATTTCTTAAAATTTTGTATGGTTGGATAATGTCGTGTTTTGTTGGGGGTAGACGTGATATTTGTTGTTCTTCATAGATATTTTCTGAAGGTTTTTCTTTTAATAGACAAATCTATGGTGGACATAATCTTGGCTAATGGCGCCATATTCATCTCCACTAATGTTATTTATTTATTTATTTTCTTTGGTTTCAGTCAATTTTCAGCTTTAATGGTGCTGATGTTTCAGGATTTGATTCATTTAGAAGGGACTATCCTAATCACAAGGAGGTTATATTTTTTACTTATTTGAATACTATTATCTTCAAAGAATTTCTAATTATGAGAAACTGTCATGAAATTTGGTTTATGAACTCTCCGTAGGAGGAGAAATGCTGGCTTGTTTGTGTTGATATAACAACGAAGCCATAAAAATTGCATCTGAACTGCTACTGGCATGGATAATGCTATATACTAATTATGTATTTTGTTTTATTAATAATATAAATAATAACTCATGGGCTCATATCTAAAATTCTCATATGGTGAAACAACTGTGACACAGATAAGATTGAACAAGAATTACCGGTCAACAAAGTCAATAGTGGAGGCAGCCACAGCTTTGATTCACAACAATACCAAAAGAGATCTAAAATGTCACAAATTAGTGGAGACCGACAACCCTGATGGCTCTAAAGTATCCTTTCTCAAGCACATTTTTACATTTGATGTTTTATGTATGTACCAAGAAGATCCTTTATTGCATTATTTTATTATTTTTTTCATTTTGATGTTGTCCTTTATGGGCACATAGATAAATGTGAAGGAGTGTCATAGTGAAGAAGCACAATGCGCATATGTGGTAGATAAGATAATAGAGATCACATCAAGCTCAATTTCTAACTATGGTAACATTGCCGTACTTTACCGGAGACAGGTATTCACACTTCATGCAAATGCTTATTTCAATTTTAATAGAGAAGCTAAAGCTGATATATCAGACCACTGTAGTATGCAATTTCTTACTCTCTGAGAGTATAATTTTACATTAGACCTTTTCCAATTGTGGGCCTGAGATCCCCGTTGATATTGACAAGCACATATATAATATATATTTTGTTCTGGACCTCTAGTAACTTGCAGTTATGTGTGTTAGTGTATCATGACCACCATAAGCATCATTCTTGTTCTTATGTCGTAAGGTTCCTTTTTATAAGTTAAAAAAGAAAATGGTGAATGCAGATATCTGGTAAAGCATTTCAAATGGCATTTCGTGAGCGCAAAATTCCATTTAATATACACGGTGTGGCCTTCTACAGAAAAAAGGTCAGTGTCTATTTTTTTTATTTGTCAGAACAGTTTTATGTTTACCCCTGTAAAACTAAATATCATATAGACCCGTAAAAGTTGTTAAGCATCCACGGATGACCTTTAGAATTTGGTGAATATAAACTATTTACTTCGCGCCCAAATTTCCTTCACTGAAATATGTATAAAACAAAAAGAAAATAAAAGAAACTAATACTTCCATCAGGTTGTCTGTATGTTGGATTTACTTTTTCATTTGTTTTGCATATAAGGTAACAAGCATATATTCGGAAAATTTAGTTTTAAATTTATTATTAGGTAATAAAAGCAATATTGGCAATACTCAAGACGACATTGTCTGGTTGTGATGATGGCCCATCTCGTCAGGCTTTCAAAGCCCTTTTCCCCGGTGATAAAGAAGAAAAAAAGAAGGTACCTTTATTTGCTTTGGTAATATTTATTACGAGAAACAAAAGGCAAAAAGCAACAAAAAGTAATATTGGTAATGCAATTTCAGGTAGTGGAGTATGTTGAAAAGATAAGTTATGCAAGAAAATGTGGATTCCTATTAGCCGCCCGTGATATTTTTAGTGCAAAGATTTCTGGCACCTTCAAAAGGTCCTTTTAAGTTAAATGCATTCATATTCATATTTCTGTTAGAGACCTATTTTGAGTTTTGACATCCTTTTTGTTAAATTTTTCAATTTTATTTCATATAGGGCTCAGTTGACTCAAGGCCGTAAAGTCTTATCAACACTAGACATGATCTCAAAACTTGTGCAGAGGGTAAAATCTGCAACACTTATTTTATATACAAATTTGGCCAAGTCACTTAATGGATTTTTTTTTTCTTTTCTTTTTGGGACACATTACTTGAAAAATGCTTATGTCCCTGCATACCAGACTATGTACCAATTGCGCCCAATTCATTCAAAACATAGAAATAAGTTATGGAGAGCCCTTTCCACAAGTATCATATTTTTTATGTTAATGAGTTTTGACATTGTTTATAAGTGGGGTATAGATACCTTTCTTATCTCCATTTGAAATTTTTTGCATGAAGGAGCAATCAATTTCAGTGGTTGTCACTTCAGCAGCTGATGTCTTACCTCAGGTATATCATAATTTCTAACCATGAATCCTTTTTAAGCATCTTTTTTCTTTTCATTTTTCCAGTTCATGCTATTTTATTTATTTTTGTGATATAGAAGTACCTTCTAGAGCAGCGTGCAACTGTAAATGTGGATGGTGGCAAATTCCTGAATGAAGATCATGACATCAGATCTGTAAGCATTACAGCTGTTTTCACAACATAATTTCAATTTATGTTTTGTTGGGTTCCTGATGATTGTGCCCAATCTTCTAATGCTTAGGTGATTCAAGTTTTAATGGATGATTTGTCGGATTTCTTGTCAAATCATTTCTCAAACCTAGAGGAGGCAACCGAATCCACGGAGAAAGGATGTGCATCTACACTCAAATCGTTTATAGACTACATTGCTGTAAGAGAAACAGAGAATTTTAGGTCAAGAAGGAATGAAAATGAGAATTCTGTTACTTTGACCACAATTCACCAGGTTATTTTATTTTTCTGTAATAGGGTCTACTTATTTTGCACATATATTTTTCTTGACATTTTTATTGTGTCCTTTTGCAGTCCAAAGGATTAGAATGGGATGTTGTTTTCATAGTAAAGGTATGTTTTCTTTCTTTCATTGTTCTTTACAAAAAACAGATTCATAATTCATTTAATTGTTATTTTAACAGAGTTTACATTTTAGTTAATTTCAGGCAAATGACTCTGAAATTCCTTTGTTGCATGAATACAATAGTATATCTAAAGAAGGTGGCATATCTCTTGAGGTATGTCTGGCCATTTGCATATTGATCTGTACAATTTTCTTAATTTTCCATTATTAAATGTGAAATACATTTTGTCCCTGACATGTTAGGAGGAGAGAAGGCTCTTTTACGTCGCAATGACGCGTGCTAGGAAAAAGCTTCACATTTTATACCTAACACTGGATTTCAATCGTCAGGTCAAGCACATTTAAGTTCTGAATTATTCTTCCATAATGATTACATTATGATACTGATGATAGTAACTGTTAAGAATAATTATGTAAAAAGATAATTATGGATAGATTAGGGTCCTATTCGTATTTCAAACCAAAAATCAATGATACCCGCTGTTTTTCGAATCCATATTCTCTGAGGTAACAGAATATTTCTGTTTGAATCACGGCCGTCCGATTGGAATCCGGACCAATCCGGTCCGAAATAGAGCCGCTTTAATATCGTGTGACTTCTGATTGGACGGTCCAGATCCAAACATAAATATTCTGTTACCTAAGGTGATACGAATCCCCGTTTTTCACCGTCTACCTAAACCCCTACGCTCCACCAAAAAGAAAATCGCGCGTCCGCCCAAAACAGCGCCACTGCTCCAGTCCGCTAAACCTTAGTTCGTCGCCGCCCCTCGCTTCCTCTCTCCATCTCTCTCTCACTAGCTCTTTGGTTTGGTTGCCTGTGTGGAGGGCTCTTCCCCACAACCGCAGTGGCGGGGTGAGTATGGAGAGGAGAGGCATGGCCGTGCCGGACGGAGTGGTCTAGGCTCGCTGGAACAAGAGAAGAGACACGGCTGCCATGAGCCGTGAGCCGTGAGCCGTGAGGAGATCATAGAGAGAGATCGCGACTTGTGTTGCCTTCGCGGGGTAAGCTCAGGTTGAGAGGATGAACAAACTCTTTGGAAAGTTAGATGAGGACGATGTGAAGGTGTTGATCAAACTGTTGAAGCAGGCAGAGGCTTCGCCGCCAGTGACACAGCAGCAGCTGTCGAGTCTGGAGCTCCTTCAAGTGGATATGAAGCTTGATGGACCAGCCACGTACTTGAGTTGGTCACGGCGGATCACAGGTGCCCTGGCAGGGAGCGGTCTTGAGGGTTACCTGACAGGGGAGGAGGAAGAGCCCAGTGATCGCAAGACTGCTGAGTGGAAGACATGGAGAGCTACACACATGTCATTGTATACCTGATTGCTCAACTCCATGGTCCAATCGATTGCCAGTACGGTTGATAGCATTCCGAGTGTGAAGGACATCTGGACAAAGCTGCAGAGGACCTATGTTTGGGAGGGGAACAATATGAGGGTGTTACAGATTGAGCAGGAGATAGATGATGTTTTCCGAGGAGATAGGATGATTAAGGAGTATGCCATGCCAGAGCTGCAAAGGACCTATGCTGAGAAGGGGAACAACATGAGATTGTTCCAGATTGAGCAAGAGATAGATGTTGTTTTTCAGGGAGATAGGACGATTCATGAGTATGCCATAGAGCTTGAGCGTCTATGGACTGACTATGACCACTTCTCACCTTTGACAGTGTGCAAGGATCCGGAATGCAAGAGCAGGGAGGTCTTTGCACAAAGGAGAACCATGCAATTCCTTAAGCACCTCAACCCTGCGTTTGATCAGAGGAGGGCAATTCTTCTAGCTCAGACAAAAATTCCCACACTTGATGAGGCAATTGCGATTATGATGCAGGAGGAGAGTCGAATGAAATTATTTTCTGATGCCACTGGACTTCCAAGGATGCGATCTGCCTTGGCGGCATCGAACCCAAACCCCTCTAGGAGTTATGGTGAGACTCGTAAATGCTACAACTGTGGCGAGGTTGGTCACTTGAGCAGAGCCTGCCCTAAGCCTCCTAGAGAGAGAGAGAGAGGCTGGTAGACGAGGATAGCCTGGCGGCCGTGGACATGGCCGTGGTGGTTGTCGAGGTGGCAGAGGCAGCTCATATTGAGATTGATAGGTTTTTTATCGAGGGGAAGCTAGATAGTGGACTATAGAATCTGAGTTATGTTCTAACTGAGGATCAAGTAGCGTATTGCCTCACAAAGAGTCTTAGTTCCTTAGGTCTTTTTAGATTATGTGACAAGATGGGCTTAGTGGATATCTTTCACCCATCTTGAGGGGAGTGTTGAGAATCAAGTTAAAAATGCCAATTATGTAAAAGGACAATTATGAAGAGAGTGGCTAAGCTCAAAACGATTGCACCAAGTCCTTGGTGCAAACGTTTTGGTTCTCCTATTTGCGAAGTCCAAACGGTCGATCCAAACCGTTAGATATTTAATACATATTAAAATGTGCTTGGAGACCAAATTTCACATTTTTTGGAATTTTTTTACTATTTATTAAGCCACTTTGAAAGTTGCTGATTCGGGTGAACAGTAAAAACAGTGCAATCAAATTCTGGACCGTGTGATCAGCAACTTTCAAAGTGGCTTAATAAATAGTAAAAAAATTCCAAAAAATGTAAAATTTGGTCTCCAAGCACATTTCAATATGGAGAACAACCTGAACGGTTCGGATCGACCGTTTGGACTTCGAAAATCCGAAAACAAATCGTTTGCACCAAACCCTTGATGCAAACGTTTTGAGCTTAGCCACTCTCCAATTATGAAATAGATTAGAGACCTATAAGTAATAAGTAAGATGTGTACTCCATATAAGTTTTCGGGTGAATTAATGAAATTATTTCTTTTTTTCCAAAAATCAATTGTAACAAAGCAGCAGCAATATTATCAATTAATATATAGCTACATTAACAAGTACTTTTTTTATTTTTGTGTGTGTTTCCAGCTGCTACAACCGTCAAGATTTCTCAAAGAGCTGCCACAGCATCTACTTGAATGTCAGGTAGTTTTCTACTATCACATTTTGATTCATTTTCGATAGTGGGGATGGGAATATCATCTCACTGGTACATTTTTTTTTTTGCTTGGATTATAAGTTTAAGTGGACTTCCTTTTATGTGCTTATTTACCTGGGATTCTCTTTTTCTGTTTTTTTTTTGGGCCTAAAAGGATGATAACTGATGGTTTTATAGCGAACCAGTTGGGTTCTGTAGTGAGATGGAATTATGGAAATGTACCTTACACATAAAAGACACACACACACACTATCTTCTTTTTTACATTTTTTAACTATGTATTAGGGAGAAGAAGACTTGAAACAATGGGGACCAAAATCTAAAGAGATACCTCCGTCTGAAGGCAATGGCAATAAAATCACCGAATGGAGAGATGAAAGCTCGTGTTTGCCAACAGAGTTAGCTCAGATGTTCCCTGGCAATGAGTTCTTAAAGAGGTACATACAATTTCAAATGAATATTTAGGACTTAGGAGGATATTTCTGAATATTTATTTGTAGGTTTGAGACGGAAGATAGGTCGATTGTGTCTCACTTATTTCACCAATGGGCTAGAAAACAAGCTTTTCAAACCCCAAAGAGGCTGCTTGATAAGGTACTCTTCAAGTTGCCATTCTACAATATGAAATAAGAGATGGTCTAAGATGTAGTTACTTATATTTACTAATATATATATATATATTTTTTTTTTAAATTGACAGGTTGGTTTTGTCATTGATGAACGACTGAGGGGGGGCAAATCATACAAGCGCAAGGTTCTACTCATTTGTTCCTTATCACAAAAATATATTATTTTACTCATTTCAAGTTAAAATAAGCACCTTTTTGTTTTTAGGATGTTTTATCTGACCTCAAGTCATGCCTAAGCAGTAATGAAGCATTTCAATATGCTGAATATGTGAGTTTTTTAATTCACATGCTTTTCTATTAAATATTTAGGTGAAAATTTTGCAGTGGTTGCCATATATCCTTTTAATGTTTGTTGATGCCACTTGAGAATACAAATGGTAGTGTTCAGAAACTCTGAAAATTAACAATTAGGTATTTTTGGTATCTAATTGACATTTCAAACAACTTCTAATCACTGTAGATTATAAAATGGGAGCAAATTCCAATCGACAAGCGCGCTTACCTGACCAGAGAGAGACAGGTTTACTTTTTATCCAATCATTGTTGTGATTATTGTTCTATACTAAGAATTATCATTGTTTGTACTGTTCTTAATAACTCTTTTCCTTAAAATTTGGTTTTAGGAGCATTTTCAAAAGCAGAGAATAGAGAACTCCATGAGCTCATCTGAAGCCACTCCTAAACAGGTATTATCATATTTTATTTAAATTTGTAAAGGTACCAAACAATGCTTCTAGAACAAACACAAGTTCAGTAAACTTAGTTTGTGTTAGTACAGTATAGATTTGACCTGTTCGAATTTTTGTTAAACTCTGTTTGCTTAATTAGCACACATATACCATTTATTTTTACTAGTTGTAAAGAATATTGAAATTTGAGCTCTTGGTTCTTTACAGATTGCATATCTTAGAAATCTTGGTTGCACTGTGGTACCGACCTCGCGCCTTCATGCTTCACATCTCATTGAACAATACAAGTCATTGTGAGGAAACAAGGATTCAATTAAATGTTAATAGTTCTAATTGATAATTTGGTGCCTTCACCTGCCCCCACCCCTTCCTGTATATATATATTTTTTGGTAATTTATATTATAATTTATGCTGGATGGTTTTCTATAGATTTTACAATGAGAATAAAAACTTGAAATGCATTCCTTGTAGCTAAAAAGAGTCATCATATTCTTTTCGTAAATTAGTGTCCCCATTTCAGTAAAGACTGGAGAACAATACGCGGTCAAGTATCATGTGGCGCTAGAAAAATCCCACGAAATCACTACTCATACCAGATAATTCGGCTTCTTACCATCCAATTCTACTCTAGTAAACAACGATAGTGATTCTTGTGCTTTACTTCTGAATTCTGATAGATAAGATAATTCCACGTCATATAAAAGTGAAACGTCGTAGAAGTTTTTTGTGACTATTACTCCAGTAAGTCCAGACCATATAAAGCTTACTCATACGGATACTTGCTTTGCTGATGGATATCACCATGGCCTCTTCTCTCGTCTTTCGCACCCCACCACCGCCACGCAATCGAATGTTTCGTAAAATTCCACGTGTCGCCTCTCCATTGGTTTCATGTGCCTCCACTAGTTCAGAGGGGGTGGTGGTGGTGGGTGGAGGGATTGCTGGATTGGCGGTCTCACTTGCTCTGCACAGACTAGGTGTGAGCAGCCTAGTCCTCGAGCAGGGCCGTACTCTGAGAGCCGGTGGTACGTCTCTCACGCTATTTAAAAATGGGTGGAGAGTACTTGATTCTCTTGGTGTAGGCGACGAGCTCAGGCAGGATTTTCTTCCCATTCAAGGGTAATAAAATTTATATTTTTGCTCTTGAAAAATGTTCTGTCCCAACGTTTCACTCCCTAAATGAACTTCTGTTTATAACAATATTTATTTGATTCTCTTGGTGTTGGCATGAATTTTGATTTGTAGAGTACATTTGCGTGCACAGATTTTAATGCATTGAAAATGGTGAATTTTGTACAAATTCAAATTTGTATCGGTTCACCCACTCCGGCACATTAAAATTTTATATAGGAATCATATTTTTTTTAATCAAGAGAAACTGTCAAAAATGACACTCCATCTGTCGGCATGAACAAATTTTGATGCATTAAAAAAGTTTACCTTGTGCAAATTTTTAGTGCGTTCGAATTTCTACATGGTTCATCATTTTTGACACATCAAAATTTATGCGCGCGAATTGTATTGGACGATTCGTGCCAATGTGTACAAGTGATAGGCGATCGTTCCCAAGCAATAGTTAGCAAATTTCTTATTATAATTTCTGAATTTCGATGCACTTAAAAATATGAACTATGTGGAAATTAAGTTTGTATATATTTCATTCTTTCGGACGCATTAAGGTCATGTTCGGCAACAACGAATCTCATAAGAACTTTGGGAAAAAAATGAGGTTATTGGAACTTGTCCCAAAAACATATTGCTACCAAGGTTTAATTTCCATTTGTAATAATTTGTGGGTTTTTTTTTCTATTTTCTACCTTCTTACTTGTAGAAAAAAAACAATTCAATCTCACCTCCGTTTTTTTTTTTTCTCAAGAGTTGAAGCTCTTCACTAGAGCACGTGTATACCTTATCATTAGATAAAAATAAAGCAAAAGTTCAAGCACAATTTGAGTTAAAACAATACAATAAATTATTTAAACTTAAAAATCAACTTGTACAATCAAACACTCAATTAATTAAACGTAAAAATCAAACACAAAGACTAAAATTAAATAAACAAACACAATTTAATTATACAAAAAATTAATTTAACAAGTATAATTAATTGATATTTCCATTTCCTTCTAAAAAATAAATTGTAAGAAGAAAAAAAAAATTTCCAACAAATTTTCCATATATTTGCCGAACACCTTATATTTTAAATCTTCCCTTTAGTTAAAAGACCTTGAAAATTAACATATTGATATTCTCATTCCCTTATTTAAAAGTTTCCATTACTAAAATCTCTGTTGCCGAACAAACGATAGGCGATTTTGTGTTCCGTTGAATTGACTAGTTCAAAATGTGCTTTGAACATTGAATGTTTAGAGCTTTATGGTATCAAGTATTACACATAATTATGTGATCACAATCCTGGTATTTAAGAAAAAAACTAAACAATGTATAGAAATTAAAAAATTTATAACAATAAAGGAAATTATAACTGTTTCTAACGGTTTTGTGTATCAAAGACAATAGGATGGAATTATAATGTCTTTATCATGATTTTAGGAAATACTTAAAAGTACATTTGTAAAATTAATATTATCACTGAATACAAAAAATAGGATCTTAGATAGTTGATGCTGTTTAAATATTATCACTATGCTAGACCATGACATTGGAGAAATTAATTTTTATTTAATTAGTGGTTAAGAGTGAATGATAGGCCACTGCATCAGAAGTTGATATTGACTCATCCTAAAGCAGTAAAGCTTCCATAAATATTCATAAAAGAAAAATGTAGGCCTAGCATAAATGGTGATAAGTTTTGTTTCTCCATGAGGCGTATGTTCGATTTTCACAATATATATATATATAAGAAGAAATGGATGGTAAGGTTTAATGGTGTTGAGAAATTAAGAAACAAAGAAATATCTTAATTAACTAAATATTGAGTAAAACTAAATTTATTGGGTGGTTCAGTTGTGTGCAGGATGGTAATGAAATCAGATGATGGAAGAGAGCTCAGATCCTTCTCTTTTGACAAAGAAGCCCCTGGGTAAATTTATCTCTTTTAAACAACTAAATGGTGCAACTTAAATGAATGTATATCATAATGCAAACAATTTATACATTACTTGTGTCAGGCAAGAGGTACGAGCAGTAGAGCGAAGGGTTTTACTTGAGACTCTTGCAAACAAATTGCCACCTGGTACAATTTCATACTCTTCAAAGGTCAAATCTGTAAAAGCACAAGAGAAGGAAGGCACTTTGCTAGAGCTAGAAGACGGCCGTGAAATTCTTGCAAAAGTAACTTTGTCATTTGGAAATATGAAGCTACTAACACAATTTTCAATAAAAAAAAAATTCATAATTTGTTGTCTATTAACCCTTTCTTTTGTTGATTTTGTGCTTTGAAAAACAGACAGTGATAGGTTGTGATGGGGTTAACTCCCCAATTGCAAAATGGATGGGATTTTCTGAGGCGAAGTTTGTTGGCCATTGTGCATTTCGCGGGAATGGCAATTTATCCTGATGGCCAACCTTTCGAGTCAAGGGTTAACTATATCTATGGAAGAGGGTTACGTGCCGGCTTTGTACCAGTTTCTCCTTCTAAGATCTACTGGTTCATCTGTTTCAATAGCAATTCTCCTGGTATGTATGACAATTTCGGTACATATATGAAATATATCATTAGACCACTAATGCATGTGTTTATATAGGCATCACAGCTTGTAAATGAAATGTGTGCAATATAAATCTTAGCCTAGTTTAGTATAGTACCGTAAACCTTTTGATTGATTTATAACCTAAGAGTCCGAATCTGCTACCATAGCTGTGATGGCAAAATAACTATAGCATGCTGTGTGAATCGTCCGATTAAAAATTGATGCTTCAGATCACACTACGTCTTTTGTTTTAAACTTTTGAACTTTTTTTAATTTTTAACAGGTCAGAAAAACACAGATCCATCTCTACTAAAGAAAGAAGCCTTGGACCTTGTAAGAGACTTCCCTTCTGATCTATTAGATACAATACGCAACACTGATGAAGAGATCATCATAAAAACTCCATTAGTGGATCGGTGGTTATGGCCTGGTCTGACGCCACCTGCGTACCGAAACGGAGTAGTGCTCGTTGGAGATGCATGGCACCCCATGACCCCCAATCTAGGTCAAGGCGCCTGTTGCGCATTGGAGGATTCAGTGGTACTTGCAACTAAGCTCTCAGGTATGCACCGGTACAAATCAACTTGTACCAGAACCAGTGCCAGGTAGGGGTGTTCATCGGGTCCGGTTTAATTGGTTTTAAACCGAACTAAGAGAGTTCGGATTAAACGGTTCGGCTTTTCTGGTTAAATGGATTGGTTCGGTTTAGAAATATTTAAAACCGGTTAGACGGAATGGTTAGAGATCGAAAAGAGGAGTATAATTATTTTGAGCCTATAAAAATATAATTATGAATGTTTTTTTTTCAGTATGAAAATCATTAAATCCTAATTCAATTCTGTGTATTGAAATAAATAATTCTTTTGAGCCTATAAAAAAGTTCAAATAATTATAAAAAACTGTTTAGTTTTTTATTAATCTTCTTATTTCAGTTCAACTGAACAAACCGAAATTTAGTTCGGTTTTGTTTAATTCAGTTTTGAATTCGGTTGATAAGTTTATTTCGGTCGGTTTGATTGCATTTTTGAAAACTCGAATACAATTGTAGTTTGACTATTTTATTTCGGTTTTAACCGAACCGAACCGATGAACACCCCTAGTCGCAGGAATTTTTTCATCACCTAGATAGTAGAGGCCTGAGTACCTGCAGCTTTAATTAAACCACCACATACCAGTGCGTACCACTTTGTTCATGAGAGGGTTTAACTAAACAAGTAAATGATGCCCTCATTGGTGGAGTCCATATTCTCTGAGGTAACATAATATTTCTGTTTAGAATCCGAACCATCCGATCAGAATTTGGGCCAATCCGGTTCGAGGTGGAATGCACGAGACCTCTTTAATACATGCGGATTCTGATCGGACGGTCCGGATCTAAACATAAATATTCTGTTACCTCAGAGAATATGGACTCCACCAATGAGGGCATCATTTACTTGTTTAGTTAAACCTTCTCATGAACAAAGTGGTACGCACTGGTATGTGGTGGTCTAATTAAAGCTGCAGGTACTCAGGCCTCTACTATCTAGGTGATGAAAAATTCCTGCGACTTTGATATGATAATAAATAGAAAGTTTTTTTAATACCTACTTGGCCAATATTTTATTGGGTTTGGAGTCACACCATCCCACCATGGGTCCAACTATGCTACTTTGATATGATAATAAATAGAAAGTTTTTTTAATGCAACCAAAATAAAGGAGCTTCAATTTTTTTTTTCAATAAAAAAAAAAAATGGGAGCTTCAATTGCTGGTACATGTGTACAGGTTCTATAGGGAAGGGGCAAGATGCAGTAAACCAAGCACTCAGAGAGTATGCCAATGAGAGGTGGACACGTGTATTTCCTCTGACAGTGCGTGCCAACCTGGTGGGGTCCCTTGTGCAGTGGGAGAACCCCTTGGTATGTGCCCTAAGAAATGGTGTTTTGATCCCTAAAATTGTCAGATTGGGTCCGTTTCTTGAGCACACCAATTTTGAGTGTGATTTGCTTGAACCAGTTGCTTCAAGCTGAGTTATAATGATTTTGTGTACTGGGATGTAATTAATGTAAAAAGGTGTACTTATGAATAAACATAGGCTGTTATGGGGTAATGATATTGACAAAGGTAGTTTGGCTTCGTGCAGCGCACCAGTCAGATATATTTTCATTTTGACTTTATTATTTGTGCATTGTATGAAATCAAATTAGCTCTGTCAATATCTTTACCCGGTGTTATGTTTACTCGTTAGAATGGGAGACTTTTATAACAGAATGAGTGTTATGAATAAAAAATAAAATAAAACTTCCTTTTACTATGAATTCAGAAGAAAATGCATGGAAATCTCTGGGTCTCTAACATTTACTTAAAAAAAAACTAAAAATTCTCTGTAACTCGAAATAAATGAGAGCGGGGTATTTGATGGATATCAAATTAAATTCGATTTAATATTTGATCTGAACCGTTTGATTTGTACAGAGATTCGTACTAAAAATTAAAATTATAAATCGATGCGGATTGAACGGCCGGAACCGTTGGATCCATTTGCTCCCAAAATAAATAGCCTTATTACAAAGCGTCGTACTTTTCCTTTATCAGAAATTGACACAATTAGGGCCTGTTCAGCAGCACAGTGGGCTGGAGAATGGGCATGGGAAAAAAAAAATGTGAACTGATTTTTACTGTTCACGTGGGAAAAAAAAAATTCAGTCTGAGTGAAATTTTTTTTTTCCCACATGAACAGTAAAATTTGGGAAGCAGCCGAACAGGCCCTTACCTTTAATAAGGTATTGTAATAACACAGTGCAGTACAAAAATGTATTGTAATTTTCTAATACTCATTTCATCTTAAGAGATATATCCTACGAGATTGATTCTAAAAAGGTCACTTTATTTATTAAAAGTTAATGATTAATTAGAAAATACAAATTTAGTTAACCTAAAAAGAGGAAAAATATATTAAAAAAAATTAAATTTAGATAAAAAAAACGAGATATATTAAAGGAGCAATTCATTCCCAAAAAAAAAAAAGTAAATTTTAAATTCAAGTTACCTCGAGAGACCGCTATATAAAACATTCTATTAGAGATAGAAGAAGAAAAATCAAAATGAAATCAAGAATTCAGAAAAAAAGGGAAATAAAAAAAAACACGTCTGTACGACTCATTTTTAGAGTTTACCAACATCAGGAGGATTTTTTTTTTTTTTTAGCTTTCACATCAGGAGGATTTTGTATAAAAAAAGAACGATTTATTGAGACACGCTACAAGAGTAACAAAACTATTATATAAATATAATATGTGAAATTCCGGGGTCGTAATTGCAAACTATCTTTAGGGAGAAAAAGAGAGACAGGAGTCTTTTTATTGATTGCAAATTTTCCTGGGTCCATCAATACTTGTGTAAAGACTAAAAAGAGTCGTATTTAGCATTTACTGACGTCAGGGGGTTTTCTATAAAAGAACGGCTAATTATAAAATATAAAGTGATAATGAACCCGTTAAAAGTTAAAAAGATACAATTTATAGAAGTTCCCGGGTGTTTATCAAAATTATCATAGGGAGAAAGAAAGGGTTTCCGTAAAGTATCACAAATTTTGAGTTTAAATCCAGACCGTCTAATCATAATTCGGTCCAATCTGTGATTTTAATATCCGTGCCATAGAAGATGGAACGGTCCAGATCCAAACACAAAATTTGGGTTACTTTTAAAGGATCCGAAATCGAAAGAAAGAGAGATCCTCCCACGTCTGTCCACTATTTATCTCTCTTTCTAACCCGCGATTTTCTCTCTCTATCATTCCCCTTTCTCTCTCTTCTTCCCAGCACCGAGCAAAAATCAACTATTAGATCGCCATCTCTATCTTTCTTCTTCCGATTGTGTTTTGGTATATTGATTCGCCCCTCCCACGATGAATCCGGAGTAGTAAGTTCCCGAGTTTCTCTGTGATTTGGAGCTGTAATAATAATTAGTTGTAATTTCAGTATTGAGGATTTAGTTGATCAATTCGTGCTTAGATCTTGAAGATCTAGCGAATTGTAGCCTTCAAGCTAGAATTAGATTTGCAATTTGTTGGAATTAGGAATCTGCCAGATATTAGGTCCGAGCTAGAATTGAAACCTGGGTCAAAATTTAGTTTATATTTAAATCGAGAAAGCATGAGTCTCTTTCAATTTGTTTCTTGAGGAAAGTCTTTCAAATTTTGGGTTGCAATCCAGTAAAGAAAGGTTTGTTTGTTTTTACTTGTAGATCTATTTATTTGTTTACCCACTGAGTTGTTAAATCATTAAATCTGTGATGTCAACTGGAAGTACGGTTAGATATTACTTTTGAAATAACCCAATTTGGGATTATAGTTACCCCACATTGAACTTATTGTCTCCTTGTTATTTTGTCTCTTTATTTTTTTATTGATATATTTATCAATATACTTTGTGTTGAAATTTGCTTTAGCAATTATGCATTCAAGCATTTGCTCATTTGGTTAAGATTTGCTTATTGTGAAATGGACCCAATTTTGCTGTTGTAGCACTGTTTGGCTAAGAGATTATAATCATAAGTCGTTGTTATTATTTGTTTATTTATATTGTTATAACTATTTTTCTGTTAGTTCACTAATTTATATCTATGGTATTGCTTTAGTGATTATCTATTCAAGCTTTTGCTCATTGGTGATTCTGGTGTTGGTAAATCATGCCTTCTTCTCAGATTTGCGGTAATTTCATTTTCCGAACTAATATCTGTTCTGTTCTTAGGCTGGCTTCCAGTTCAGTTAATATAAACCTATGTATTTGTTTAATTATTTAATAATTAGAGCTTTATCTGGTTTTTGATGCGTAGGATGACTCATACTTGGAGAGCTACATAAGCACCATTGGAGTTGATTTTGTAAGTATTTTTTGTTGTTACTGCTTTTGTTATGTTTGGAAATTTATACTTTTAATATCAATAAGTAATGTATTGTTGGATTTTGATTTCAGAATGCTACCTTAAATTACCAATATACCATTTCTTATCAAACACTCTCTTATTATATCATTTTGATAATATGCAGAAAATACGCACTGTAGAGCAGGATGGAAAGTCCATTAAGCTTCAAATAGTGAGTCCATTTCATCTACCAACTTTTTATGTTCATAAATACTTGAATAAAGTGCTTTTTTAGCTGTACAAAAAGATAATATTAATTTATGCTTAGCTAAAGTTTAGTTATTTGCCTATTTATATGCAGTGGGATACAGCTGGACAAGAGCGTTTCAGAACAATAACCAGCAGTTACTACAGGGGTGCTCACGGTATCATTGTAAGATTCATCTTTCACTTATGTTGTCATGTCATTCCACTTTTTTCTTGTGTTTGTATTTTTTTTATTTACACGAACGATGCTGATATAGGTTGTATTTATTTGGTTATACACAGGTGGTATATGATGTGACAGATCAAGAGAGCTTTAACAATGTGAAGCAGTGGCTGAATGAGATAGACCGATATGCCAGTGAGAATGTTAACAAGCTTCTTGTTGGTAACAAGTGTGATCTTACAGACAAAAAGGTTGTTTCCTATGAGACCGGCAAGGTACATCTCTTCACCCTTTGATATTAGTGATAGAATTATATTTATAAAATTGTAAGAAAAGAAGTCGTCTCACATAGCCTTTCTCTCTACTCTCTCGTTTTTCCCACAAAAAGGGAGGAAAATGTGACTTGTTTATTTCAATCAATAGTACTAAGTAGGTGTTGATAATTGATAATTTGTAGGCATTTGCGGACGAGTTGGGGATACCATTCATGGAAACTAGTGCTAAGAATGCAACCAATGTTGAGCAAGCTTTCATGGCTATGGCTGCTTCAATTAAGAATCGGTTTGTACTAACAGGCCCAAAGTTCCTTTCTTTTTGTGTGTTTGTGTGCGCGCATGTGTGTAAACAGCCTGATTTAGAGCGTTGCCCCCAAAAATAAAGCAAAGAAAAATAAATCTGACCATCTGAAGTTTTATGAATATTGAATTACAGGATGGCAAGTCAACCTGCAATGGGAGGTGCGAGGCCACCTACAGTTCAAATCCGGGGCCAGCCTGTCAATCAGAAAAGTAGCTGCTGCTCTACTTAATTGTTTTAATACCATGGACAAGAAAGGAATACTTTCCCTTCAGACAAAATGGCATGTAACTATTGATGCTGATCTACCCTTGACATTTTGGAAGGATACTTTCTTATATAAATTTATATTGTTGCTTAGGTGATTCAATCTATGTTTTATTTCTCTTTTTTTTGTAATGTTTTGGTGTTAACTGTTAAGATTGGTGGAAACAGGTTTGAAAATATTAGTTCGTTGTTTGTAAGTGTTATTTTCTCGTCACATTTTCTTATATGATTGATATATTGATGGTATACTTGTTTGTGAATAGGTTAGGGATTTACTTATCCTCGCGGAACAAATTTATAGTTTTATAAAGATAGATGCCTTGTACTACGAATGGAAATTTTAAGAATTATTTCCGTCCATAGAGCGTCTACGTTAAAGAATTTTGACAGCACGTGAGTTGTATATTATTTTTATTTTTGACTATATTGTCCAAATCAGTGCTGTCAATATCTTTATCCAATTATATAGATGTTAATGCATAACAACCAAATTGATAGGTGCAAAGTTTTATTAATTGGTATCACTTACAAGAATTGACTATAGCACGTTTGCAAACACCAAAAGGAAAAGATAATGCGTATTAATTACATATGTTATTATGCTCAAAGCGTTTTACAACATCAGCTCCAGCTTTAACCCATTTTGAGCCTATAATTTATCTCTTTATTACAACTATTATTTGGCTCAAAGCTTTTTACAACATCGGCTCCAGCTTAAAGCCGATTTTAGCCTATGATATATCTTTTAATTTTTCTAAGCTTTTTAAATGAGATTTCAACCATTCATACTCATACTGCATCCTCTCCATCTGAGATCCAACCATTCTCATCTCTTCTTTGAGATTAGTTAATCTCCTTTCCATATAATTTGCGCTCTCTTTGGTGTAGCTTCCGGTGTTGCCAATGTAACTTCCAGCATTTATCACATGTACATTCGGTGATCTTGTTAGTAGTATAATGATTGATACCTAAAATTTAACATTTTATTAGCAAACCAAAGAAATGTACAAGGTATAATACCATGCTATAATATTGTAACTAGCCTTGAGTTGACAGATTACCTGCATTAGTAAAATAAATACCACAAAACCTGCAAGTAGAACTGCACCAAAACGACTTGTTTTTGTAAAAGCAACAAGCGATGCCCATATTTCACTTAAAATGGCAACAACCATTGGTGATGAAGAAGATGAATCCCGCAAATTATCTTGAAGTTTCAAATCAGGTGCAATCAGGGGTTCATTTGCAGTTCCCTTCGTAATTTCCAGAGGTTCCTCTCTCTTTGAGGAGCTCTCTGGTTGCTCAGTGTCTATGGAAGCTCCAGGTGTACTCTGATCAGGAGTAATAGAAAGTGCTGCAATATATTCCTCTCGTAATTTAATGCCCGGGTGTAAACAACTGACATAATTGAGTAGAACTAGGGTGTTCTTAAGCTCACCATTCATTTGGTGAGCTTAACTCTAAAACATATCGGAATGACTTCAAATACCGAATCCAAATCGTTGTAGCTGGTCTACTTCAAGAGATGCATTTACACATCAAATTTATAAATTTTTGAATTAAGTTAGTATAAAGTCAAGCGTTAAAAAAAAAAGATTTATAATTTAATTTCAATATGTTCATTTTCATCGTTTTTTTACCACTTGACTTTATACTAAATTAATTCGAAAATTTATAAATTCAACATGTAAATGCATCACTCGTGAAATAGATCGGTTTCTATGTTTGGATTCGTCATTTGAAGTCAATCTGATAGGTCTTGGAGATAAGCTCACCAAAGGGCTTGGTGAGCTTAAGAACACCCTAGTTCTACCCGACATAATTTACAAGAAAAACAATTACAATACAACTCACCTTTCTGTTCAGCATTTGCTTTCTTATTCAATGCTTCCTTTGCCTAGAAGAAGAGAAAAAACCCATAACATATAAAAAAGTGTCAGATTCTTATCTAATCGGAAATAATAAAGAAAGGAATAACAAGCAGGTACTGACCACAACTGATATGGTACCGATGCCTGGTGAACATTAAAAATAGGAAGGTATACTTACAAGCTTGATCCAAAGAGAGAAGACTTCTTGGCATTCGTCCTTTGTTGCCTGCTCTATTTTCCCTGCAAGATTTATATTATCTTGATATTTTAGACATGAATTTCCATTATCTACAGAAATGGAAAGGATCATAGGGAATAAGATGTACCTCTAAAAATAGTTCTCTTAGAAAAAGAATTATATATAAAAACCCTCAATTTGCAGCTGTTTCTTTCACTTGAGTCTTGTTCCACATCCCACCTCCCCTTCATGCAAAGATCAATTTTTTTTATTATATTCTATCGCTATGACATTTTATATAAAATGTATAGGTAAGTACAGAGACTGACTTCAACAGTGAAATAATCCCCAAAAGGCGCATCACTGACGGTCTGAGATGTCTCCACTACTATGTGGCTGTAACCAAAAGATAAAATGAAATCAACATAAGTTAGAAAAAGGTATAAACACAATGATACACACTTATGAATTCTTTAACTGCTGAAAAATATTCTCATGATGCAAAATGCGTACTTGTTTCGATACACGTGAAGCTTTTGCACCTCTTTGGGGCTGCCAAATTTTGCACCTTGTAAATCAGAACTTAAAAGGTCATATTAATTATGTAATTATCCGATATATATGAATAAAGTGCATAAAGTAGGTTCTTTCATACCCATAAATATTTTGATTGGGTGAAGGAATGAGAGATTACGCACATGCCCACTTTGCTCATGCTTAGTCCATGGAGATATTTGAAATTCTGGAGGAAACAACAGTTAATTTTGACAGCTAACTTTTTGTGCTGTCTATATAAAATCATACAAATTTCATAAATTGTAAAATAAACCATATACACTTGTCACGTACAAAAACCAAAATACTTACCCTTGTCACCACATTTTTTGTGAAGATCCTCTTGAAAACCAGCAGAATCATCAGAAAAAAACAGCTTAAAGATCTCTTCTACTCCAGCCTACAGATATTTCATCAGTATACGTTAAAGGATATGAAAATGGGGGATAAACCAAACATATTAAAAAGTAAAAAACACATCACAGTTCCTCTCACTTGAAATTTTGCCTCAGCAATCATTGTATAGCAGTCAGGCACTGCACAAAATAAAAACAATAAAATGAACATAAGCATAGTTTCTAAAAAAACAAAATATTCTACTAATAATCATAAGACAATAAAAATATTGAAGACCAACCGGTAGGAGCATCAGCATCCTCAATTTCCCAAAAACTATTTGCAGCAACTACACTTGCATCATTCCCATTTTCCAGTGATTCAGGAGAATTAGGTGTTTTCAAAATGTTAATCTCGTCACTAGAAGAACTAGTACTCATCAAACCATTAGGAAGTGATTTAGGCACCAATCCGTCGATTTCTATGTTCCTGCACAAGATGCTTCAGGGTAAGATAAATAATAATAAACAACAAAAAAGAAGTGGGCAGAGATTATAAATCTGGTATCGAGTACAGTGAACCCCATCAGGGCCATTATTAGTGCAAGGATTCTCATTAAAAAATTATAACATATATATAACTAACTGGTCAGATGAGGGTTCATCTTCTTCTTTAGAGTCTTTATTTATTGGTATGCTTTCTTCAGTGCTGCTACTTGACTTTGAATCCTGCCGGTCAAGGAAATCCTTTGCATGAGGATTGGTTTGGGCCCACGCATCAATGATCAGCCGGTAAGCCTCATCTCGTGACAAGAATGATCCGAAGAAATGCTGTCATTTTATTTTCCACAATTAAGCTTTGCTATCAGCAAATTCAGCAATAGAAATGGAGGAACTTCAAAGAAAGATATGAGAAAAAAAAATTACCTTTTTACCTCCAGCATCTATCTCTATTGCATTCGGAAATATCGCGGCTGTTTTTGCTTTACGAATAGCAGTGATTTCATTCAAAGGAATTATTTTCTGCATCACATAAAATCCATTATAGGTAAACAAGAAATTGCTTTCTACAATTCTAATATAGATGCTGATGTGCAAAATACCCAAATATTTCAGTTAATGGTGTAACACATTGATTTTTGAAATCATAGAATATATTAACTTCTCAATTATTTCCTTAAATAATCAATTATCTTATATAAAAAGTCTTGTTTTCCTTAACATCTTGATCCAACCAACAACAGAAAACAAAACCTATGTAATTTTTTCTCAACTAGTCAATTTATCAAATTTCCAACTAGTTAACAAAATATGAACACATACAAATGTATCTCTCTTACATACTATTTTTTTGCTTAAGCACTTTAACATATTGAGGGAAAATAACTAGTATAATGGAATAGCTTAAATTATTAGGAAATAGATACTGGGATAATTTCATCCATAAATTAAAAAAAAAAAGTTGTTGTGTGAATATGACCTTCAATATTTCAGACTCAACATCAGATGGCTATTTCACAAAAAGATGGCAAAGTAATACAAATTTGTATTGCCCAATTTCTGTAATAGATGCTACTAATTCAACTGGTCCAACTGTAAATCTCTTGTTTTGTGAGCCTAAAAGTACCTTTGTCTCAAAACCAAAAATGTTGGAGTAGAAACAGACATGACGAAGAAACAAATACAAGTACCCCTGCATCATATATTTTTGTTAAACTTACACGATATCAATAAAAAAAGGAGATCAATTTTAATAAATAAGCAGATTTTTTTTAGGTAAAATTTAGAACGACCTGGAGAAGAATGCTTTCCTGAAGTGCGCAAATAAAATCGTGCAGAAGAACCTATAAGCATAACCATTGCAGATTGGCCGTACATTTAAACGAACAATACAAAATGATGTTAATTTGAATTTAGAAGAAGAGAGATTACTAAATAGGTAGAAAAGGATTAGGACCTCGTTGGCTGGTAGTTTAAAGATGAGTCTGTACTCTTCACTATCACTCCTAGTAGTAAGTCCAGTAGCAAGTCCTTGATTCTAAAGAGAGGTATAGGGAAGTCAGTATTTTTTAAAATAATTCTAGACAGACTTGCTTCAGTGTTGTACTGATTGGTTCACATTTAAACATGAAAGTGTTTTTTTTCACAATTGCAGCGAAATCAGATTATATATTGCAAATTTGCAATTATCATTCATAATTCCGTATAATTACCAATATGTTAGTGTGAGGAAGTTACAATGAAGGCCCGGACTGATTAGTTATTGCAAAAAATAAAGATGATTGACTCTCTTTTGCAACAATTACGGAATGCTCCCTAAAAAGAAAAGGAAAACACTGGGAGAGAGAGAGAGAGAGGAACAGGGAGTACAGAGAAATCGAGGTCTCTCCGATCGGGAGAGGGATTGCCAGCAGAGGGTACAGAGGATGGCGCATCCGACGAAGCATTGCAAGGGTCAGGCTTCGCCGACGACGATCGCCGTGGTTCCTCCACCATCGACTCGGTCTTCTCTCTGCCAGGCGATGCAACCACTGCCATGACCGATCTGTGCTTGGCAGGAGAAGAGGGAGTCGGCTTTCTCAACCGAAGAGAGGAGAGAGTTGGTGTGAACTAGTAAATGGAGGATTTGGTTGAGGAGAGAAACTTTCTTTTATACGGGGAATTTCACGTAGACCCCTCACAAACTTCAAAATTACATATTTTCCCTCTAAACTTCAAGTACTCACGAATTTACCTATTTTATTATCTTTTATATTAAAACTCATTCTAAATTTATAAAATATCCATTTTACCCTTTATTAAAAACATATAAAGCCCATCAGACTTAAATTTGAATCTGAACGCTTCATCTACCGTCCGAACTATTTTTAGATCTGTGCGCGCGAGATCGGCACAAATCTTGATGCGAACACACACGCATATTTAAGTGACATGCACATATCTTAATGCGATGCATATTTAAGTGACATGCACGTATCTTAATGCAATGCGCACGGATCGAAATTTCTTTAAGATCCGTGTGTGCTAGATCAGCACGAATATTGAAGCGATGTGCACAAATCTTAATGCGATGTGCTCGAATCAAACGGTAAAGAAACCCTTTAGATTTAAATTTGAGTCTGATGGGTTTTTATATGCTTTAGTAAAAGATAAAATTGGTATTTTAAAATTTTACAATAAGTTTTAATATAAAAGACACTAAAATGAGTAAATTTGTGAGTTTTGGAAATTTAGAAGGGAAATATGTAATTTTAAATTTTAGTGGGAGAAACACATAATTTGAAGTTTTTGAAGGGTATACGTGAAATTCTCCCAATTTTATATATAGAATTTGTTTTAGATACTTTTTTCAAACGGCGGACCCACCAAGATTTCTTTATGTGAAACTTCATGTATCTTCTAAAATTTTAAAATAACGCGTTCCTCCCCTAAAATTTATAATATTATACTTACTTTGAGGAGGGTAAAACTGCCTCATTATATCTCATATCTATTATTTTTATTTTAAAGTCTAAACAGTCAATCCGAACCGATCAACATAATTTTCATATTAAAATGTGTTTGGAGACCAAATTTTTATATTTTTTAGATATATACAAAATCATTGTTTCTGAATGTCTCTATCATGCCTCTATTTATAATAATTTAATAACTTAAATTCAAACTTAAATATTAAAATAAAATTGTTAGATATGATGATCTATATTATTTTTTATGTGCACGCAAGATTATAATATTTTAACTTTATTATGATTGTTATTAACTTATTATTAAAAAATTGCAAAAATATATTGATGTGAGTGATTTATGAATGTTAATTTTTAAGTTATTGATTCGTATAAAAATAAACTGAAAAATAATATTTTTTTATATACAGGTACAGAAAATCATATACAACACATCTAATTGTTTTATTTTGAAATGCAAATTTTGGAATTTTTGTTATTAGAAAATTAATAAGTGGAGACAGAATAAAAGTATAAAAAAATAAAAGCATTTGAATCCTCAATAAACTGTCTCATTTATACTTTCAAAATTGAAAAATTACATATTTACTCCTCAATTATTATAAACTTGTATTTATCCTTCTAAAATGTAAAACCTCCAATTAAACTAACTTTTTACTCTCATTTTAAGTGAAGAACCCGCTTGATTTGATGATACAAATTTGATCTATCAAAGTAATTTTCAAAGGTCAAATTGACCCGAACTCGACCCAACCAACTTCGGATTACCTAAAAACCATATTATTTGGAAGTCGTGCGATTCAAAATCCAATCCGATTGAAATTCAAACAAAGTGAAGCATAATTAATTCAAAAGCCAACTATCTAAACTAAAATGACCCGAAACTAAAAAATAATATGAAGTGTGACGATTCCAGTGAACTCGACTCGATAAGAACTTGACTTTATTCAATTGATTGCCACCGCGAAAAGAGATAAAAACGAAAAGAGAGAGTGTAAAGAGAGAAAGAAAGAATTGGAGAATTTTTATCTCTTTGTAGGGTTATTTTTAAAAATTATTTTATTTTTTTGTTGGGGGAATTTCATGTACACCTCTCAAAAATCTCAAAATTACGTATTCTCTCCTCTAAACTTTAAAATTACGTATTTCTCTCTCTAAACTTATACTACTCACAAATTTACCCATTTTATTGTCTTTTATATTAATACCCACATTAAATTTATTATATACCCATTTATTCTTTATTTAAAAAATGTAACTTGTTTTAGAAAACTGTCAGTTTTATAAAACACCCATTATACCCTTTACCCTTAATAAAATACCATTTTGCCCTCGAAAATCGGATACACATTATACCCTTTACCCTTTATAAAATACCCATTTTGCCCTTGAAACTGATCAAATATGAGACTGACAGTTTTCTTAAACAAACTACAATTTTTTAATACTTTTAAATAAAGGATAAAATGGGTATTGTATAAATTTAAAATTTGTTTTAATATAAAAGACAGTAAGATGGATGAATTTGTGAGTTTTAGAAGTTTAGAGGGGGAATACGTAATTTATTAAGTAATTTTGAAGTTTTTGAGGGGTATACCTGAAATTCCCCGTTTTTGTTTTGTGTATAACCGTGTGGCTGTTTTAGTGGGACTTGCACAGTGGAGCTTGTCTTGTACACGTAGCTCTCCTTCCCCTAAAAAGGCTAAAATCATGTAGCAGCTTCAATTAAAACCGGCTTACTGATCATTAAAAATAGAAAAAATAAGGCACAACTGAGGCGTGCAGTAGGGGTAAACATCTTAACAGAGCAGTTCTAGATTTATGCAGCGCATAAACCACATGAAGTTATGAACCCAAATCTGCTCTCTTAGAATCTTTACCTGCAGTGGTTGGCGAACTGTAGCGACTTGCCGACTTCTTCGCTAACAAACAGAAAAAATAAATCTCTAGTAGCTTCTATTTATGAAGGGGAGTGCTATACTTAAGTGCATCTTTTTCAGTTGTGAAAGCTGAGAGAATATTTTTAAGAATAATTATTTCAGTACTCCCGCTACAATACCCGCACTGTACGCGCACTGTACACGCTACAGTACCCGCACTGTTATTTTAGAAAAATTCATATATCATATGTAGTTCATTGTATAGGTATAAATACTTGCCTTATTTGAGCTATATACTTCACAGTGTTACTATTAAAATTTGTAAAACAAAATTACAGTTTTGGAACAGTTGCGGTCCCCACATGCCATTTGAGTGGCCCCTAATGTGGGTACAACACGAGAATTTTTCAAGAAAAGGTGCGGGTACAGTTATTTTAGGAAAATTCATATATCATATGTAGTTCATTGTATAGGTATAAATACTTGCCCTGTTTGACCTATATACTTGACAGTATTACTATTAAATTTGTAAAACAAAATTACAGTTTTGGAATAGTTGCGATCCCCACAACCAGTTATGGCAGTTTAGGTGTGGGTACAATGCGGGTACTGTAGCGTGGGTACTCATATCAGCTTCCTATTTTTAATACTCTTTAATATTTTTCATTTAAATATCCAATTTACCCTTACTCTTTAATACTCATCTCTTTTTAATTCTATATATATCTAGATTCATTAATACATGTACATTCTATATAAATGGAAATAATTAAATTCATGTATATCTTAAAAAACAACGATGAAAGCTGAATGGGATTGCCTATTCTGTATTTTAGTTAAGCACATGTCATAATAAAAAATTATGAGAGGGCTAAAATGTTACAAGTGTTGAAATTTATTTTTGTAAGAATGTTCACAATCACTAATTAATGAGATTATAGTGTAAGAAGAGAACCAATATTTTTTAAAATATATGCAGTCACTAATTAATGAGACAACATTATTACTGTATAAATCATTTGTTTTAATCATTGTTTCTATGTATCATTCAATGGAAGGGGAAACAACAAAGGCACTTCAAAACAAACATATTATAATGAATTTCTCGTTCAGTCAAAAACATTAAAATATTAAATATGTACTTAGCGATGCATCATTTCTATATATACTTCTTGTATATAGACTATGTACTGTCCAATACATGGATAAAGTTGGGGTTATAATTAATTATCATGTACAAGGTCATACGCATATGCAGTTTATATATCATGTAGGTTTCTATCACATTTTTATGAGAATAATTATAATTCAAAGTGTTTTTTTCTTTGTTTGCAAGATTAAATTAATTGCAACGTATGTTCAAAGATACAGGGAATAAAAACCTAAGAGAGGAAGAGAGAATTTTTATAAGAACAAACTAATGAGAAAAATAACGTGAAATTCAATCTTAGTTGTCTTGTTTAATATATCTCAAAATTAGATCATGGATTAGTCTTTTTTAATCTAAAAGACAGCTACTTCACTGTTTGATTGCTGCATTAATTAATATTTTTGTTATATAAATAGTTGATATTATATATCTAATGTAGAATATATATATAAGAACCTCGACAACCTAAATCAATACAACCTAAATGAATAAAAACTAATTGGTTATCCTTAAATTAATTAACTATAATTGATTTTTGATAAACTATGTCAAAGTTTGGTCATAGATGATAGATTTGAAATTGAGTGTGAGATTAATTGACTCATTAATTATTTCCATTAATTGATTCATTCTGCTCTTCCTCTGAAGGACCCACTTTTTATTAGCTCCCTTTTAAGTCGGAGAGAGAAAGGGTAAACCTGAAATTAAACGATAAAATTTTGTATGAGCCCTCAAAATCTCAATTTATGCTCTTAGAATAGCTGCGCCCATTTATGAATTATGATATACAATTGTTAGTATTTTCGTAGCATAAGTCTCAGTGAATTATAATGTATTAAGGTCACATCATCGTCGATACATTCTGATCCATATTCCAAAAATATTAATTAGTGGTTGGTCCCATGTGCACTTTTTTTTTCAAAGTCGTAAATCATTTTTTTTTTCTAAATATTTGCAACCAGAATTTTACAATTTTTTTTTATTAAGAAAAAAAAAAGATATCATGACTGGTAGAAAGGAGAAAATATTTACCGTGATATATAGATTGTATCTTCTCTTCTGTATCTAGATTTGAAAACAAATACATTTCTTTTGTTGAATTAGAATTTTAATATCTTATTATGATATAATGTATAATGGCCGTTTAATTTCAGACCATTAAAATGCACACTGTAAATTATAAAACGGTAAATATCATATTTTAGTTGAATTGCAAAATTAAAATTTACTCGTTGACAGGTAAATAGTAAATAGTCGTCTTTTATTAATGGGACCTAACTTCTTTCACCCTGAGAACTAGTCGTAGATTTAAAATTCAGATATTTTTTTTTGTAAATATTAAATAATCACGTGGTTTGATCTTCGGTCTTTATTAAAAAAAAAAATTCTTTTATTTTATAATCTCACTGCGTTCATTATATAATTATATTGTTATCCAATTTTCATATTGGTGATATGCACTCAAAAGCAAAGATATTAGTACATAATAATGTTTTGTTAAGATGATAAAAAAACCTTTATCCAAATTGGTACTTGATAAATTAACGGAAAAAAAAAACTTTATAATTCAAGTAAACAAATAAAATGTGTTATTGAAAATTCTATTTGTGTTTCCAATAAAATATTTTTTTTAAACAAGAGAAATATATAATAAATTAATAATAAATACAAATCACATGTCTTGTGTTTTCTCAAAAAAATAATGTCTTGTGAAACTTTCGTAATGTACAGAATCATAAAAAACTTTGAAATTGTCTCATAGGAATTTGAATCAAGTAGATGAAAAAAAATTATATTTATATCATATATAATTCGACAATGAATAGAATTGTATCATATAATGTCTATAATTTTATTTTTAGTAATTGTCCTATGTGATAATGGGTATAAATTAGTTTTTATCCGTATTCTTATATGCTGAGTTAACAAAAAATTTTACTTCGATCTGTACTTGACAAGCTAATGATATTGTCTTATCGAATACAGTACAAATCACATAAACAGATAAAAAAGTGTCACGTGACATCCCTAACTACAGAGCGAGTATTCTTTGAATTCAGATCCACGACAATACTCGACAAAATACGATGAGCTCTCAGTCGTCAGATTTAACTTTGCACGAATCTCAAAGCACAAATAATACTGCCCCCTCCAATCTCCCGAATAGGCACCGGCTGAGAGTAAATCCGGGCCGTAAAGTGATTTACTGTTTTGTACAATATTACAGAGGATACTGGTCTGTATTCTTTGCGGTACCGAACCGCGTAGAATATTTCCAGTCGAACCAAAATCACTTTGAATCTGATCAACGGTATGGTTTTATATATTTTTAAAATATGTTGAACAAATCGAAATTCAAAATGCAAAAATTGTCTCATTAAAAATCTTAATTAGAACATTTCTTCTACTTTACACCTGAGAAAGCGCCAGAATAAAACAGACGACTTGAGTCTCATTCTACGCTGATCTGGTACAAGAAAATAATAAAAATAGCAATACGTGGAATTAGAAAATATGATATGCCATAATTAAAAATGAAAGTATGACCACTACCTTATCGTATTGTACTGGAAATAATCAACTGTTGTGTGATTCATTACGCTATTATTTATTGCATGAATAAGACAGATTGCAATCAACTGGATATTAATTAAACAAATAAAACTGCAACCCAACAGCCCGTCTCGGTGTTAGAGCATCTACATCCCAGCAACTCAAATAAGTTTCTAAATAACTGTTAACTACTTTTTAAAAATTGAGGTCTCTAAAGTTTCTTACTCTCACATCTCTGAAATTAATTTTAGAGTTTCTATTAAGCCACGTCAGCAATAAATTAAAAAGGAGAAATAATTTGAGTCAATTATTTGGCCAGCGCGGAGTTTATAAACAGTTTCATAATAAGAAATTTTTCTGCGTAGTTTCTAAATAAGAAACTATCCCACATCCCTGAAACTAGATTAGAAATTGCCATATTAGATTAGAAACTCTCATAGTACCAGAGATGTAGATGCTTATACTATTTATTTTTCGCAACAAAAATACATATCGGAGGATTTTTTTTTAAATTAAGACAAGTATATACTTTCAAACAAAATATAGATGGAGGATCGTACTATGCAATATTTATTCAACATATTAAATGAGTTGAATTTTATACAAAGATGAATCGTTAAATAATTTTAAGAAAAACTATGGGATAAGAAAACAACTTTTAATTTAGTGACAAAAATAATGTCCTCCGTATGACATGTTGCAGATTTAAAATCCGAATAAATAATTTTTCGTAAATATTAAATAATATGATTACTTTAGTTCCTACCTTTACTTAAAAAAAAGACAACTCCCTGTTTCCATGTATATTAATTTGGCGTCTTCAATAACAAAATTAAATAACATGCATAATCAGTAACCTATAAGTCATTAGTAATTATATAAATTAGTTAAACAAAATTATTATTCTATTTGTAGATTTATAATATCAAATAATTATATTAATTTGTGTTTTGCATGTATATTATTATTTTATATATTTTTTTAACTAAAAAAACATCTAATATAATCCAAAATCTGCTACGATAATGAATATTAATTCGCATTTAAATCCTCAAATTTTTATTATATACAGACCTGCGATCTGCACGCGAAACTTGCAAAATTTTAATAAATTGGTACTCAAAATTATACAAGGAATCCATTAAAGTCAGTGAATAAGACGTATGAACGCTCGAGGAAATTCAGTTAGGTTGAGTCCAAAGTCCAAACAACCAGTCTCGTAATTTATAGGTCCCTATCATCTCCAGTGCTGTTAATACTTCTACGTCTCCATTTGGAATGTATTGCCTCGTCGTCTGCCGGAGCAGGTACCCCGTACTCGCAAAAACGAATTCAGTACCTATGCAATACCTGACTGATTACAATGAGATATGAGTCGTCAGTTTAACTTGATACGAATCATAAAACGAACCCCTATATCTACATTGCCCAGCCGGAGTACTGTATTGAGTCTAGTACCTGAGAGAATACAGACTCCGTAAAAACCGGATCCATATAAATATATTGCTAATTTCGTCAAATAGCACCACATCTTTACGCTGCACGCACTAATTTTTTTCGCATCTCAAATTTTGGGTTGATTTCAAATCGGGTTTTGGGTAAAGAACTTGGCCCAAATACGAAACCCAGAATCCGAAATATCTCGGCCCAAAATAAAAAACATTTTAATTTTACCGACTTCTTTCGTCTCCTTCTAAAAGACGGATTTCTCGAAGTAAAACCCCTCTTTTCTTTTTTCTCTTTCTTAAGAAAAAAAACCCTTCTTCCCTCTGTTTAGATAGAGAGAGAGAAAAGGAAAGAGCAGCAGGCAGCCATGGAGATGGAGAAGCGGCAGGCGGATCTTATAGAGCAGTTCACACAGCAGGCGGAGGCCACGAGCGATCCACGTGCCCTGGCGTCTATAATTTCCGACGCCACGTGTCACCCGTCTCTCTTCGCCTTCTCTGAGATTCTCTCCGTACCTAACATCTCTAAGGTGCTCTATTTTCGAAATTAATCTCTTTTTACTTTTTTTTTTTTTTAAGAAAAGGCTGATAGCCCATCATATTACTATCAAATTAAAAGTTACAAAATTAACCAACCTAATCTTTCCCTGAAACCCATAAAACCCCTAAATAGGTAGCAATAGGGTCCCAGCACTCAACACTGCTTAATCTCTTTTTACTTAGTTTAACTATTTATTTTATTTTATTTTTCAATTTTCCTGTTCAAATGGGTTGTTGTAAGCAACTTCTTTTATCCGGATAAAGGGTTTTGGAATTGTTGCCCCTTAGATCATCATATTGTCAAAATTAGGTGATGATACCAATACGCACTGGCATTTGATCCTAGTAGACTTCTCTAAGACTTCATTTGCAATTTTGGGAAACCATGAGGGTTGAGTTATAATTTACTTTTTTCTTGTATGGCAGCTAGATGGGACCCAGGTTTCTTCTTCCTTGGATTTGCTTCACTTATTTGCATATGGAACTTGGAATGATTATAAAAGTATGAGTTTATTTAGGTTTCATTATCTGAAAACTTCTATCTTTGGCTGTCTCATTTTCTACCATAACTTGTCTACTTATTCTCGATGTATGCTTATTGTTTGTGAACGCTTCTCATCTTAGTTGTTGCATTAAAATGATCTTAATTTTACCATCATTTGGATGTCTCCATATTTAATGTCATGACACTTGTACTAAATATTTCAAATTATGAAATAAAATTGCATATTTGCAGAAAGTGATTTTGAAGAGTAATGAAATAAAGTTAATTTGAGATTATATTGAATTATTAGGTAGTGCTGGCCATCTTCCTTCGCTTTTACCTAATCAGGTGAAGAAGTTGAAGCAACTAAGTGTGCTTACTCTAGCTGAGACTAATAAGGTAATATGTTTGGGAAACTTTTCAAATGCTTCCCTTGTTTTCAGCATCCGCAAAGAGCACCTACAATTTATGGTATTTGCAAAAGCAATGATGACCAGCATGTGAACGATTTGTGCTTGTTTTATGTGCAGTGTGCTTATTTTATAGTTTGCAGGACTCCCAAAATGATATTCTCGTCTAAATATTATACTAACTTGTTTTCATCTAGTTCTGTTCATTTTTCTAAAAGCTTACTCCGATCAGTTCTTCTGAAAGAAAAATGAAACAAACAAATTTTAGTAAAAGGAATATTCCATTAATTGTTTTCCTTTTCCATTCAACTAGTGCTTGATGAAAATAGAAAAGATTGCGATCGTACTCTGCAAAAGTGAAATATCTAAAAGTCGTGCTACTCAATTTTGAGTTCACAACCTAAAAGTCGTAATGAGATTTGAAATATTTATTATGTGTTTTTGGCTTGGGTTAGGTATTGCCTTATGACAAGCTGATGGAAGAATTGGACGTGTCTAATGTAAGGGAACTTGAAGATTTTCTAATAAACGAGTGCATGTATTCTGTGAGTTCTTTTTACCTTTTGTTCGTGTATAACAAAATTCACTCATCAGTAAATTTATCATCCCTCTAGGACAAGCTTTCTACACCCTTGAATTTAGAAGTACCTCCTGAAGCAAGAATGATCTGCTACCATTTTTTTGTGTATATACATTACTCTTTTTTTTTGCCGAGCATTTAAGCTAATTAAGTTTTGATGTAGGGAATTGTGAGGGGAAAGCTAGATCAGTTGAGGAGATGCTTTGAGGTCTATTCTTTGTTTTTTTTTGTTTTTTTATATCCTGCCATCGCATGCTATTAATATGAATATGATAGTGAAATTTCCAGCATCCTCTTTCTATCTGTATTCCTCATTTGGTTATTTTAGGTTCAATTTGCGGCTGGAAGGGACATCAGGCCTGAGCAGCTCAATAGCATGATACAAGCGCTCTCAAGTTGGTAATTTCTTTTTCTTACCTGTTTCAAAATACCCTTATAAAAGTATTTTTCTTTCTGGCCATTCTTCTTGTATACCCTTTTAAAACATTAGAGGTGTGCCCAATGCAGTCAAGAGTTAAAAATTGCCTGAGGCGCTAGGCTCACTAAAAAGCAGTGCCTGTGTGCATAACAATAAATTTTTATATAGGATTTAACCAAAACATTATATATTGCATAAGATGGATTCTAATTGATACTAAAAGAATATTTGTACTGTAAGTGAAGCATACTTTAATCCTCTGGAAAATCGCTATTAGAAAAATAAGTAGTGACAGACACTATTCTTTTCCAACCAAATGAAATCAAAGTTGGCTTTTCTGTGACACATTTATGTTGGAGTTGCATGCAGCGTATTACTTTGAACCTCATAATAACTTGAAATATTAATGTTTGGATTTAATATAGAAGAACAAGAGAATAGTCTGATAAAAAAAATTAAGTATCATATTTAGAGTAGAACTAGGGTGTTCTTAAGCTCACCAAGCCCCTTTGTGAGCTTAATTCAAAAACCTATTGAATTGACTTCAAACGATGCATCCAAACCGTTGAAGTCGATCTACTTCACGAGTGATGCGTTTACATGTAAAATTTATAAATTTTCGAACTAATTTATTATAAAGTCAAGCAGTCAAAAAAAGATGGTTTATAAGTTAATTTTAATGTGTTCATTTTTCATCATTTTTTGACCGCTTGACTTTATATTAAATTAGTTTGAAAATTTATAAATTTGACATGTTACTCAACACTCGTGGAGTAGATTGGTTTCAACGGTTTGGATGCGTAACTTACAGCCAATCTGATGAGTTTTTGAGTTAAGCTCACAAAGAGACTTGGTGAGCTTAAGAACACCCTAGTTCTACTCTCATATTTAACCAGGAAAAGATAAGTTGCCTGTTTTCTTTTTGTAATTTTTTCTTTATATAAAAAAAAACGTATATGTTAATATTAAGTATAGAACATGTCATATCCAGAAGAAAATACATATTATGTATAGGAACATGTTACATCCTAAAGATCCAAAAATTGTGTATTTTTATGACGTAAAATGCTTGCATCTGTATCCATGCAGCATAGCTTTATACTCGTATTATTCTAGAAAATGTGCAAATAAACACTCTCTCTTCATCCCTCTACTTCCTCCATGTGATTAGGTTTATTAGTCCAAATTTCAACTAACCTCCTGAGAGGCTGAGACAAGCCCCTAAAAGACCTCAAATAAGCAAAGATCATGTATGACATGCGCGCACACAAAGAGCAAAAAGGCAAAACGAGACAAACAAAGAAGCAAAAAAATGAAGTACTCTAGCCTGTACATGACCCATACTTATAATTCTTACCATTTCTTTATATTTCGGTAGGTTGACTACATCAGATCACATGTTACAGTCGATTCAAGAGAAGATAAAGTGGGCGGATACGATGTCTGAGGCAAGCAGGAAACACAAAAAGGAGGTTGAGGACAGAGTAGAAGAGGTCAAGAAGACTTTGAAGGTAATTAAAACTAACTGTTGGAATGCAAATCTCTTTTATTTTTAAAATACTATTATATCCTTGACAATAAATAAAGCGTCCAGTATTGGGATTAAAGTGGTAGAAGCGCTTAGACTATTAGCCTATATTGGATGGTGAGAAGTTCAAAGATAAACATATATTTAAAAATATGTAGGCTGACATGGAAATAAGAGGTGGTGGGCCCGAAGATTTCATGACGGAGTCTGGGGGAGGTTCTGGATTAGGGTCTCTCATGGATCTTGAAGAAGATCGCGTCCGCCCCAAGAGGTATAGGTAACCACCATCCCTCTAATTTATTATTCCTTAATTTTGTAGGATTGTGCATCATTACGAAAAATTTCACAAATGGTCCTTAACTATCATTTTTAATCACCATCTCTTTAATATATCGTTCCCTAATTTATGTGATTGTGTATTAATTATGTGCAATTGCAATAATGGCCCTTAAAGTATCATTTTGTTTTTTTTAGTACCAAAGTTCCTGTTTGCTCCACAAAGTTGTAAATATTTACCAAGTTGGTCCTACCATTGATATTAATTTGAATAATGAACAAAAACCACATCATTGTGGCATTCATCTGTTGATCTTTTATGATGTGGATGCTAAAATGGATGAAAGTTTTGAATATACAATGATGTCTTTGTTAGAGTCAGCATTTACCTCATTAAAAAATAACATGGAAATTGATGTCAGCATGCACATCACCTTAGAACCACATCATTTACCCATTTTATTATCATTTTAACCGTGGGTCTAGTTGGGTACACACTGAAAACTTTCAGAGCTAATATGAAAATTCTGAAATTTTAAGGTCCAAAATGGGGAGGGAGTGATTCTAAGGACCATTTTTAAAATTGACTCTTAATTTAGTTTAATATACTTCATCTTTTTTATTTCTACATGATCTTTTTCAAACCACCTAATATTAATTTTGCGGTTAATTATCCCTGGTGCCCTGCCTCTACTTCTATTTTCAGTTTTCCAACTTTGGACAATCACTTCAAATCAAATTTTGTTTTAGTATGCTATTTGTGGGAAATGACTGAATACCCTTATTTTTTATCTAATTATTTATTATTATTCTAGTACATTGAAGGCATGATTATGCTCTTCTTTGGTACTTTGGGTTTGCCACTTTTGCAATGACCGCTGTATTGTCTTAATGACATAATAGCTCGCTTGCTTGGTACCTGAATATATGTTGCCAATGATTTTTTTTATAATAGAAAAGAAAGTTTGGCATATCAGTTACCTTCTATCAAAATAATGATGGTGTTCAATGCTGTTAGAGGAAGATCATATTTATTTTTGCTGAATTTTCTCTTATATATATTTTTTTCTTTTTGGGTTGTGTTCTGTGCACTTTTGGTGTACGTTCTTACTTGCCCCTATTAAACCAATCCTTTGTGCATGCATCAGTTTGGGGAGAGTATAATTATCTGTTTTCTTATAATTTTTTGGGACTTTGAATTACAGGAGGCGGCATCCAATTGCGTAGGAAGTAGGGAAGGCCTTACACATGGGAGTCCATATGTTTTCTTCTCTCGGTACCTATTTCCTCTGTCAGACAACTGTTGTATTCCTTTTTGGGAAATCGGTTTAGTCACCAGTGATTGAGTGCTTCCTTTGGAAAATCAGTAGTCGCTTGTGCTTGGGTTTATAGATACAAAGTTTGATCCCTTTACCATTTTGTTGGATGATAATTAGTTATGATATTGGTTCTGTGGTTGTCTGATGAAGGTCGAATTTATGTTGTATGGCTCCTTTCCAGTAAGTATTATTTTTGCTGCGCAATTTGTTTCATCTTGATTGACAAGTTTGTATTCAGGCGTGGCAACTTGTTTTTTTCGTACCCATGCAGTTCTGAGATAGGCATAATATCTTTACCTACAACATAGCTTAGTGCTTTAATTTTAGCGGCATTTAACTGGAAGCTGCAACTCATATCTGTGGCAAATGGTTGTTTTGTAAGTAGTTACTTGCGTTCCTATTTGCAACAGTTTTCATTGCATTGAGAGAGGGTAAAGATTTTAACAGAGCAGTTTTGGCTTCATGCAGCGGTGCTATGATTTTATTATTTGTTCGCTACGTGAAGTGCACAGATTTTAACAGAGGGAGCGGGGTAGTTTTGCACATTATCTACACTGCCTTGCACAAAACAAGAGGTCTTTACTGTGACTTCAACGCGTTGAAGTATCATTAGGTGTAAAGTTACGCATTGCTTCGGTTGTGTTGTGTTAATATCAAAGTATTGTGCAGTTGTGTATAGATAAAATGATATAATCATATTTAACGGTTTTATTTTGACATTTAAGTTTGAGTGAGGCTATGATACTTCGGCTAGTGTACTATGGCTAGTGTACTACGGCTTAATATGGTATTTTTTAAAATTCTAACGGTCGATCCGAACCGTTCAATGTGATATCCATATGAATATGTACTTGCAAACTAAATTTTATATTTTTTTGAATTTTTTTACTATTTTTTTAGATAGGTAGAATTTTCAGTGTTTTATACAAATTATGGACCATCAAAATTCTATCTATCTAAAAAAGTAGTAAAAAATTCGAAAAAATATAAAATTTATTTTGCAAGTACATATTCATATGGATATTACATTGAACGGTTCGGATCGACCGTTAGGATTTAAAAAAGTACCATATTGAGCCGAAGTACCATAGCCTCACTCTTTAAGTTTTAAAGTTTAAGTTATTGTAGTTGAAAAATAGAGCTATTTGAACCCTTCTCTTCGTATAACTAATAAAATTTATATAAAGAAAAATCAACATTTAATAAAATTTATATAAAGAAAGAACAGCGTTTAAGAAATAAGTTCAGAAAGAAATGTGTAAGGTTTTCTTTTTTGGTGAAGGTTGAAGGTCAATTTAATATTTAGAAAGGATTCTTTTATTCAGGTTTTGAACATGCAGACTTCCTACACGAAGGGTTTTCTGTTGAGGTCTATTTCTAGAGGTACTCTAAGAGCATCTACATCCTTGGTATTATTAGAGTTTCTAATCTGATGTGACAGTTTCTAATCTAGTTTCAGGAATGTGGGAGAGTTTCTTATTTAGAAACTATGCATTAAAGTTTCTTATTAAGAAACTGTTTATAAACTCCAAGTTGGCAAAATAATTGGCTCAAATTATTTCTCCTTTTTAATTTATTGCTGACGTGGCTTAATAGAAACTCTAAAATTAATTTAGGAATGTCAGAGTTAGAAACTTTAGAGACCTTAATTTCTAAAAAGTAGTTAACAGTTATTTAGAAACTCATTTGAGTTGCTGGGATGTAGATGCTCTAATTGGATCAGTGACCACGACGTCAGTTACTTTACCTTTCTATGTTGTATTTATAGACCGTTAAAATGCAAAAGAACGACTCTATTGCAAAGTGACATATGAAGTATTCGGGTTCGGTTCAACGGGATAAACAATAAGTGATTCAGGAATAATTCAGCTATAATTTGAAAATAATTCGGAATTATCCGGACTGGAGATCTCAGTCTCATAAAAAAGCAAAAAAAAATCTAAAAAAATCGTGAATAATTCGTAAAATTCAGGAAAAATTCGCGAATTATTTGGTCAAAGTTCGGTCAACCGAATAATTAGTCTTTTGGTTCGCCATCATAAAAAAATGAATTACTCACGAATAATTTGTGAATCTTGTAACTATGCTCTATTGTATGAGACTGTGAGTGAGGATATGGTACTATATATAGCGCGAATTGGTCTGTCTTATGGATCAATATTAGTTTTTTAAAAGTTCTTATAGTTGATCAGAACCGTTCAACATGATCTCCGTATGAAAAAGAACATTTTAGACCATTTAAAAGTAATGATTTCCTACCTATCTAAAAAAAGAGCAGAAAAATTATAAAAATAATAAATTTTGATTCATAATTACTTTTTTATATCGAGATCATGATGAACAATTCAGATTGACTATTTAAATTTTCTAAACAAAAATATTGATTCATAGTACGAACCATGCCGTGCTATGCATAGTAACATAGCCTCACTCCTATTGTATTTATAATTCATTTTAACTGCATGGCCGTTTCATATAGAATGCTGCCTTTTAACAGGTCTTGCTCTACAGTACACAGCACTAATGCTCTAAAATAATAGAATTCATTTATTTATTTTTTGGGACGATGGGGAAGGCTTTACATCATTATCATCAACATATTTATTATAATTACTATAAATAGTTACTTATGGCTATTAGTATTACATTTTTTGTTACTGATACTCTTTATAGTATCATTATTAGTATTACAAAAAATACATTTTTTGCGGTACCAAATTTGTCAGACTAACTAACATGTTACCGTCGAAAAATTTAACGCAAAAGATTCAACATATTTTATGGTTTTCTATTAAAAGAATACTTGCGAGGCAGTAAATTTGGAGTGTTTGTTTCGGATAAAGATATTTACAGATTAGTTTTTGCTTCTTACAGCGCTATTTTGGTTCTATTGTCCGTGCACTGTATGAAGCAAAAACTGATTTGTGAATATCTTGATCCCACTCCATTTTCTCATTAGGGTTGCTCCCGGACAGGGAATAGAATAGTGCTTCTAGAAATCTCCTTTCTATTTATATAAGCGTAGAGGGGCTAAATCGCAAAATTCCACATAAAGCGCCGTGCGAGGCCCTCTTCCCACACGAGGTCAGGTCACCCGTCGTCTCTGCCAAATCGAAACCCCAGAATCTCTCTCTCTCTCCTTATCGCTTTATCACTGCTCTAATGGCGACCGCGAAGGTAATATCTCTCTCTCTACGTCTCTCTCTACGTCTCTCTATCTCTCAGCCGTTATTTATGTGTTTATCTACACGTGTATAGGTGGATAACAATCGAGGTGCGGGCTCCTTCGGTTCGAAGAGATCTCGCAACGATGGTCAGTTCTTTTTATCAATTTACTGAATCTTATTCAGTCTAGCTAGTTGTTGTAGTATCTTTTGTTAATTTCGTAAAGCAATCCTCCAATTAGGGTTTTGCGCGGGGTATCTGAAAAGGTTTCAGGAGCATTAAATTCTCGTAGAACCGTGGTACTACTGTTAGGGCTTTTGTTATCGGGTCTGTAGTTTGTTGAAGGTTGTTATTAATCAATTTCTTAAATGGGAAACCTGTGCTTATATTAATATTTCTTTATTTAAAGTGATAATACTACACGAGGATATATGGAGGAGTATTATGAGTGATTAAATTAATTTAGTTTGTGATATTACAATTTCTAGTGAGTTTAGTGAGATAAGTTGCTACAAAAATTTAACCTGGGCTGTGTTTTGAAATTTAGTTTGGTTAGTATCTGAGATAAAGTTGCTTTGTTATGATATTTTAGTACTTCATTTAAGTAATAATCATGCTGTCTTTATTTTTTGGCTGGCTGTCAAGAATATCTTTGAAATTTGAGAAAAGATTGGTCTATCAATTATTGTTGCATTATGGACAAATATTCTTGGTCGTACCGTGGAATATTAGCTCATTTTAATGATAAAATGTATCTTTTTAATTACTGCAGCTAGAGAAGGAGATTGGAAATGCTCCAAATGTGGTAATGTGAATTTCAGCTTTAGAGCTGTTTGCAACCGAGGCACTTGTGGGGCCCCTCGCCCATCAGCTAGTCCTAGCCCGGTAATATTTTCATCTCTAGAACACAATCTAATGGTGGAATGTGCTATTTATTTATTTTTCATTTTGAATGACATTTAAATTGTTTTTTCATTCTTGTTTTGGTTTGGGATAACCACAAAACTGAGCTATGATTTCAGGCCAATGTTCTTTGTTATTTGTTAATTCCAGTTCCCAATTTAAATACTGGAATTGCTATTTGGAAAATGGATTAACCAGGAATTGCATATCTTTTGATATTCCTTTTCTTTATGTTTTTCGGGTGTTATATGTCAGCCTGGATCCAGATGCCACTGTAATATCCCCTTGCCCTGAAACTGTTTGGTCTGAAATTTTTGACTAGTGTACATATATACATTCACAAAATGATTGGGTTTGTGGACCCTTCTGGTCTCATACTCTAGGTTTGGGGAGAATGGTACCAGTTTCAAAGTTAGTTGGCTGGATACAGGGCAGGTTAGAGTCTTAAATCAGTACTTCCTTGATGATAATTGCTGCAACGGATAATCTTATTTTAACTTGATGTCAACAATGAAATGGCTACAACAGTTGAGAATTTCGGTACTTGTATTTCCCTATTGAAACTCGTGCAACCGGGTAATTTTATTGATATCAAAGTAAGTAAATTAAATGACCCAGCTTACTGTCATGTCTGGTTAGTATCCTGGTCAGCATATGCAATATTCAGATTAGTATCATATTAATATAACTGAGCATATTTCTGGAACTAGCACCTGTAGGCGCTTCTCGTCAGCACACATGCAGGTGTTTTGTAACTTTTGTCATTATAAAGCATTTTCATTAACTATTTTTGTTAACAGAGGATGGTGCCGCCTGCAGTAGGGGGTGGGTATGAGCACAGACCATCTCCATACTATGGTGGGGCCCCTCCACCTCCATATGGGCCCCCACCTCCTGTCGGCATGTCAGGCAGTTATGGCCCTGCACCATATCAGCATCTCGGCATGCGTTATGGCTATGGACCCGGTCCTTATGGTAGCTCTGGTTCTTACCCTCCTTATTCTTCATACCACTCTCCTGGTCCGATGGGAGGTACTCTCTCTATCTCTTCTGTTATAGAATCTGTAAATGGGACAATTTACTGCTAAGATGCAAAAAAGGTATAAAGATGGGTATAGCTGAACTTTTTGTGTCCTCAAAAAGGGTTGTAGGCAGCATTTGTTTTTCTCCAGGGTCGTTGACAATGTTTTTCAGGTTCTTTAAAGGTTTGCATGAATTTGGCTTTCTTTAAATGTTGCTTATAGTCGATCAGTCAGTTTCTCATCAATTACTCTTTTTGTGTGATGAAGTGTTAGAGAATGAGTAAGAGTTGGTACAGATGTGATAGCATATTGTTGGATTGATTTAGGTTGTTGCTGATTAAGTGGTAAAAATTCATTCGAGTATTGTTTGAATAATAACAGGTATAGGTTATGGTCCTGGGGCTGATATGGGTCGGTATGGTTATGGTTATCGCGGGTCTCCAATGCCGGTTTGTCCTTTTCTCATCTACGTAGTTTTTTTGTCAAATTATTGGTTGTATTATACCTGCTAATGGTTGTATTATATCTTTTAGTCTTTTGGTACTCTAATGGTACAGGTTGGTTGTCTTGCACTTTGTTTCAAGTTCATATAGTGACCCAGTCAAAATTTGTTGGACACAGAAGCTTAGTTGTATGCAAAGAAGTTTTGCATGGTTTTACTGTCTATTCCCTTTCATTTCAAAAAGTCCAGTTCTGCTGGCAGTAATAAAAGCTAGATACAAGTTTTTTATCCCTTAATATCCGAGCAAAATGTTACTTTAGTATTACTTTGTTTGTGTAATTGTTGTATCAGTTGCTATAATTTGCAAATATTTTTTTTTTACTCAAATGTTATCATCTTTGTCAAAACCAGGGTCCAAGTCCATGGCCTGCTGGTGCATTACCAGATAATAACGACAACAATTCTTCAAGGAAGCGGCGCGGTGGTATTGTTCTATAATATGACTTTAAATCTCCTGTATTAGTCACTCAACTGCTGTTGCTAGTATACTTCTTTTCACACAAGTTCTTTAACTTTTTGTTATCACTTTGCCAGGACCTGATGGATCACCGTCTGAGGGAGATTGGAAGTGCCCGAAATGTGAGAATGTTAACTTCGCATTTAGAACCACTTGCAACATGAAAAAATGTGGTGCTCCTAGGCCTGCTTACCCCGTAATTGCTTTCTTCTTCTCTTCTTTCATGTTTAATCGACTATTCTTCTCTAGTTACATTCCTAATGAGAAAAGTAAAATGCAAATGCAGGGTGGCATCAATTCAAATGGTTCATCTGGTAAAAAGGAACAAGGAGAAGCACCTGAAGGTAGCTGGACTTGCAGCAAGTGCAGTAATCTCAACTACCCGTTCCGTACTGTTTGCAACCGTAAAGGTTGTGGCAATGAGAGACCTGCACCTTCCTCTACCCCCAATTAGGCACTTAGTGCCATCTCTTCTATTTCTCTTTGGTAGAATAAATGTCACTGATTGTAGGGGTTTGTTGGTTTATTTCAGTGAAATTTTTGTTCTACCAAATGTGATGGTAATAACCAGTGTGTTTTCATTTCTCAAGTGACGTTCTACTTAAACATAGTAGTTTGGTATTAGTATGGAAGCTCTGATGTTTTCAAGATATATTTGATTTTTTTTTTTTAGTTTTATTAGAATCTAATTGTTTGTTTGGTTGATGTTCCCTTGTGCCCTGAGAATTCACGGTGAGATGCATTTGTTGGCGCTATTGATTAATTTGGTTATTAGGACCTTAATTTTTATAACTTGATGGAATCAGCTCGTCATTGTTTAATTATGTCATCAAGCTATATGTTCTGATGCAAGTCGTAAAACAGCATGACTTGAAGTGTAAATACACAATTCTAACTACAATGTACCAGAGCATTCTAACAACATATTTACCTTAGTTTTGATCAAATCTGTTTTATTCGCATCAAATAGGTCCTTGCATCATTGCACCACAAGTCTCCCACAGTTGGATTGACACTTGCTCGTTGCTATCTGAAATTTCACGCATCTGAGATTTCTAGCGCTGTTGTAAATTATGAACATATTTGACGTGAATTGTGCCATGAACTCGTAAGAAAGTATTGCGATGTGGTCTTATTGTTAATGGATTGCACCAATATATATGCCTCGGTTTCGTTTAGTGTGTTTCTCATTGAATCCGAATCTCTTTATAGTTTATCTAGTGCTGAATTATAATACAAACGCTTGCGCGAAATTTGGTTTAAACTATATGTAATTTAAAATGGAATGATGAAAGTGCATCCATTTTACAATCGCATCTGATACAACTGACATAGTTTGGTATCCATTTGGTACTTCATTCGTACTGTAGATTGATGAAAAAAAAAAGTTTTTAATGTTATCTTAACTGTTAGCATATATGGTCTGGCCTTACGAGCAGCTACTCGCAATCACCTAGATCGACACCAATTCATCTTGCATCCTACCAAAATATCTCTGCTTTATTAGGTTACGATCTCAGAACCAAGTCAAATGGTCTACTCTAGGGGTGTTCAAATGGTTCGGTTTATTTGGTTTTGAACCGAACCGGTAAGATTCGGTTTAAATGGTTCGGTTGTTCGGTTGAATTGGTTCGGTTCGGTTGATTTTGTGACTTAATTCGGTTTAAATGGTTCGGTTCGGTTTTGATTTCTCAAAACCGATTAAACCGAACCGACCGATTTTATTGATAGATTGAGACTTCGAGTATTATTTTTATATGAAATTTGTATGAAATTTGACACGTGTAATGATATTTGTATGAAATTTGACATGTGTAATGGTATTTTTATTTTTATATATGTGAAATTATGAATGTATAGGTGTATTGAGTTGATTTTTGAGAAAATTCGGTTTAACCGAACAAACCGAAGTTTAAATCGGTTTAAATGGTTCGGTTTTAATTCGGTTTGCTATTTTAGTTCGGTCGGTTCGGTTGGATTTTCAAACTTCGGTTTTAAGTTCGGTTTGGTTATTTTAGTTCGGTTTAAACCGAACCGACCGTTTGAACACCCCTAGTCTACTCGGCCATACCAGTCCGACAAGCTTTCTAACAAGAGAACAAGATTTAATTGAAGACGAACTTCCAATGAAGGAATACAATTTTCCCAAAATTTAAAGACAAACAACCCAATAAAAGCTCGGTAATTCATTATTCATTCATTGTGATACAAACAATCGGTAATTACACAACCAGTTTCTTTGAACCTTCTGATATTATTGTTTTGACAAAATAATTTACACATGATCTTAAAAAGAACATCTATATATGCCTTTCTATGCTTAAACAAGCCTAGTTTCAATTGAGCAAAAAAAAAATCAAACTGTTAATTATACGAAACCAATAACCAAAATGAATGATAGAAACAACGACCACCCAGTAAAAAAACAAATATGTTATTCTAATGCGACACATATATTATTAACCTCTTCCTTTCCATGGTACTTCAAAGACCCCTTATGATAAACACGCAAGCTTCAATTAAACAAGACCTTGAAATACCATGGAAATGAAACCTACCCAATTAAATAAAGTACAAAATGTAATCTTTGAATTCAGGGACCCAGGCATTTCAGACATTTAAACCAGCAACAGATCTTCTGTGGCAATTTGTAGGGCTCAAGAGAAGCCGGGTCAATATCGGGTCGTTTTAGATCAGACCAAATATACACCCCTCTCTCCTGCTTTGTACCTGGTACTGTGTTGTCCAGTATAAATGCCACCAAAAGGGCCACCACTGTGCTTATTGATAGAAGAGCATTTAATGTGTAGTTAAGCTGTTAAAAAAAACATAAAATTTTAGAGATCATATCAACAAATGCATTGTACATGCTAAAATGAAAAGGCTTTTTTGTTTTCTTATATATATTTGCTGTGAAATCTTACCCCACTAATACTGGTATGAACAGGCCCACTTGAAGCAGCAGAGTATGGAATGAGATAGCTTGGCAAAATAAGGTTGGTATTGGGGGAATAACCCTGGAAATACGCTGGAACTGAGAGGGATATAAATAAAGTAAACCCGACAATTATGACATTTCTGGAGCTAGCAGTTTGAGTATATCTCAAAGTAGAAAGACCTAATGCTACAACAAGAGCCCATATGAAACACAGAACAGAGGCGGCAAGTGCTCGAGGGATGGATGCAAGGAGTGCGCCAATTTTACCTAAAAGGACATTAGTAATACATGATTAGGAAGTAGGAACAAAACTAACCCTCAAAGTCAACTGAAAATTCAAGGGCAAGAATAAATACCAAAGAAGGAGAAAAGAATCAATAATATTGCACCAAGTTGCAGTGCTCTCCTGCTAGCCATCTTTGTTGTACCCACAGTATGTACATTCTCTGTCAGGGTAGTGGATCCTAGACCCGTTCCCCATAACCCGGCAATGATACTAGTAACTCCTTCAAGGCCTATTCCTCTGCTCACTATTCCATGTGTTGGAGGTCTCAAATTTACTAGTAAGGCTGTAGCATGGTAAGATCCCACCTGAAAAGAAATAAAAGAATAAATAATATATACTATGAGAAGGACAGCTGCAGTATTATACTGTGCGCATACTGCTCTCCCTTCTCCTGAGAAGGATTTGTAAAGAGTTCTGAAGATTATCAAGACACAAACTTGCAAGTGTTGTTTGAATTAATGCGTATGATATTCCAAAAACATACACCTGCAAGCTGAACCTTCTTTGTTGTCTAAGAAGACAAGAATATAGTGTCCCTCCATCTCTCATCGTGAGAAGTATTAAAAAATGTTTTTTCAGAATATAACACAAATGTTACAGCAGGTAACTTCAATGTTTGGAAGGGAAATTGTCTAAGTTTTCTTTCTTTACAGGGGTATATGTAAAATTCTGAGGTTCCAGACTTCCAGTAGAGGCAAATGACTAAGTGGAATTCTTTTGATTTAAAGCGGCCAACTTACTGAGTCAACAGATGCAACAAGGGAAGCAAAGACCATAATAATCACTGTCTTGATGTGAAAAGTGGGTGGGCCCCATTGGAATGGATAAGGGATCCGGACCCAATCAGCAGTATGCCATGCATTAGACACGTCAGTACGGCAGTTCCTCATGGTTTCGACCTTTCTTCGGCATGAATCTAATAAAATATTAGAGCTAGGTACATTCGAATTACACCCCTTGTAGTTGTAGGCACCACCAGCAGTTAGAAAGAATGCATATGCCCATATTATACCAACACTCAGTGGAATCTGAAAATAAAGCAACAGTAAATAAATAAATTCGATAGAGAATTTTTTTTGAGAAGACAGAATTAGAGGTTTTTGGTACAAGAAAGTCAGATGAAAATTAACAGAGAACAGCAAAACAAAATCAAACTTAGATGGGATTTCACAGCATTGGTACAGTGAGAAACCTTAATGTATTATAGAGGGAATAAAAATAAAGTGAAGAAAATTACCGCATAAACAAGGAATATACGGTTCCCAAATAAAGAAATTCGTCGCATGTACTGCAAGGACAAGAAGAATCTCTTGTTAGTAAAATATCAAGTACATATTTCTCAAACAATGCAATAGATTTTGCAAGCCATTTCATGGAGTTGTTGAGATATATTGGTTATAGCTTGTGGCACAAGACATCAAGAAATTACCAAGGTGAAGAGAAGAACAAGGACAATCAAGGGAATGCTGATCTCAATGCAGCTACCAGCTTGAGGAAAACCGTAACTGAAGAATGCCAGACCAATGACTGCTACTGTTGGTGCCACCACCACTGGATTTATTATCCTATTATTTTGAATAGTTTACATTAAAAAAAAAACAATAAACGTTAAAACACCACAAAAATATTAATCACATTTACAGATTGAGTCGGGAGATATGAGAAATATTTTATATGCCCCTTGAAAAATTGGAATATCTCCCATGATTTTATGCCCATTCCCTCCTCGTTTTGAAATTTTGGCATAAGCGGAATGCTTTTACATAGGACAAACTAAGAAAAAGTAAGAAAATACCTCACAAGAAGAGACATGAGACCACTGTAACCCAAAATTGTCTGAAAGATGGAAGCAACAATTACAGCTCCTTGCAATTCCCTCATTATATGCTTGAATTTCTGCATTTGATGCAAGACGACAAAACATTAGCATATTTCTAAACAAATAAAAACAAAATAAAATCTCGTAACCATAACTAGAGTTGTCAAAAACTTACATTTTGACTGAGATTTCTGAATTCGTCAGAGTTTATAATTACCAAGGCAGGTGCAAGATATGCAAAAGAACTCCCCTGCACCAATGGAAGCCTTGTGCCAAAAAATGTGTGCAGAATTGTAGAAATGCCAGTTACTAGCAGCATTGTTGAAATAACTGTAGCAGTATCTTTCTGTAAAAAGTAAATAAAAATAAAGTGAGACTAACTCCTATTATTTCAATTTATACAAGTTTGACAAAAATAGAGCTTCATTATAGACAGCCACAACACAAAAATGTTATACCACCATTCTCATACCGGTACCATAGATTAGCCGATTCTTATACTGTACCAGTAAACAGTGCATTTCAGAAGTTAAAGTTCTATAGCAGCTGGTGTGTGTAGTGGTTGGTACCAAATGGTGGGAGATACAGTTTGTAATCTTTCATAGAAAGTATACCCTAATTCTGTTTGGGTTTCTTATGTTTAAATAATGACATGGCTGCACTCGTGTAATTTTTAATTAAAAGAAAAGGAAACAAAAATGGAAAAAGAAAAGCGAGAGAAAAATAAATCTTACATCAGACCCGCCCATGACAGGTACCATAATCAAGGGGATGAAAACAAGTGAACCAGCTATGGATAAATAGTGCTGTACTCCATACAAAAATAGGGACACTGAAATAATAAGAAAACAACCACAAGTTAATTGCAACTTTATTTTTAACTACTGACGTACCCATTTTCCAATAAATTAATGGAAAATTGTACCATAATATATCCAGTTGTGCTGTTTGTTAATTATAGTATATAATATTTAATTAAAACAGCCAATTTATGGAAGATATGCATATATATATATTGGAACATTAAACTATAATAAATTCAGCCAATAAAGCACTTGTTACATCCAATTTTAACATTGGACTCATGTGCTGTTAAATGTGATTATTCCAACTAAAAGATAAAAGTAAACAAAAAATAATAACACAAGCTTACCCCAACCGGGATTCTCTGTGACGCCGCATTTCAATCCATTGGGTCTATACACCTCCTTGTCTCTCAGCTCCTCTCCCTCCACTTCCCATTGCGAATCTGAGAGAACCCCTGAATCTAATTCCCTTTCAAATCCTTTTTCATGTAAATCTACTCCCTCTGTTTCCTTTTTCAAGCCAACATCCCCTTCTCCCCTCACGTGACCTGCATTCCTTCTCCTTTCTCCTCCTTGAGCCGGTTCTATCTCAACCCGGTCTGGATGCGGGTGAACTGCTCGATCCGGCAATGGTGCCCGGTCCAATCCCTTCTCTAGGTCCTCTGACGTGTCACTAAACCCCGCTGATTTGTTAATACTAGTGCTCTCTTCCCATCTCTCTCTCAACCTCCGGCCCAACCTTACCGGGTTGAATCTGACCCGGTTCGTCCTTTCCGGTCCCTTAGGTGCGCTGTCCTCTGGTTTAGACGTCGGTCCTGCCGACGTGGTGGGTTGGTCGTGAAATGTACGAGTGGGACGCGCCGTAGACGATGGCGTGGGGGGAGGGCGGGAAATTTCACCGGAGTTTGAGTTAAAGCCGGTTCGCTTGGCCCAGGTTTTCAGCTCGATCGGGTTGTGGTCGGGGTCGGTTCGGGGCACGAAGGGTTCGATCCGAGGAGGCCATGGACCGGGCCGGTCGGGTTTAGGGTTTTTGGATGGTGGCTGACTGGAACTCGAACCAGGTTGCATTGCTAGATATTCGAGAGAGAGGGGAGATGAGAGAGCGAGAAGTGTAAAAAAGAGGAGACAACGGTACAGAAACTTAAAAGCAGAGAGCAAGGGAAAGTGGGGAGAGTAAAAATGAAGAAAACAGCGAAGGAAGGTGGAAGTTGAGAGAGTGGGGATCTCAGTGAAAAAGAGAATTTGTATCCCCTGAACCTGAAGTAACACAAAGTTTGCTTTTGAATCTAGACCGTCTGATAAAAAATGCACGAATCTTTATCGCACCTGATTGGCCCGGATTCTGATCGGACGGCCATGATCCCAAACTCAAATGTTCAATTACTATAGGGTATCTGGACCCAGTGAAAGTTGGGTGACGTGTCGCTTTCAGTTTTAGAATAATTTTAGAAAAGGACTACAGATTTTCTATATCGTGTTCCTCATGGATTAAAAATAGCGAGTATGTGGCAGTTTTAATAATCGTTACCTTAAATAGCTCTTATGTAATAAATTATCTCTACTGTTATATAAAAATCGTAATAATACTAAAGGGACCAACTAACTATCCCCCATCTCCCATCCCCCATTCATCCCCCAGTCAATAACTGTCTTTGTTGACTGCTAATTAAGAGGGGACCACAAATTTCAGCGCTAAAAGACAAAACAAAACGTGTCATTATCGCAGTGAGTGCAAGTATTCATATATAATACATCAAGTATTCATATATAATACATAAAGTATTCATATCTAAGATATCAAGTATTCAAAAAAAACTGGACACATCATTCACTCATCTTTTACACGTTTTTAGAGGTGGGTTTTTTTCTCCGTTCACTCTAATCAATATTTCTGACAATCTAGAAGGAATTTTGCAAATATAAAACCACGAACGTTTTCTACAAAATTTTCTCTTTCAAATGAGATCCATGATGACATACTTTCGAGTTGTTCGTTGCACAAGTATTCATACCTTGTCATTCAAGTATTCATATATCATCGAACAAGTATTCATACCTCATCAGTATTTCACAAATAAAAAACTAGACACATAATTCACTCATTTTTTACCGATTGAAATTTCGTTACCACTCAATTACTGGAAGTTTCCAGTACACTCTATCTTAGGTATGAATACTTGTTCGACGAGGTATGAATACTTGCTCAACGTGGTATGAATACTTGCATGACGAGATATAAATAATTTTACGAGGTATGAATACTTGCGCGACGGATAACTCAAAAGTATTTCATCATGGATCTCATTTGAAAGATAAAATTGCGTAGAAGACGTTTGTGATTTTAGATTCGCAAAATTCTTCACAAATTGTAAGAAATATTAGTTAGAGTGAACGGAGAAAAAAAATCACCTCTAAAAACGTGTAAAAGATGGGTGGGTGATGTGTCCAGTTTTTTTTTAAATACTTGATATCTTAGATATGAATACTTAGTGTATTATATATGAATACTTGATATATTATATATGAATACTTGCGCGTCAGTTATAAAAATTTTCAAATATAAGTGGTCTCCCACGTAATTAATGATTGATACACGTTTTCTTTTGTCTTTTTGTACTTGAAGTTGTGGTCCCCTACATAATTAATGATTGGGGGATGAACGGGGGATAGGAGCCGGGGGAAAAAAATCTTTATCCTATAAAATAAGAGAGACGGGAGATTTGGATTATCCCAAATTAGAAGGGGTAGTGGAAGAGTGGTAGCAACGGGAGACCTTAATCAAAAACGACGATCCACGTAGTCTTTTAATCGGAAAAAAATAATGGTAATTTAATAGGTTTAATTACTATGTACTTTCAACTTTTCAAATTTTGTTCTACATCGTATTTTGGTATTATATATAATTGTCGTTTACTGATATCAATATTTCAAAGAAAACTATGATGAATTGTAAATAATTGACGAATAATCCATGCATTTTTTTAAGAAGATGAAATTATATGAACTTTCATATATAAAATCACTTATAGTGATCTGTTAGGTAGATATATAGATTGATTAATTTCTTTAATTAGTTCCTTCTTTAAAATTATATAGATCTTGTAGATGTGTTTTGAGCTATGTGCATATAAAACGTTTCTTTTTGTTATTTTAAAAATTAGAAAATATCAGGTTTCTTTCAGATGCACACTCAAAGAAAGATATGGTAATGGTACATCTCAGTTGAAAAATACTGATGTGGCAGAACAAAATATATTAAATTAACTGAACTATACATTATTATATTTAGAATAGGTACTGTTTCGAAAAATATATTTGAGAATTCCTTGAGTTTTAATGCCCGGTTTCTAATATGATGTAACAGTTTCTAATTCAATTTCAGGAATGTGAGAGAGTTTCTTATTTAGAAAACTATGTAGTAAAGTTTCTTATTAAGAAACTGTTTATAAACTCCACACTGATCAAATAATTGGCTCAAATTATTTCTCCTTTTTAATTTATTGCTGACATAGCTTAATAGAAACTCTAAAATTAATTTTAAGAATGTGAGAGTTAAAAACTTTAGAGACCTTAATTTTTAAAAAATGGTTAACAATTATTTAGAAACTCATTTGAGTTGCTGGGATATACATGCTCTAACTTTCTAACTCTTAATTTTATTTAACATTATTAATACGTAGCATGATTATTTTAGACATAAAGGAAGAAGAGACTAATTAAATTTTAGTATGTTTCTTGATGAATATTTTGCACGTTATTATTTATTGATGCAGGACACCAATTACAGGATTTATCAACTAATGAATTGTTAGCTTGAGATAGAATTCTCTATAGGAATTGTTCAGTATTTATCCCAAGTAGGAGAGCAATAGGCAGAGAAGAGAGAGCAATGCGCATCGTGGGAAAACAAAATTAGTCTGACTTTGTTTTTCTATTTCTATCATTTTACGTTGTTTGAGAAATAGTTTGAGAAGAAAAGAACAAATGATAAAGCAATAGGGCGAGAATGAGGTGGTAGCATTGTTAGCTAGAAAAAAGTTTTAGAACTGTTGGATAACCAAAGCTCAAAGGTCGAGAGTTGAGTCTCTCCCACAACTTTCCAGCCTCTGTAAAATTTAAAAAAAAAACACAATAGGCCATCCGAACGGATCAAGAAAATAGAGTAGAACTAAGGTGCTCCTAAGCTCACCAAGCCAAACCGTGATCTTAACTCAAAAACCTATTGGATTGACTTCAAACGACATTTCTAAACCGTTAAATATTCAATCTATATTAAAATATGCTTGAAGACCAATTTTTTCATTTTTTGCAATTTTTTTACTATTTATTAAGCTGGTTTGAAAAAAGTCTTAGAACTGTTAGATAACCAAAGCCCAAAGGTCGAGAGTTGAGTCTCTCTCACAACTTTCCAGCCTCTGTAAAGTTTAAAAAAAAAAAAAAAAAACACAATAGGCCATCCGAACGGATCAAGAAAATAATATCTCACTTAACCAAAATTCCATCCATTATCACAAAAGTTTCTGGATTTTGTCAAAATTGCAATCCAACTAATTATACGAGGTTGAAAAAATTTCAAGTTGGCCCATCCAACTCATTTCATTTTTTGTCCAATGAATTTTGCAAGTTAGATTGATTAAACGGATTTTAAATTTAATGGAGCTTTTTAATATAAACGTTTTGTTATCTTATATTTAACATAACATTAAAAAATTACCACTAAAAAATAGATGAATTATAAAACAAAATAACATAAAGATAATTAAGCACTAAGACAGATCAAGGAATAAAAAAATATTTATTTTATCTAATCAACTAAGATAATTCAAATACAATTTATTATTAGAAACTAACATCAACAGATAACATCTATAAAACAAAGATATAATAATAATTTCACAGTAATACTTATAATTCTCAAATATCTTTAAAGTCCTAAATAGCTTTGAGTTTTGAGCTTGAAACTTTTTAACCGTTTGGATTTTGATGATTAAATTGCTTATCATAAACTATTTAGATTCCCTAGATGAAATAGAAAGTTTCTTACTGAAAATCTAGAATCGTATAAAATAGAAAGAATGGTTTAAAAGTGGTAATCAAATTTGAGTGATGCAAACATGTTATTAACTAATTAGATATATAAATATTTAAGAAATATATGGTGCAATATTATTTGCAAGTGGGTGGAGTCAAGATGGATTTTTTAAGATAAATTCACAATTAAATTCAAAATAATAAATTAAACAAAGTCAGAATCTGTATCCAACCCGATGACATCACAATCCGATAAAAATATAGACTGGATCGAATGAATTGGACGGATTGAATGTTGTCGCATTCTCAACATATTTTCATGTATTGATAGCAGAAAACAAATTTCAGCTTTGGATCTTTCAGATGTTACAACTTTGCTTACTAAGAAATATGTAAGATGAGAAATTTTAATCATTTGACTCAGGTACAGACGACATCAGAATAAAATCCAATGGTTCTTCTCTGGCAATCTTGTACTCGCAATAGTTCTACATCAAAAACCTCAAATTGTTTTGCACTAAAGAATGTGGATGGCCCCACCTGCAGCAAATAGTTAATTTGTCTTGCTTAACATTATAAACTGGAAGTTCTATTGGGTCCTGTAAGGTATATGCCAGTACAGTACAAGAGATATCACCTGAACCAAGAATACTTGTTTCTCCAGTACCAATAAACACAAATAATAAATTATCAAAATGGAGCAAAACATATGAAAGAGACTCACCGGAGGCCCGAGTTCAGGTGGAATAATGATTCTCCTCTTGCCACCTGGTTTCATATCTCTTATTCCTTCTTCAAATCCTATATTCATGTACATATCTAATTTAGAAGAACATATAGTTTTAAGCTTGACTCAGTTTTCCACTAAGCTGGTACGTACCAGTAGGCTACCAAAAAGTTTAAAGCATATCTTTGGCTTGATATGTTTGTAGGTACTGGTACAGGCTGGCTATATGCAACAGGTGGGTTAGACTGACTTGCCTGGAACTAGGCTTTTGTTGCCAAGACGAATTTTTGCCGGTGCGCCTTGGAGATATGTACTGTCAATCCTTCGGCCTGATTCATTATATCCAGTGTAATGAAATACTACCTACAAATTTTACAACTAGAATTAAAAACTTTACCCTAAACTCCTTAAATAAATGGAAAGATAAATAAATTAAGAGGAGGGTTCAAATGCCTCATGTCTTTCATGCCTTATCATGCCTCACATCTTATATCTTTGTTTTCAAAATCCAAAGAACCGATCCGAACCTTTCAACATGATTTTCGTATTAAAATGTGCTTGGAGACCAAATTTTATAATTTTTTTTGCAAGTTTTTACTATTTTTTTAGATAGGCACAGTACAAAATCACTGTTTCTGGACCATCCAAAAACAGTGATTTTCTACCTATCTACAAAAATAGTAAAATATTTCCAAAAAATATAAAATTTGGTCTCCAAGCATATTTTAATATGGATATTATGTTGAGCGGTTCAGATCGACTCTTTGGACTTTGAAAAAGGAGATATAAGTTGTGAGGCATGATGAGGCATGAAAGACACGAGGCATCTGAACCCTCATAAATTAAATACTAAACAAACCTGTTGGCCATCCTTGGGACAGTCACCAGTACCGACCTCTATATCCCTGTAAATCAAACCTGAGTTGCTTTTTGTATAGTTCTCTGGAGTCATCACCTTCACCTCAAAACCTAAATATTTAATCACATGAGGATTCTTAAGAAATGTCAATTGTTGCAGAACCTGACCCAACCTGGATACTAGTCTTGACCGATGACCTTACTGCATATATGAATTCATTACCGCTATATGTATTATACAAATTAAAATTACATAGTTATGATAATTGTATATAAATATCTTCTGAGATAGTTCTAACTACTTCCAACCAACAGAAATTAGAAATTGAAACTCTACTTCAGTGAAAAGAGGAAATTCATTGCAAAATGGAGCTTTATGACAGTAACCCGACACAATCCCATTAATTTTTACCAGCAAGTCAGGATGAGTATTTTAGCAAATTTTGAGAATAAAAAGTAAATATTTACCTTCTCTGATGAAACTAGGAAAATCCTCAGGGGCATTATTGGCTTGTTGCATCTTCCTGTTTTGTTCAAGCAAGCGCCTTTCATCGTAAATAGCTTTATTTTTTGACTTCCCATAAGCAGCAAATGGAGCAAACATGCCCATTGAAATAAAAGAAATTACCAGAACATCCCTCCTTCCCCGACATTCCATTTGATTCAAATTGCTGCAACTGGAAATGCATTCTTCATTCCCTGAATACCTACATTTGTGATGAGCGTTGTTTTAAAGGAATCAAAACAGTTCTTGGCCTAGATTCCATTTTTGCAAAGGTTAGGCTCATTTCAATCAGGAACCAAAACCTCAATCATAAGTTTATTGAAATTGCCATTAAATACACTGTACGCAATTGAACAAAACAGAAAGTTAGCTTACCTCTGAGAAGCATTCCTTTTTTTAGAATTGAGAGCTCTAGGTAGTAATCTTGTTTCTACAGGTAATCCTACAGAAAAAAAAAATTCTTGAAAATACTACAGTTTAAGAATACTATTGATTATAACTCCATAATTGTGAGACATCAGGATAAAAATTGCACAAATGTGATGTGTGCGAGAGAGAGAGAGAGAGAGAGAGAGAGGTACTGCGTAGTGATGGGGGCGGGAGAGATGGAGAAGATACAGTCTCCATGGGAGATGGTTCGACCGAGTTCAGCTAAAAGAGCACGAGAAGAAGAGGCTAGCGAGCAGGGGACTAGGGGTCGCCAGGCTGGAGAGAAAAGAGACAGTGATTGAGAGAGAGAGAGAGAGAGAGAGAGAGCGAGTGGGTTGGCGGAGGAAGGAACTCGGGAGAGACTGACACGGAACAGAGAGGAACGCAGAGTGAGTGGGTAGAGAGAAGAAAGGCGTTGGCTGGGGTGAGAGAAAAGGTAAGATTCTATGAGCCTGACAGGTGGGCCCTGAATGAATGTTAGGGTGTGTTTATTTAAAAATCTGTTCACTCTTGATTATTTATTGTGTTTTTATTTGCTTAATTAAAGGGATTCGGAAACTTTTTCTGTAAAATTATCAACATTTGTATGTACACATATTATTTGTGAATTAGATCGGTTATTTGAAATTAATACCATAGATTATTTTGAAATTAACATGCTTTGTTCATATACTAAGCTTTGAAAAATAGAAAAAAAAGAAACCCAACTTTTTCTCCCGGATGGACCCTAATCGATTGGTTCTTAGATTAATTTTGTACGGTTGAATCCTCCAATTAAATAATCTCTTAGGCCCTGTTTGGCCCAAGGAATGGGCACGGAATTGGGTAAAACTAAATTGAAAAATTACTGTTCACGTGGGAAAAAAAATTCACTCTGAGTGAATTTTTTTTTCCCACGTGAACAATAATTTTCCGAACGGGCCCTTAGGGTCTGTTCGGCTTTGTTATTGTGCGTGTGAAGAAAAAAAATTCAGTTCAACTTCGTGTTTTCTGTCCCACGCGCACAGTAAACGTCAGTTCAAATCAGTGTAGGAAAATGCGGTTCATGTGGCCGCATATGCGTATGCGGTTGGCAACCGCATAGAAAATCAATATGCGGTCTAATATGCGGTTCCGCATATGCAGTCGCATATTCGTCCGCATATTACCGCATATTTGTTTGTATGATACCGAATATTACCGCATATTATCTCATATTACCGCATACCGTATATTACCGCATACTTGTTTATATATATATGAATTCTCATTTTAAAATCCGCATATATAAGTACCGCATGAAAACCGCATATTCGGCCGTATACCGTATATGCAGTATGCGGTGGCCTTCCGCATACCGCATGAAAACTGCATTTTATAATCTTGGTTCAAATTGGAGTCCAACCCATTCATGTTCCCGTTCCCACCTGTAGGCTGAACAAGCCCTTAGTATTAAAAAATGGAACCAAAAGGTATTAAAGTCTTCACTTATTCAGTTATTCTACAATAATATTACTTCTGCTGCGTTTTTAGAGGATAGACACAAAGAAAATGGACTAAACAAATTATAAGAAGGCTTAGAAGAACTTAAACGTGAGATGAACCTCCAAAATTAAATTGCTTTTCGCTGCGATAATTTTGATCTTGAATATTTTACAATTCTATTATTTCAAACACTTTCAAACATAATTTATTTTCCACATGCGTTATATAACCAGAACATTAACAATGGAGGTGTATTATATACCTAATCTTAGAATGATATTCATCAAATTCAATTGAGTCTCTTGTCTTTTCCTCCTCAAGCTACAAAACAAGACAAAGTTAGCAATAATAATGAGTTCAAACTGTTCTCAGTTTGTTTTTCGACAAATCTTGTATTGTACATTTTTATTTGCCTTTAAAAATAAATCTATCATACATCTGACATTTTATGAGGCTAAACACAATTAAGCTACATCCAGCATACTATTAATATATGCAAGGTATGTCTAATTGCAATGTGTTACTTTAAAAAAAAGTAAGAAAAAAAAAAGCAAAAACAAAAATATATGCAAGGTATATCTAATTTCTAAATATGCAAAATAAAATGGAAGAAAGAAATATTACTGGATCCTGGTTCAAATCAGGAAGAGGGTTCTCCGGTGGAGCGTATCCTCTGCGGAGTTCTGCGGAGCTTTTAATTTGGTCCGTTTGTTTTTATCGGACGGACCAGATCAGATCTTGCCCGCTAAAATACTCTCTTCCTGTCAATTTTTTTTTCAATTCGGCCAAGATCTTATCTGATCCGTCCGATCAAAACGAACGGACCAGATTAAAAGCTCCGCAGGACTCCGCAGAGAATACGATTTCGGTTCTCCGGAGCCTGATTTTGGCCTTGGCCCTGAATCTCCAATTTGCTAAATATCTCGTGAATACTTCATGAGAAATAAACATGATTATCATCATCAAGTGTTGAACTACAATGACAAGAAATTAATAAGAAACAATCAATTTATTATCATCATTATAAATGATTGTGTATTACAATATATATGAGAGTGAAAATTAAAAAAAATGTTTTCCAAAATTAAAATTCACGGATTGTAGGAATTGTTTTCTTTTTTATTGAAAAGAAAAACACATTTGGTTGAGAAATATTACCCATCTCTCTTTGGTGCCTCCAATGTCCCATGATAAAAACAAAAACCAACTAAAATAATGCCCCTTAAACATTATCAATACTAAAGGAAACAAGCAAGTAATATGGTAAATAATTATAAATGCATGATTTAACTACCTCTAAGCTCAAACGGCACAAAGAAATTGAGTATGATTTAGTGACAAACATTGTAATTTAAAATAAACAAAAAATCAAATGAGTGCAACATTATTTGATAGAGACAAAATGTCCACTTTTGACAGGAAAAAAAGTTGATGGATCTAAAAATAAATTTTGAAACCATCTTACCTTATATTTTTCACCTGAAAACTTATACTAATCAAATTTCCATTTTTCGAAAACTGGATAAGAAAATAAATGTTAAGTACGATGTCTTAAAACAAACAGGTGGTTAACAAGAAATGTAATAAAAAAATCCATGTAATAACACTCTTTCATAAGGTATGATGCATGTGCAAAATTCAAAAAATACACACATAAATAATTAACTATTTGTCTTTAACGATAAACTAGTTGTTATTAATATATACTAATAAAAAATAATCGGATGACTATGTATTTTTAACATAAATTTGTTACTTTAATAAAAAAATATTATTCTTAAACACTTAGCTACTTTATTTTTAATACTTTATATTTATAATTTTAAAAACTGAAGATATAATGAAAGTAATTTTATGATTATTTATGTAACTTTTGTATAATAATAATTATACATATTGAAAATAATTAAAGAAAATTAAACCGAGTAAACTTAAAATGTTCACTTCTTCTCATGACGACTCCCCAAAAAATAATACTGTGGACCGGCGTGCATTGTAGGATATATAGTTACAAGTAGGGTTCAAATGTTTTCATCATATTTTTATTTTTAGTAGTATAATAACTTAAAAGATTTAAATTTAAATATCAAAATAAAACTATTAATTATGATCTATATTATTTTCTCTATGTACACGTAAAATATCACGGTATTTTGATTTTGTTTGGTTAGTACCGAAAGCTTGTAAAAATACACAGATGTGGATAAATTCTAGATGTTAATTTTTTAACTTATTAATTCATATAAAACTCAAACAAAAAAGTAATAACTTGTATGTGCACGTAGTGAAAATAATACATATCACATCTAACGGTTTTATTTTAATATATAAATTGTAGAATTTTGATTATTAAAAAGTTGAGATATGATAGAAGTCCAAAAAAAGGATTTGAACCCGGTCTACTATTGGTTATTTACTTTAGATTAAACCCGGTGTATTATTGGTCCATCCCACAATTTGTGGACCGTCGTGCATCCGCGTCGACCCCCCGCCCCCCGTTCCTCCTCTTCTTCACTGTGCTAAACCCTTGCCCCTCCCCCTCCCCCTCGTGCTCCTTCTCTAGTTCCCAACCTGTAAAGATGTTATCGCGATTGAGAAGTGCGGCGCCTCACCTCTCTTCCGCCTTGTCATCTCAGACGAATATATTTTTCAAAAGCACCCCTAAAGAAACCACTTATTACTGCTTTCTCAGTGCCAATGCCTTCTCTTCTAAAGTCGCCACTGCCAATGTTGATTCGTCACCTCCTACCATATCAGAGAAACCCGAGGTAACTCTTTTCCATTTTTACCAATGACTGGGATTGGATCATTGGATCGAATCCGATAGGGAAGTGGAAAAAAAAAAAAAAAAAACTGGTACAACTACATCAGTTCTGAGTGCTGGTAATTCATTTGGAAAGAAGTAGTAGATGATTCGTGGTGATATTGATTTGCGTATTTCTTTCCTTTAATTCAGTTTGTAAATATTATACAGAACATTGTAAGCCTGTTTTTTATGTTAGCAATAGGAGCAATTAAAATGAGAACAGAAACACAATATTAGTCTCCGGAAACAATGCGCACACAAAAGCAAAAACAGAAAAAAAGATAACAGTACCATTGAACAACAGCATGCATGTATGCTATTTTCACCAACTTTTTTCTAATTTCCAACTGTTGCAACAGAATAAAGGTCCAAATTGGATTTCCTCTTTCATTTTACTTTATTGATCGATTTTCTTTTTACAGGTGAAGGTTAACCTGAATGCCATGTTTTGGTCTAAGCCATGTTCACTGGCTCTGGCAAAAGATTCTCCCCTAAGAATTGAAGAACCAGAATTTTCGGGAATGAAGCGGCTTATGCTTAAGTTACTCTTGTTCTATAGTAAACAAAGCAAGTCTATTCGAGGGGCAAATATAGTTTATAAGAGAATTACTTCTCAGGTTGACAAATCTCCTATCTATGATGGTGCGTGCTCTTTGTTATCATACTTTGTTTGATGGAATTGTATTCCGCAAGTTTTTTGAATATTTTGATGTTGTTGAAATTTAGATAGTCATTCAACTAAATCTTATCCTTTGAAACTGGAATCTATATGAAGTTGCTTTTGCTGATATTACTGCAGTTGGATAAATATAACTAGACTTAGAAAATTGCTAATTCCATTTGAGCTTAGCAAATTATTTTCCAAGCTAGAGACAACTCTTGTTATTTCACAATATATCTTTTTCTTTGCATTTAATTTCAACTTGACATGCTTCACGTGGTTTGCTGAAAGAAGTTTCATTATATTTGAGCTCTTAAGGTTTAATTAGTTTCATGATAAATATTTTTTGGTTCAGTTTTTAACTTGGAGAAGACATTTAAAACAACATATTCCCTGCTTATGCTTCACATGTGGCTTGTGTTGCGCCGGTTGAAAGAAGAAGGGAAAGAAGGCACTGAATTTGGTCAATATCTCTATGAAATCTACAATCACAACCTTGAACTAAGAGTTTCTAAGGCCGGGGTATATTTTCTCTGCTTTTCAGTTACCATCTAGTTTCTGGAATACATGCTGATAATCTTACTAGAACCTAGCAATGCAAATTTAACCACTCAGTCGGGATCCTGCCGATTGTGCAAGTTACTGGTATCACTGGTACGGTCTTGTACACAACTGGTTCCTCTGAAATTGCAAGCAGCCTCTAATAATGCTGAATTGAGCTTGATGTTTGTAAATTTTACCCTAATTTTCCTCCATAACTTTTAATCACTCTCAAATCCTTAACCTGGTTATCCACATTTACTGATGCAATTCTACATGAAGCATGCCAGAGAAGAGAGAAGAGAAAACAGAGATTGTTTCGTGTTGTTGTATAATGCTCCCAAGTCCCACTTCATTCTGAAATCTCACAAAACATGGAAAATAACTAAAATATGTAACGGAGGCAGAACCCTTGCTCGTATTGTAACAGTTTGGAATTTGTCTTGTCTAACTTAGGTTCTATTGTGATAGGTCAACTTACTATTGATAAAGTGGATGAAAGATCTGGAGAAAATATTTTATGGGAATATAGTGGCATATGATGTGGCTTTGACACAAGAAGCCAAGCATCAAGATCTCGCCAATGTTTTATGGAGGTATTATTTTCTTAATTTATTTTGTCATGTTATAAAAAAATAAGAACTTATTTTCAACATCCCTTGCTGGTTTTACATGTCTATTGTGCAAAAGCTAATTTTGGTTAGCAGTTGAAAAGCTATTTCTTTTTCATTGTAGTCCTGGAAATTTTGTTATTTTAGAATGTCCTTGGGTCAATTAGTTGAAAAGCCTTACTGAGATTTTTTTGTTACAAATTTTATTTATTTTTAACAGGAATATTTTCTCAGAGGATGGTTCAGATTCTATGAAAGAGGCTGCTTCCATTTCTGTCCAGGCATATTTCATTATTATTTCTGATAATTTATCAAGGAATTTTAGTTGTGAAATTATGAGATTTTATATTTATATTCTGTATTTTATCATAGGCAATGGCAAGATACGTGCGGAGAGAATCAACTTGCCTTTCTTTGACCGGTTAGTTTATATAAAAATTAGAATGTTTATCTTTTCATGATGTAATTTAGTAGCCAGATAACAAAATTTTCTCTATTTAACAGAAAAAGAAGCCATATACTCTGGAAACTTCTCGTTTACTCCCTTAGCTTCTTCTCCCTTAACAAAGACGGTGAAATGAAGATTATAACCATCTTTTTGGTTAGATTAAGTGCATTTTGTTTCTTTTTTACATTTCTAATGAACAGAATAAAAATTAAGGATTTGTCCAGGTACCGAATTAGTCTACGAGGTATTTTGAATTTTTCCCTTATGGATGATCATTATGTTTTTTTTTTTTTATAATATAGTTGGGGGCTTCAGTCCTTGTATTTTTGTTATTTCACTCTATTATTTTCTCTCCTAGCTTGTAGGAAAATTAAACCAAAATCACAAATTTTCTCTGGTTATTATTCTATGTTATGTTTGTCTAGTTTTCTATTGGTGATGATAAAAATGAACATGAAATTTCTGATGAAATGAATATCAGAAAGTAATCTTTGTAATTTACTTTATTACACGGTAATACGGTATCCATCATTACAATATACCTTGTTTTTTCAATGGCATTGATCAATGCTTTGAGAATAGAGAGAGAGGGAGAGAATGACTGTCAACTGGAAGAGAGAGAGAGAGAGTGAGACTGAGAAAGATAATTCTCTCTAAATTTGATCAGACTCCTTCCCGCTGGCTGCTGCCGTTGTTCTTTTCCCCTTCATCCTGCTACTGGTTGCCGGGCCTTGCCACCACCGGCCATTCCAAACTTTTCTCAAATCTCCTCAGTTCAGATTTTTATTTTTTAGTGGGAGAGAGATCAGCTCCAAAACTACAAGTTCAGATTCTCTAGAATCTTTAGACGATTACAGACGACTAGAGAGAAATTTGAAGTATTTGTTATTTTGTCTATTTGTCAGGTGTTGATCATGTTTTTAAAAAGAAGTATGTCATTGTCGTGCCATGTGTAAGTACGACATTATTCCTAAATCTGCTCATGCGTAACACGATAGGACACGTGGATAGGCACCAGAAGCGGTACGGCCGGTACCAAAATGTTAAAATTGGAAGCTGGATAAATAATCACGTAATTTTATTAAAAATTACGAAAAATTAATAATAATATTTTTTTTATAAAATTTAATGAATAAATATAAAAAATAATTATAAGATTGCTAACACCTCTTAGGGTGCGCTCCAAACGGAGGGACGCGGAGGAAAGAAAAGAGAGAATCACTGTGAGGCGTGAGCCTCACCCCAGATGTCTCTGCCTGACTGTTTCACCTGCTCCAGAAGAGAAGAACCGGAGAGGGAGCGGAGGTGAACGAGCACTGTTTGGAAGGAAGAAAAGTTCAGCGTTGTGTTGATTTTTGATGACAATTGTCACCTCCAAATTAGAGTGTAAAATCATTGTGCGGAGGTGAGCCTCACCTCCGATCTCTCCTTCCTTCTCTTTAATGAGGGGTTTCCCTCTCCATTCTGAAGCATACCCTACGTATTAAACATGTATGTGCCACACATATTTAATGTGGATCCGGATCTTTTAAAGTAACTCAAATTTGAGTTTGGTTTGAGTTTGGATCTGAATTTATCCAGACTAATCCAATTCAAATTGAAATGCATGAGGTCTCTCTAATAATTGTGCAGATTCTGATCCAACGATTTGAATAAAACTAAAAAAATTATGTTACTTTAGGGGATCTAAACTTCCTATTATGTTGGACATCATTTGTAGATTTTGAGCTAACTCAATACGGTTTAACACATCACCTGTCGTGTCAAAACACAAGTGCAAAATACATTTTGAATGTTAAGATTAAACTTGATAGGTTATTCGTATATTCTAGTGTTCATAATTAAAATTTTATTTCTCATTGCTTGTATGAATTCCAGGTGTTCAGATCTAAAACTCTAGATGTTAAGAACCAACATGTTAAATGTTTACAGTTGTATACTTTTTAGTGCTATTATTTCAATACCTGTTTTCATAACTGTATTTATGCGAAAATTTAACAAAAAAAAGAAATAAAAAGAGAGCAAACAGTCCTTAATTGCAGAAGCATAGAAACATTGTTGAAGAGGAAAAGGTGGACAGCAGAAAGAAAAAAAAGAAACTTTATTAAAAAAAAAGTAGAGCAATTGAGCAAAGGATGTGAAAATACTAAGAAAGGGAAGGGCGTAGTGGGGGACAGATGAAGGGGAATTCAAAAAAATTCTCTAGTCTAAAAGAAGTACATTTTTTTTTTTATGGAACTTTGTAAGATACACTCCGAGTAGAGAAGGAAATACGTGACGTGATAAACTACCGTGATTTGGTTACGTGACATGATTAAATAGTGATTTGGTTACGTGACATGATTAAAATAGTGACAGACGGTCATGTCACGCAAATGATTACATCACGTCACATGTAGTCACGCAGTGACTACACGTGACGTAATATGACGTGACGTAAATTAATTACGTGAAATTTTTTATATTTTAATTTAAATTGATGAAATTCAGAAAAGAGATATAAAAAATATAAAAATTATTAAAATTATAAAATAAGTAAATAATGTTATAATTTTTTTTTGAGAAAAGGCTGTTGGCTATCTGACATTATTTTAAAAATTCAAATTATAAATATTTATTGGACTAAACTAGAGAAAATAAAAACTAGTACTACATGAGAACCGGTATCACTAAACCTACACCATAAGAGAAACATGGATACTCTATGCGTACAAAAAAAAAATGAAAATAACTAAAAAAATTGGATACTCTATGTTTCATACTGTGACGTGACGTGATGTGTAATTTTCGCTCGAACGCTGTCACGTCACGCAACACGCGACACACGAGTCACGTCACGTAATTGACTCACGTGACATGACGTGACTGATCACGGCATAACAAATTTCCTTCTCTTACTCCGAGTATGGACTATTTAATGTGGGGGAATTTCATGTATGCCCTTCGAAAATCTTGAATTACATATTCTTTCCCTCTAAAATTTATAATATCATATTTATCATTCTAAATTTTAAAAACCAACAAATTCACCCAATTTATTGAACTTTTCTATTAAAACTCGTTTTAAACTTATAAAGTACTCATTTTATTTTTTATTAAAAAATGAACGTAGGTAATATGTGTAAGAATAATGTTCCGTGTTCCAACTAATCGGGTTTCGATGATATAAATGGTTCACTTTTCTTCTTGTGACGCATACACAATGACATTTAGGCATATATGTTTCTGTGTGCGTCACAAGTAACAATATAAACTGTTTGTTCTCGCACCCAATCAATTAGAAGAGTAAATATTTCTCTTAAACAAGCTACATATTTTTTAATAAAGGATAAAATGGGTACTTTATAAATTGAAAATGAGTTTTAATAGAAAAGTTCAATAAATTTGATAAATTTGTAAGTTTTTAAAATTTAGAATGGTAAATATGATAGTATGAATATTAGAGGGGAAAAAAAATACATAGCCTCGAGATTTCTGAGGGGCATACATGAAATTTCCCCTAATGTTTTTTGTTCTTTTTCCGAGTAGACTTGAAAAAATTGAAAAATAACATGGCATTAAATAAATAACACCAACAATTATCTTTTGTGTATTAGTTGAGATACTGACTACTAATAATATTATATGGTATTATGGCATGCAATAATGCAAATAATTGAGCTTTTAACAGAAAAAACAATAGCCAACAGGGCTTGTGGGACAAATGCTCTTTGACTATTTCAGACCTTTTATCTTTTTTTTTTTCTCTCTCTTTCTTTTGAAAAGGAAAATGGGATTGGAGTCAGTTGACGTCTCAGTGACATTCATTTAAAAAAAAAATAGATGTTTGAATTCATTTTGCTAACAAGAAGAGATCTGTTTAGAGTCCGCATTTTATTCTCTTTCCAAAGAACAATTCAACAGAATATATTATAATAATAAGGTTTTTGGATAATATCCGAATTAATTCTTTATCAGCATCTTATCGAGTTATTTTTCAATTGGACGAACTATAGCAATAATATACTATTATACCGGATTATTCATAAATTTTATGGAACTTTTTATTTAAAAAAATCAACACTTTAATATATAATTTATATTACAAAAATAAACTGTTTCTAAATATTCATACTATAACCGAATTATAAACAGTGGTGGAGCCAAGTGGAGTCAAGGTAGGCACTCGTCACCCCTGGCTCAATTTTTTTCTCTCTTCAAAATATACTTCTATTTTTGTGCCTCTTTAAGAAAAATATAAAAATATATTTACTTTTAAAAAATATAAATTTACTCCTAACTTTTTTCTTCAAAATATAATGTTATTTCTATATTTTTCTCATAGAAAATAACAAAAATTTAATATATAAGAGTAGAACTAGGGTGTTCTTAAGCTCACCAAACCTCTTTGTGAGCTTAACTCAAAAATCATCGAATTGGTTTCAAGCGACGCATTCAAACTGTTGAAACCGATATACTTTACGAGTGATGAGTTTACATATCAAAATTTTAAATTTTCGAACTATTTTAATATAAAGTCAAGCGGTAAAAAAATAATGAAAAATGAACACGTTAAAATTAACTTATAAACCATATTTTTTTGACCGCTTGACTTTATACTAAATTAGTTCGAAAATTTATAAATTTGACATGTAAATGCATCACTCGTGAAGTAAATCGGTTTCAACGGTTTAGATGCATTGTTTGAAGCCAATTTAATAGATTTTTGAATTAAGCTCACAAAAACACTTGGTGAGCTTAAGAACACCCTAGTTCTACTCAATATATAAATAATGACAAAATTATCCTGATTGCGTTTGGATTGGGTTAGAATAGCGCTAACCCGGAAATAGCTCCGCTATTCTTAAAACGCTATGATCCAAACGTAAAATAGAAAGTAAGAATAGTACAGGAACATCGTTGTTCTGCTATTCCTACGAAAATGTGGGTTAGCGAAATTCTCAAATTGTTGGGTTAGCGATATTAGTCCAAAATAGCACTATTCCAAATATACAATCCAAACAATATTTCATCTAACCCGGAATTTCCAAAATATCACTATTATCGAACCACTTGGGTTAGCACTATTCTCAACCACTAACTCAAAAATCGGCATTCTTGCGCAAATCCTTGCACGATCCAAACGTACCTCTAGACTTATCGACCAACTTACTGTTTTTGCGCAAACGAAACTAATCTGCCCGACTCGCTATACATCTGTGGGTCACAGAAATGAATGCAAGGAGTTGAATTCTCTCGCAATCGCTATACATCATCTCAGCAATGGCATGCATCACAATCAATGAGAAAATTGGGTACTTAGATGTCAAAAGTTGGTTTATCAATTGCTATCACTATGCTTCTAAAATAAAAATACAATTAACCAACCGATATATACAAAGTACACAATGTGCTTTGAACATTAAATATAGATATCCACAAGGACCACTACTGACTCTGGTAGTGACACTCTGAATTACCTCAATGTTAATTGAGTTTGAATTCGTTCCATTCATTGTGTATTACAAGTTTGGATTTAAATTGGTTCAAATTATGATCGAATGATCCATATTAAAACTCAACCAGTGCATTACCTCATAAGATCCGAACTCACGACACTGCCGTTTATATATTTCGAGGAATATTATAGTGGGGGCAATTTCAGGTATACCCCTCAAAAACTTCAAAATTACGTATTTCTTCCTCCAAAGTTTGAAATTACATATTTCTCCTTTTAAACTTCAAAACTCACAAATTTATCCATTTTATTGTCTTTTATATTAAAACTTATTCTTAATTTATAAAATACTCATTTTACCATTTATTAAAAGCATAAAACACCCATCATACTCAAATTTGAATATGAATGGTTCCTCTACTTTCTGAACTGCTTTAAGATCTGTGCACGCTAGATCAACACGAAACTTAAAGCGAATACACACGGATATTGAAACGATGTGCACAGATCTTAATGCGATGTGTGCGGATTAGTGTTTGGCAAATACCCCCACGGGTCAGACCCGTGCCCGCCCTGCCCGTGCCCGTGCACGGGTTTTGCACGGGTACACGGGTTCAACGGGTACGGGTTGAGAAGGGACGGGTACGGATTTTTTTAAAATTTACCCGTGATACCCGTCCCGTTTCAAACCCGTACCCGCCCGTACCGACCCGTGGACCCGTATTACCCGTACCCGTACCCGAATACCCGTGCCCGCCTACCCGTAGACCCGTGCCCGCCTACCCGTACCCGCCTACCCGTAGACCCGTGCCCGCCTACCCGTACCCGAACCCGAACCAGAACCCCTGTACCTTTCTTTTTTTTTTTTTTTTTTTTTTGAAATTCGAATTTTTTTTCCCCCCAACCCCAGCCAGCCCCCTCCCCCCCGGATCTTCTGTGCCCTAGCTAGTGAAATAAGAAACACTTTAAGCAATTTGAGTTGAGCACCTATTAAAATGTGTTAAAATGTTGACCCAAACCGTTCAATATTCAAGCCGTATTAAAATGTGTTTGGAGACCACATTTTACATTTTTCTGAATTTTTTCACTATTTATTAAGTCAGTTTTAAAATCGTTGTTTTCAAATGATCCAGAAATTTTGCACTGTTTATTAAAATCAACGATATTAAAACTGACTTAATAAATAGTAAAAAAATTCCAAACTATGTAAAATTTGGTCTCCAAGCACATTTTAATATAGAGATCACATCTAACGGTTTGGATCGACCGTTTACACTTTGAAAATCAGAAAATCAATTTGTTGCACCACTGATCCGGAACAAACGTTTTGATATTAGCCAACATATATATTTTTAATAGGCTAAGTAATTAGATTTAATAGGTTAAGTAATTATATTTATTTTTTGAATATGTTAAGTAATTAGATTTATTTGTGAATAGGTTAGATTTTATTTTTCAAATTCGGATTTATTTTTAATAGGTTAAATAAGCATGTTAGATTTATTTTTTGAATATGCCAAGTAATTAGATTTATTTGTGAATAGGTTAGATTTTATTTTTCAAATTCGGATTTATTTTTAATAGGTTAAATAAGCATGTTAGATTTATTTTTTGAATATGCCAAGTAACTAGATTTATTTGTGAATAGGTTAGATTTTATTTTTCAAATTCGGATTTATTTTTAATAGGTTAAATAAGCATGTTATATTTATTTTTTGAATATGCCAAGTAATTAGATTTATTTGTGAATAGGTTAGATTTTATTTTTCAAATTCGGATTTATTTCTAATAGGTTAAATAAGTATGTTAGATTTAGTTTTTGAATATGCCAAGTAATTAGATTTATTTTTGAATAGGTTAGATTTTATTTTTCAAATTCGGATTTATTTGTAATAGGTTAAATAAGTATGTTAGGTTTATTTTTTGAATATGTTAAGTAATTAGATTTATTTGTGAATAGGTTAGATTTTATTTTTCAAATTGGATTTATTTTTAATAGGTTAAATAAGCATGTTAGATTTATTTTTTGAATATGCCAAGTAATTAGATTTATTTTTGAATAGGTTAGATTTTATTTTTCAAATTCGGATTTATTTCTAATAGGTTAAATAAGTATGTTAGATTTAGTTTTTGAATATGTTAAGTAATTAGATTTATTTGTGAATAGGTTAGATTTTATTTTTCAAATTCGGATTTATTTTTAATAGGTTAAATAAGTATGTTATATTTATTTTTTGAATATGCCAAGTAATTAGATTTATTTTTGAATAGGTTAGATTTTATTTTTCAAATTCGGATTTATTTGTAATAGGTTAAATAAGTATGTTAGATTTATTTTTTGAATATGCCAAGTAATTTGCATTTATTTTTTAATCTATTGTTTTCAAATAATTCATTATTATTTTTAAAGTAACTGATTTAAGAAATTTTTGATTTATATTTTATTGTTTTAAAGTAATTGATTTAAAATATTTTAAAGTAATTGATTTAAGAAATTTTTAATTTATATTTTATTGTTCAAAATTTAAAGTAATTGATTTAAGCAATATTGTTTTAAAATAATTCGTAACTTTGATTTTGATTTTAGTATCACAAAAATTATTGAGTTCAAATATGCAATCATGTTAAATGAATTTTGATTTGTATTTTATTGGTTTAAAAAGAAAACAAAAACAAAAACAGAAAAAAAAAAAAACAGCAGCGGCCAGCAGCAGCCTAAAAAACAGAAAAAAAACAGCAGACTAAAAAAAAAAAAAAAATACCCGCCCGGACCAGACCCGTTCTACCCGGACCTAAACCCGCTTACCCGTGACCCGTGTTGCCCGTGACCCGTGTTGCCCGGGGGGTTTGAGAGGGGCCGGGTAGGGTTTTTCAAAAAAATACCCGTGCTAACCCGTCCCGTGTCGCCCGTGACCCGCGTTGCCCGTGACCCGTCCCGGGTTTTGCCCGTGCCCGCCTGCCCTTACCCGTTTGCCAAACACTAGTGCGGATCGAAATTGCTTTAAAATCTGTGCATGATATATCAGCACAAATCTTAAAGCCAACACGCACATATATTGAAGCTACACGCACATATCTTAATACGATGCGCGTGGACGGACGGTAGGGGAACTCTTCATATTCAAATTTGAGTTCGATGGACTTTTTATGCTTTAATAAAGGGTAAAATTGGTATCTTATAAATTTAGAATGAGTTTTAATATAAAAAACAATAAAATAAATAAATTTGTGAGTTTTTGAAGTTTAGAGGAGGAAATACATAATTTCAAAGTTTAGAGGGAGAATACGTAATTTTAAAGTTTTTGAGGGGTATACGTGAAATCCCCCTATTATAGTTAAGCCTGCGTCTTTACGCTCTTTCTAATTATCGCTGGACAATTTTGAGAAAAAGTGAATAAGTGTGTATTGTGGAACATTGAAATGACAATACTTTGTAAGTAATTTGAATAATTAAGTATAAAGTGTTATAAAGTGTTTAACCAACTGGCAGCTTCTATCAATTTTTCTTCAAAAAAAAAAATTAAGTGTTTAAAGAAACAAGAATGTATTATGTAGTGGTTAAGGGACTGTTCGTTTGTCATGGGATTGTGCGGGATGAGATTTGACGGGTTTAGGAATCTACTTTTTTATTTACGGGAACTCATATTCATAAGTATGTACGGGAATAATTATGAGAATTTATTGAATGAGTGTTCGGTTATACCGTGAGAATAGTTGTGGAAAATCTTATTTTCTTTCTATAATACTTAATACCAATAAAATAATTATTTAAGATTAATACAAGATTTCCAATTTGCTTAATTTTTAAAATTATACAATTATGTTTATTAATAAAATTATAATAATACAATTAAATAAAATAGATTAAATAATAATATTAAATAGATGAAACATTTCTAATAAAAAATATTACTAAATTGGGTACAAATAAAATAAGAAAAATAATTATAGGTAAAATAAAAAAACAACAATTAAAAGTATTTACAAACAATATAAACATTTATAATTTGTATTAACATTTTCAAACAAAGAGGAATCTATTTAATACACATGTCATTATTAACAAATCACAATTTAAAAAAAAACATCAATGATGGTTCAGTTTATCCCATCACCTATTATTTTGGGTCAAGGAAATTGTCAAGATTAGATAGAGAAAAAAAATACCTCTAAAAACGTGTAAAAGATGAATGTGTAATGAGAGAGATGAAAAAAAGTTGATGTCCAGCTTTTTTTTAAAATACTTAGTATCTTATGTATGAATACTTGATATTTTAGTGATGAATACTTGAAATTTTAGAGATGAATACTTAGTATCTCAGGTCGGTACTGGTCCCTCAAGTTGGTTAATGCCCAAGTGATGAATCCAAAATAAACCTAACAACTTTCAATGTAAATTAATATTATTTAACCCTAATTCTACTTGCATTCAGATCACAAGCGCCAAAAATGGCTACTTTTGTTAGTGGTCCCCGTCTTACTTTACATATCAGTTAGCCAGGGGACGTTTAGGGGACATAATGGAGGGAACTGTTAGTCGCTCCCTTTCGTTAATAAGATCAAAATTATTGTAGATAAAGAATTTGTATGGTTTTCTGATGCTTTTCTTTTTTAACCGCAGCTAAAAAAGTAGAATAGTTGGAGTAGAATTGTTAAAACTGATATACTTCATGAGGTATGCATTTACATGTCAAATTTATTAATTTTCGGTCTAATTCAGTATAAAGTGAAGCAGTCAAAAGAAGAAATTTTATAAATTAATTTTAGCGCATTTATTTTCATTATTTTTTGACAGTTTGACTTATACTAAATTAATTTATAAATTTGACATATAAACTCATTACTCGTGAATTAGATCGGTTTCAACAGTTTAGATTCATCATTTGAAATCAATTTGATAAGTTTTGGAGTTGAGCTTACAACAGACTTGGTGAGCTTAAGAACACTCTAGTTCATAGTTGATCTAAAAATACAGAATAGTTAATCTACCTCTTGTTGTTATTAATCATCGAGGTTGTTGTTAAATTACAACCCGTAATTTAAATATTTTGTTGTTATTTAGCAAAAAAAAAAAAAAAAATCTGACCTCACCAATAAAGTTCATTACAGGGAAATAAATCTGATGCGATTCCAGAGGATCGCAGGGTCCCTGCGATCCCAATTTCAACCGTTCATTGTTTTGAGATTCGTGCACAAAAACTGATTTCTCAAAAAGATTCTGAATTTTATCATTTGAATGGTTGGATTTAGAATCGTAGGATCCTGCGATCCCTTAGAATCGCAGCAGATTCGGACCCTCATTATAGACATATGTTCTTACTCTTAATTTGTCGGCTTTAATCGTTGGTCCTTACTGTTGTTGAAATTACGCAACCATCTATGTTTTCTAAGTCAAAACGGAACTTATCCCCTTAATTTACTTTCTTTGGGGATCGTTTTATCCCCTTCCCTTTTGTTTTAATTATAATAACTTAAATTAATACAAACTCGAAATCCTGAATTCCTTTTATTTATTTTTTCTTTGAAGAGTGATTTACGGATAATTATGATGTGTTAAAGATATTAGGTAGAATATAATAGAGGGGTGTATTTAGAGATGGAAAAATGTGCCGTGCCGTGCCGTGACTAACACGCTGTGACTTTGGTCTCGTGCCGTTCCATGACCAAGTTAATTTTTCACGTGCCATGCCGTGCTGTGACCAAAATGTCAAGGGGTGGTCATGGCATGCGAATGGTCACGTCACGTGAGTCACGCCGTGCCTAACGTGCCGTGACCATACGTGACTCGCGTGATCATTTAATCATAATTTAGGTTAGTTTATTCAAAATTCACTATTAAATCAATATCTAGTGGTCCTAATTACACGTGACTCGCGTGACTACGTGTCGTGCCGTGCTGTGACTAAATCTTTCACGTGCCGTGCCGTGCCAAAATTTCAAAAGATGAGGCACGGCACGCGAATGGTCACGGCACGGAACACGCGAGTCACGACACATAACTGACACACATGCAGTGCCGTTCCGTGCCGTTCTGTGACGGAGCCGGCTCCGCCGTGCCATTTTTCCCGCTCTAGGTGTATTATGAAAAAGTAACTAAACATACAAGAAAAATAGATAAACACGTTTTTATGTTCATAGCTAGATAGTGTGAAAAGATACATCCGGACATCTTTTATAGTACTGTGCTAGTGCGGAATTACGAAAATACAAATTATTGCCTAAATAGGTAAAATAAGAATTTCGCGTTCAAATCTACGTTAAGCATGCATGCAAATTCTTGCGGTCAAAACAACAAACTTTCAGGCAACACATTTTACGCAGGAAAAAATTGGAGAGGATGGTTCAAATGCCTTTATTTTTTGTGCCTCTATCGTATCTTTATTTTTAGAAACTGTAATAACTCAAAATTTAAAACTTAAAAGTCAAAATAAAACCGTTGGATATGATTTACATCATTTTATCTATGAACATGTAAAAAATTACGACATTTCAACTTTGTTTTGGTTGTCATCGAGAGCTTTTAAAAAATGTACTAATGTGGATAATTTCTAGACGTTGATTTTTCAACTTATTGATTCACATAAAACAAAATTGAAATGTGATAATTTTTTATGAGCACATAGAGAAAATAACATAGATCATATCTAACGGTTTTATTTTGACTTTAAGTTTGAAATTTTGAGTTATTAAAGTTTTTAAAAATTGAGACATGATGAAGACACAAGAAATAGAGACATTTGAACCCTTCTCATTATTTTTGTAAATATCTTTAAGTATCTCCTACTTAACATTCTTACCTTCCTACTTATCCACATGATCTTCTATCTAACATCTTTATATTAATCCCCCTTGTTTTCGTTGACTGGAGACAATCGTTAAGTTTACACTGGAGGAAGTGATCTGCTGACCAGTCAACAGTCAACAATTTATTCGGGGTAAAATCGACTGCTGCTCTGTCTTTTTATTTATTTCTGAAGAAAAGCAGCTGCTCCGACGCTGCCTATTTCCCGAACGGAAATCTTCAAGAAACAATAAAAAGAAACTAATTCAGTTGAATTCAGTTGAGGCTCGAGGGTTAATTTGTTATTAAATACCGGGTACTGTATTATTATTTTATTCTTACCCCTAGCTTCTCCGCATCCCCTCTCCAAATCATTTTCTGGTTTCCTTTTGTTCTCTTTCTAAAGCAGCGATGGGGGATACTGACCAGTCGCCGAAACTCGCTGGAGCTGAGATCCATGGCTTTGCCACCGTCAAAGGTGTGTAGCATGTGGCCTCCTTTCGTGGTTTACTGATTTCTTTTTGTCATTTTTTATTCGATTTTAGCAACTGTGAGTATAGGTTTCTAGTGTAAAATCTTATGCTGATTAGTAGCATTTTAAATGCCTTGCAACTCTTTACTAGCAATCTCTAATTCAGAAGTATACCCCTCTAAATTTGAAGTTCGTAAACTCTGTAATTCGCTAGGCTTTTCACCTACTACCTCAAAAAAAGAAAAAAGAAAAAGAAAAAAGAAAAAAAGAAAAACAAGAAACCCCCTCCCCCGACATCTGCAGAACCTGGAAACTGCAAGTTTGGTTCCTTAATTATCAAGTTTTATTTTTCGGTCACTTTTTATATTATTATTTGAAATCAATGGTCAATTATTGTAAATTTCAGTATTGCGATTGACTAACTAATTTATAATGAACAGCCTTGAATATAGAAGAGAAACTAAAAAAGGCAGCAGCAGGGTGGTTTAGGCCGAATGAAATTCATGCCATTCTATCCAATCACAATCTTCTCAAACTCCCAGTTCATCCCGAGCCTGTTCAAAATCCATCTAGTACTTTCTCTCTCTTTTTATGTGTTTGTGCATGGTGCGTTAGCAAACCTGGATAGGTGTTTATACCCATGATCAGCATGGCGCATAGTGTAACATAGGGACAATGACTGCAACAGCTGGTACAGCTGAGTGAAAGGCGGTTCACTTGCAGGAGCACCCACTTTAGTTCCAATTCATTGAAGTGGACCAATGAAGTAGTCGAAACCCAACTATTATTTTTGTTTTTAATCGAGTGCAATTTCAATTTGCATGGGCTTGACTGGTATGTTGGTATAGAAAGTTGCTCTTGTTGTTTCTTAACTTTTGGCTTTTTTGAGGTAGGTGGTTCAGTGTTCTTGTATGATCGGAAGGTGGTAAGAAACTTCAGAAAGGATGGGCATAACTGGAGAAAGAAAAAGGATGGAAAATCTGTGCAAGAAGCTCATGAGAAGCTAAAGGTCAAGTCTTGCAGATTCAATTGCATAAGTACTCTGATACCTAAAGTGAAAGTGTAAAATGTTAATCTCATAACCTCAGTGAACAATGCACAGATATAACAAAAAAAACATTAGTTGAAACCAAGAAGTGACAAAAGCTAGCTTCTCTCGGTATAAATGATTCTGTTATGTCTGCACTCTCTTTGATGTGGGCCGTAGTATCTTAGTGATGCTTATTTTTATATTTTTTAAAATTAAATAAGAACAGGTTGGTAATGAAGAAAGAGTGCATGTCTATTATGCAAGAGGTGAAGATGACCCTGATTTTTACCGCCGGTGCTTCTGGCTTCTTGATAGGTACGTCTCGCCCCCCCCCCCCCCCCCCCCCCCTCTCTGTTAAGACCTAAATTGTGCTTTAATACTACTTGTTATGATCCAGCTTGTGCTCTGGTACCAATTGTGATAAACCTGAGTTGTGCTTTGTTCTTGCATTAGACCATCTGTTCGTTTTAAAGTTTTTCGGAAGGGACTTTTTTGGGTATTCTTAGGGAAATTTTATACGAAAATGTAGAGGACAAAGTGATCTACGTGCTGGTGGATTTATGTTGTTGTACTGTTTGTTACAACCCGTCTTGCATTCTCTTCTTCTCCCTGACAAATTTCCAGCTGCATAAGTTTCCACTTAACATAATAGAAGTAACTAAATTATAAAAGGCAAACATTATCATGTGGATCATGACACTCTCTCATATCAGCTGATTGCACCAAAGTGCTACATGTGTCTTTTGTCATTTATTACTAATGCATTAACAACTATTTTTCTTTGTTCTTAGTGAATTGGAGCGTATAGTTCTTGTGCATTACCTACATGTGCCTCGTACTTCTAAGGTTTTAATTCTTGCTTCTTCTTGTCAACAATTTGACTTGTGAAAAGCCCCAAGTCTTGATAACAATCAGGTTTGCTAATTATTTTCGTTTGGTTGGCATTATCAGGAAAATGCACTTTCACCCGGTGCATTGGTGATAGGAAGTGGCGAGTCGACACCATTACCCAGAAATAATTTAAATTTGAGCTCGCAAACTCCTGATTCAAATTCAATTTCTCAACATTCTGAGGTCTCGGGAGGTGGGATAGTTTCTGATGAATTTAACTCAGCAAACAATAACAGTGAGTCTAGTAAAGACATTACTTGGAAAAGTTTGACATCTGATTTGTTGAGAAGTGTTTTAACTTTTTGTGGCTTTGCATTTGTTGGTTTAATGTATTGGAGCAACAGAGAACAATGAATGGGATCAACTTAACACCTTAGAATGGGATGACCTGTTACAGTCTCCTAGTGAGGACAATTCTCAGGAAGGTAACTCATATCAACAGGTCACTTGTCATTCAACTGTTATCCATTCTTCCAATGGTGAATTGATCCAGTCAGTTTTGGTTGGATTGATGGCAATTATGATTTGTAAGGTGCACGATCTGAAACCAATTTTACCTTGACTTAAGAGCTTTTAATTATTTTATTTTGACATGAATGGCAGGTGCTTCGAGTTCTTTGGTGTCTTGGATGGACCCTGGTAGTATCATGAATGTAAATAATGTGAGCACTGTACATACTTATTAATATTGCATGGTACCTTCAATGTTCTTTTAATGTCCTTGTAGGTGCTGTTATAAACTGATAATTACTATTATAATATTATTTAATTTGCCGAACAGGGCACCTTTACTCCAATGCAAGGCCCATCTAATCAACTATCTGGCGCATCAACTAATTACGCTAATTACTCCTTGCCTCCGACATCTAATCAACTATCTGGCGCATTAACTAATTACGCTAGTTACTCCCTGCCTCCGACATCTAATCAACTATATGGGACACAGCTACCAGGTCTATATGGCCAAGAGGCCCTTGGTCAAATAGATGAACCTTTGACGGAGCCCATTTTGACCCAAAACCTCATGTTTACTATAACTGATGTGTCTCCAGCCTGGGCGTATTGCACCAAAGAAACAAAGGTTTGGTTGGTTATGTTATCTTATTTTCTTTTTGAAAGTTTTCATTTACATAGATATTTATACTCCGTCATCTCTATTTCATGGTGACTGCTAGCCAGAAACTGTTTTTTTTCGAAGACCAGTACTGATATAGCCCATGTAGTGGTTAAGACTAGACAGCTTCTCTTTATTTAACTTCTTTAAAATGGCTATGAATGAGAGGAAATGTACAGTTTTGTCTGGCAAAGAAGAACATGATAAATCCAATCTACTTTTGAAATAATACAGTTTTCATATTTCGCATCTTAGTTCTTAATTACAACAATTTCTTTGTTGTGTGACATAAGCAGGTCTTAGTTGTGGGTGACTTTGATGACCAATTCAGGGACCTTTACCTCTATTGTAGCATTGGCGGAAGATGTGTAAATGTTGAACTCATCAAAGCTGGTGTATTCCGTTTCTTGGTCCCACCAAATACCCCTGGATCTGCCGAGCTCTATATGACCCTAGACGGCCAAAATCCGATAAGCCAAGTCATAACTTTTACATACCTCTCTGACCCTCAAAACCCTAAGCCTGAACCTGAATTGAAAAATATTCGTTTACAAACCCGGCTGTTGCACCTGCTCTTCTCCTCAGACAAAATCTCAAGCATGTCCAACAAATTGACTCAGAAACAGTTGAAGGAGGCAACCAAATTTGCGAGTCAAACATCACCAGTGATTGAGAAATACTGGACAGGTCTGATTAAACAAATCAATGAAGGGAATGCAACTAACAAGGGTTTGTTAGAAATGGTGTTGAGAAATAAGGTTCAAGAATGGCTTCTAGAGAAGGTATCAGAGGGTTGCAAGATCACGCCTTTAGACAAAGAGGGGCAAGGTGTGATACACCTTTGTGCCATGTTGGATTATAATTGGGCGGTAAGGATGTTTGCACTTTCAGGCCTTTCTCTTGATTTTAGGGATTCAGCTGGCTGGACTGCTCTGCACTGGGCGGCATTTTATGGCAGGTGCGTATCATTTCCCTTTCTGTTTTTGGTTTACTTAAATATTTTTGTGACGCATGGTGGAAAATAAAATAAAATATATTTGTTATATTAGGGAAAGGATGGTTGCGAGTCTATTATCAGCGGGAGCAAATCCTAGTTTGGTAACAGACCCCACACCTGATTACCTTGGTGGATCAACCGCTGCTGACCTGGCAGACAAGCAAGGATTTGAAGGTCTAGCTGCTTATCTGGCTGAAAAGGGTATAACTGCCCATTTTAAGGCCATGTCTCTCCATGGAAACATCGACTCAGACACAAACTCTAAATCGACCTCCACCAGCAAACCTGACGATCACCTTTTCACCAACCTCGGTGAAGAGGAGCTTTGTCTAAAAGACTCTCTGGCAGCTTATAGAAATGCGGCAGATGCAGCATCTAAGATACAAGCCGCTTTTAGAGAGAGGACCTTGAAGTTGCAAACCGAAGCGGTACTAAAATAGCCAAACCAAACCTTTTTCTACCAAATATAATATACCAACAAAAGTTGATTTTATTAGTTAATTAAAAAGTTTCTTAATGAAAGGATCATATAATATTATCTAAAAATGTTTTATTCTAACTTAATCTTGAGTAACTAAAGTATTTAGTGTGCATGATAGCAAATAGTGTGATATATTCTATTAATTAGTTTGTTGGTTTATTTGCTCAGTTTTCTTTCTTGATTTTCAACTAGCAACTCCGAACTGAAAATTGAAATATAAGATAATAAGCCAACCAGTTTAAACATTTGTAGGTGCAAATGGAGAAGTCGGAGAGTGATGCAAAGTGCATAGTTGCGGCTCTAAAGATTCAAAATGCATATAAGAATTATAACCGGAAGAAGGTCATGAGAGCTGCTGCTCACATCCAGAGCCATTATCGTACCTGGAAAATGCGCAAAAATTTCTTGGCCATGCGCAACAATGCTATTCGCATTCAGGTCTCCTCTCTACCCTACACCCCCCCCCCAAAAAAAAATAATAATAATAATAATAATAAGAAAAAAATAATACAGAAGAGTGAAAAAATGTTTGTAAGTTCCTTAGGCAGCCTGCTAATCGGTACTGCAGTGAGAAGTAGCATTTTTCATCACTGTTATACCCCAGTTGTCTTCCCAAAATAATAAAAGTTAAGCAGACAGCAAGAAAAAGAGAATGAAATTGTTGGTGGTGTACATATGGTATAAAGGCCCTAGTAGTTAGAACTACTACTATACTCATACGGGGCACTCTCTACATTCACTTGTATATTGTTTCCAGCCTGCAGTACTGTTTTTGGATAATATAACTTAAATCCTATATTTTTATTTTTCAGGCTGTATTTAGAGGTATCCAAGTGAGAAGGCAGTACAAAAAGATAATATGGTCAGTGGGTGTGGTAGAAAAGGCTATTCTAAGGTGGCGCCACAAGAGACGGGGTCTACGTGGCATGCAGTCAGCCGAGGTGACAGAGTCCATGAGGATCGACCCTGGCCCCAACGGTTCTACTGGAGAGGAGGTGACTGGAGAGGAGGATTTCTTTGTGATAAGCAGGAGACAGGCTGAAGACAGGTTATCCAGATCAGTGACAAGGGTACAGGCTCTTTTCAGGTCATACAAGGCCCAACAAGAATACAGGAGAATGAAGATGACCCATGAACATGCTCAGGTCTCCATCCCTCTCTCTCCCCTCTCTCCCCTCTCTCCTGATGTTTAGTGACAATGGCTTGGGCTGAGTGAAGTTCAATCCAGACCCGGTTGAATTGATATATCAATAGATCTAATCTTTCAAGATAAATGGGTTTCATCCTCATATAATGATAATTTGATGAAACATGTAGTCCACATTTTATTTATCATGGCCCAAAAGCTTAACATTCATGGTCTCATAATTCTGCTCTACTAGCCTTCTTACATAAAGAGGCCCATATTAGGCACATTCGGCCAATTCCTTTCCTAAGTTGCGAAGGCTCTTCACAGGGAAAATAACCGAACAGATAATTGATAGATCTAAATCTAAGTATCCTCCTTTTGAGATCATTAATATGGCACTGGATTGGAAGTGGGAAGATTTTCAACGGGTATTATCGAAACTTAGGAATTACTTTTTGATTTATCTAAATGGCTTTCATCGAATATGTCACTAGATCCTCTTCTAGTTAAATATGACCAATTGTCCGACTAACAGTATGATCGAAACCAAATTTCTCTCCCTCAAATGCGAAATAGTATTCGCCATTTCACAAATTCGCTGATCGGAAGAAAGAGGCAAAGCAGGGAAGAAATGATTTGGCGCCACTTTTTTCCCTCCAAATCAGGCCGTGAATCTCTCCAATAAGCAAACAATGTCTTTCTCCTCTCTATTGTCGTTAGTTTATATTCTTTTTTTCAATATTACCCGGTAAATTTCTCAATATGAAAGAAACCGTAAGAAGTGGCACTCATCGTAAATAGAGTCAAGTTTATGACTATTTATTTATTGTTTCAATTGAATTCTTTCTCATCCGAATTTTTATTCTGATCATCAACATTAATATCAAATCTATTCTATTGAACTCTATTCTACTGAATTCTGTTGAATTCTTTTCTGGATGTGGTTCCGATCAGAGCCTAATTAGTTAGATTTAGATATCAGGATGAATTACTTTTCCATTTATCAAATAAGATTCTTTTATTATTTGTAAAATTGGTCTCGTCATCTTCTGCTTATGTACTTGATGTATATTTCTTGATTCCTAACTTTTGTTTTTTTTTTTGTTTCTTTGTTGTATAGATGGAATTTAATGATCGAAGTCAGGGTGATTGGGACTGATGACTATGCATGGTGCAAGGGATAGTATTGTTTTCTTTAGTTTTCATTTTTGCTGTTAATTTGCAGTTCAAGAAGAAGGTTCTGATTTTTCAGTATTCTATCTCAATGTACAGAGATAAGTAGGGTGTTCTTTTCAGTATTTTTTTTGTGATATGTTAGTTAAAATGAAAATCGAATGCTTGTACTTAGCTATTGACATCTCTGGTATATAGCTTGCTTTCTTGAATAGCTGATGACTTTATCAAGATATCATCTATGCTGTTAACTTTCTGTAGAAATATTTTTCTTTTTATGTTGATAAGGTCGAGATGCTCCTATTCTGGAATGGTGTTCTTATTTGTCTTGTAGGACGCAGGATTTTATGTACATTTGTTGTTAAGATAAATCTTATTTTCATATTATTTACCGAGCATTTGGCCACAAATAAGTAATTGGGATTTCTGGAAAGGTATCCCAGAGACACATGCGGGTTGTGGATATTTGTTACATATAATCCGATCCAATATAAGAACAAGAGTTGAGGGCTTGAGGCAAATAATGGCCACACGTAGCAATCCAGATAAAGTGATAACATGAAATTGTAGTAATAAGATGCAAAAACACTATGGCCCACCAAAAAGAAAAGAAAATAAAAAATAGGAACAGGCGCTGCAAGACTATCTACCATTTTCTCTTCTTCCCATCAGATTTGCTTTCAATATTCTCCATAAACCAGGATGGTGGTTCTTCAATTTAATTCTCTGGGGCTTTTGTTGTTGCCTCAAACAACCAAAAAATGCCATATTCGCCTCTCTCAAAATTTAAAGCACAGAGAGGGAAGAAAGTCATATGCGATTAACATAGACTCTCAAACAAGCAGCATTAGTGAAACTACCGCTACCACCACCACACCCGATGCTGACGAGGGACCCCCGGTGATTGATTTTGCATTTGTCAATGTGAGTTTTTCAATTTAACGTCTTCTAACAGTAAATTACATTCTGCATCCTGTAATTAATTGAACTTGTAGAATAAGTTCAGAACTTTTTGACAGTACAATTTCCAAATGGGGGGATAATGTATTTTCATTCTTTTTTAGTTTCTGATCTCAATTATGTTCTTTTACAATAATTAAACAGTCGAGGTTACTACCAGACGGTTCGCCGGACGTCCAGTATCGGTCGGCTTGTGGAGGCCAGAAACTAAGAGATATAATGCTTGAAAATCATGTTGAGTTATATGGACCTTATGTAAGCATTCATCAATCATGCTAATTCAACATTCTTTTTTTTTTCAATCATGCTAATTTAACATTCTTTAAGCCCTTTAATTATTTAATTTTAGGCTAGGCCGTTGCTGAACTGTGGTGGAGGTGGTACCTGTGGGACATGTATTGTTGAGGTAAATGCATATATCAGCTTGAATAAAATATAGTTCTTTAAATAAAAGATTATATCTATCTGAATTATAGACCAGCTTAATTCAAATTTATAGGTGATAGATGGAAATGAGTTGCTTTCTCCAAAAACACCAAAAGAGAAAGAAAAACTCAAGAAGGTATTAGTTTCTAAAAAGTATGCATGCCTAATCAAAATTATATGACATGAAGTCATGGACTGATTTGTATTTTGAATGTTTTCAGCAACCAAAGAAATGGAGATTAGCGTGCCAAACTGTAGTTGGCAAGGAAGACTCTAGAGGAGAAGTGCGCTCTCTCAATTTATTATTTCCAATTATTTCATTATAAATACAAACTATTATTCCTTTCACCCCTTTTTGGTTAAAGATTTTAACAGAGTAGTTTTGGCTTCATGCAACGCACAAATCATATACAACACTGTTTTGATTCTATAATTTGTGCGCTGGATGAAGCCAAAACTGCTCTGTTAAAATATTTACCCCCCTTTTTTCCGAGAAAAGAAAATCATAATACCAGAAGTGAGCCTACCTAACATTTAAATTTATTATTATTTTTTATCTCCTATCAATGGCAGCTTATAATTCAGCAATTGCCAGAGTGGAAAGCACATGAGTGGGAATGACATGCTGGAAATCAACTTACAACATTAGTAATTCATGGCCTTGGGAAAAAGATGATTTGGATATTTTCACTTGCAAAAGAGAAATACACTTTCTTACATAATGATATCGAATTGTTAATAACCAGAAAATAATCTAATATATCCATAATTCTATTAGTATTAGTATGAAGCTTTCTTCCTTGTAAATTAATAATGAGAAATACTTGTGTCTTCTGTAACATTTTTGTCTCTTCATAGCACATCATCCAAAGCGCGCCACGTATTAATATTTACCAGTGTTCTAAATAGCGCCGCTATAGCGTTTTTGGACCCCAAACGCTACGATATGACATCAAAATGCGCTATTTGCGCTACGGCCGCTATAGCGGCCGCTACCAGCGCTATAGCGGTCCGCTATTTGTGCTATACAATATGGGTTTTTTTTTTTTTATAAGCAATTTATATGGGTTTTAAATAAAGGTAACAAAAATCTCAAACCGAAATTGAATTTGTTGCTACTTGCTACAGTTAAATCAATTTGAAATTGAGAATAGAAATTGAAATTTGAATAGAAAAAAAGTCCAAACCGAAATTAAAATTTGAATAGAAAAAATAAATAAATTATGTCATGAATCATGATGCTTAAATATTTTTAATAGAAAAAATCGATAGTTTATGATATTACTATGGATATTTTGAACCGCAATTTGGACTTTCTTTGTACTGGTTCAATATGAATATTATAATTTCTTAATTACTTTGGTGTTATTTATTGTTCTATGAGACTTTAGATAATGTTGATATTTAGTACAAATATTGAATATACGAAATGTAAAAAAAAAAAACGCTATTTGGAATAGCTTCGGCTATAGCGACGCTATTCGCTATAGTTTTTTTTTTAGCCGTCCCGCTACGACGCTATAAACGCTATTTAGAACCTTGATATTTACAAAGGAAATTACGTCAATTTTATCCTACCAAAAGCAAATTTATATATGAACTCTGCATAAATTTAAATTTATATAGACAACACTTGCGGACGAAAATGTGAGACGGCTTGTAGTAATCTGTGATCCTAAATCTCCGTCTCGTATCTGCTTTTGCATGTTCGAGCTTTTTCACAAACTCTCCTTCAGAATTCACATCCTCTGCATTAACGGAACGTGCGTTAATAGATCTGAACCATCTGATTGAGATCCACACTAATATTAAAGGCCCTGTACGTCATAGGCTTGGGCCAGATTGGCTCCGATCCTGATCACAGGGGCGGATCCAAGATTTTCGTCAGAGGTGGCAAAACAAATATTGAATCGGGTTTAAATACTTAATCGGATTTAAATTCATTAACCAATTGGGTACTCGATAAAAAACAATACTTTAACTTATACTTTCCGATGTTTTGACTTGTAATTTCTGATGCTTTGACTTGTAATTCTAATTACCAATCAAAATTCAAAAAAATTATTTCAATTTTAACCCTAAATTTAACCCAAATTACAAATCAAACGTTCAGAGGAGGGCAAAAAAAATTTCAAGAGAAGCAAAGTCAGTCGGAACCAATAAATCTCCACTAAAACTCAAAATCCAGAAGGGACAGCTGCCTCCCCAGATACACCTGGGTCCGCCCCTGCCTGATCAGACAGCCGAGATATATTAAACTCAAAAGAGAAGTTAATGCAGAAGATGCGGACTCCTTCAATTGCCAAGTTGTAATTAAAAGCATCCGCAACAAATCTTCAAGATATATTCCATATTTCTGTGTGGCATTATAGTGAGACACCAACCTGATAAGCCAATTGCACACATTATACTGGGTAGGTTTCCAATTTTCCTTGATTTTTCCAACATGGGAACACTAGTATTACATTACATTTGTAGTCTGTTTTTTCCTATAATCCAAAAATGAAAGTATTCTGTCATCAAAATTGGTGAGTTGGATATCAATTTTAAAAATTTCTTTGGGAAGTTTCAAAACGAACTGTTAGAAGTCCTCTTTCATGCTCAAGGGACTACCTATACTCTCAAATATGTTTTACAGTAGCATTCTATAGGAAACAAAAGCAGCTGCCTATGCTCCTCAATTGCCAAGTAGAATAGAAGAAATTACAGGTGTATACAAGTCCATTTACAACAACACCCTTCCATGCAAGTAAAAGTGAAAAAGATTTTTCAGGTCAATTCCCTGTGAAAGAGCTAAAGCTTCTGACAATTTAAAAACTGGGGCTTGGTAAAAAAAACAATACATCTTTATTTGAAGTACAATAAAAACATCAGATCAACTGAGCACCTTTGATAATCAGCTATAACTCCTAAATTTCGAATATTACCATCATTAAATTAAGCATGAGAAATAAACTAAGATTTTGCAGAAACAAGCAAAAGTGTGAACACACAATTTAGTACAAATTTACAGCATAAACAACCAACCACTATAATAGAAAACTTAAAAGGATAAACATCAAGTAGTTGAAACAGTCAATAGTTACCACAGAAATCCTGAACAACTACTGTCTACCAGTACAATTAAACAATACATGTTTCACGAAAGATTCCATTTTGCAGTAGAAAGGATATGCTGATAGACAAATAGGAAAGCTTCAATTCCTGCCGAGAGGCAGTGACCGACAAGAGTAGGTCTCCTTAAAGTCTCCCTTATTAGAAGACGTAAATATAGATGCATAAACCGCCTTGTTAGCATTTGCCGGCGCTATATCCAAAGCCTTAAACCTCTTAGATTCCTTCTTACCATTCTCTAGCACATCTCCTTTCTCATCACCAACCCGCTTCTTCTCTCTCTTCTCCTTAACTTTCCCTCTCTCCTCCTCCATTCTCTCTCTCAAAACCTTAACCTCGTCTTCACTACCATTAATTACAATCTTATCCAATTCACTGTATTCCTTATGACAAACTAAACAAGCAGATGACTTGACTTCTCTCAAGGCCTTAGAGCTGATCACATGCCCACATCCCCTAAGTGCAAAAAATGGGTACTTCCCATTGAACTCCAACCCAGAAATAGGGCACTGAAATCGGGTCTCAGATTTATACTCCTCGGCACCTGGTATCTGCTCTAGATTAACTGGAAACATATCCTTGAGTCCCCTTATATGGCGAAATGCCTTTGGTAGGGTTTTCTTTAACAGAGATTCAACAAGAGGTTCTTTGTTGAAGACATTTCCAAGCCGATCTATAACAACAGGATGAACTAAGGGCTCACCAGACAGAGCGCATGTGGTCCATTTTGACAGACGTTTCTCGTTCGGATCCACCTTGTCGGGCTTCTTGCTTAGATACATGCTGAGATAACAGTCGCGCGATTCAGCACCGGTGGCGCCACCATCGCCACCGCCACCGCGGAGTCGGAGGAGTAGCAGAAGAGTTGACCGGGATGGTAGAGAGGAGAGCAAAGTCGAGTCCGGGAGAGGCCGCCCGTTAAAGGAGAAATAGAGAGAATCGAGGAGGGACTTGTCTAGGGTTGGGGTTTGAGAGAGCTTGAGGTGGGAAAGCGTGAGGTTGCTGGAAAGGGTAATGGAGCGCGGCGCAAAACCAAGCTGAGGCGATTGGAGGAAGAGTTGGGTCGTGCTGGATTTCGCCATGGTTAGGGTTTGAGAGTTGTCAAGAGCACCAATCGGCCGAGAAGAAATGAGGAAGGAGAACTCTTGTTCGGTGACTTGGGTCTCTGGCTCTCTGTTGCTTGTTTGTTTTTGCTTTGTTATTGTTGGTCGAGTCGGTAACTAGACTCGGTCGCCGACTTTGGGTTATTTGAGGTAGAGACTGCGCCCCCAACACCAGGCTAATAGAAATTCAGATCCAGTACAATACCTGACTGAAGTCAATACAATTCCGACATTTTTATTAATATCCAAAGTTAATTACAAATTAATAAATATATCCATCTCAGATGAGTTTTGTTAAAAATGTTCAAACCGGCCATTAAATGACTGGTTTTCATTTTAATTCAAAACTGACAATTTAATAGCTGGTTATCAAATTTTTTTTAGAGAGAGAGGAGAGGGACTAGAAGAGAGAGAAAGATTATTAAGATGGGCATAACATAGTTGGCTAGAAGAAAAAGTCGTAGTAAACTCGGATTGAAGTTTGCACTCGGTTTGACCAAGATCAAACAAATGCATTTAGTTGGATGCGTGTGTTACATCGGTTGCATGTATCGGTGCATCATCGATGTTTTATTAGCCTTAGTATTGACAATTAAGTAGGGTAGTGCTACAAAAACATCGGTGCGTCGTTGATGTTTTTGTAATGAAATATTTATGTTTTATTAGCCTTAGCATTGGCAATTAAGAAATGTAGTGCTAAAAAAACATCCGTGCGTCGCTGATATTTTTGTAATGAAACATCGATGCACTTCTGCTGTCGTTAAGTCGTGCATAAAGCATCCGTGCGTTATCGGTGTTCTTGCACGAAAACATCATTTTTTTTTACTTTAAACGACCATAACTTTGGGTAGTAAACTCGGATTTGAGCGTACGACCCTAATTCGGAAAGCTTGGAACGAGACGGGGGCAATGACGCCCTCAGGGTCATCCCAAGGAGCCGATAGAATCAGAATTGCAAAAAAACGTCATTTAGTGCCTCAATTTTTGAGTTAAAGTTTTTATCATCGGTAGACACACAACGACCCGTATGCGGCTAGTGACAGTGTCGTATGTAGAATGGTAAAAAGTCAGAACTTGTATCAAAATTACTGATGATTAGGAATAATAGAAAACATGAATCACATTAAACCAACTGGATCAACCTGAACTAGTTAAATTGTTAAAACTTAGTACCTAAAAAAAATGTAGTTTAGTGTTCGCATGTGGCTAGTGAATTTAATCTGACAATAACCAGTATCCTAAAATTGAGTATCTTTCATTTTGTAAGATGCTAAAATCTAACACGATGCTGAAGAGCACGATGCTGAAATCTAATATCTCTCCCAAATATGCTGAAATTTAGCGTATTTTAGTATAAATATGCTAATTATATATCAAAAGAAGTAATCTAACAAATATTTTAAAAAAAATCGAATTTTTAATGTTAGATTTCAATATCTTGCTCTTCATAGTCTCTAAAAAAAAATTTGAAAACCGACCATTTAATGGCCGGTTTTGAATTAAAATGGGAACCGGCCATTTAATGACCGATTTGGACATTTTTAACAAAATTCATCTGAGCTGGGTATATTTATTAATTTGTAATTAACTGTGGATATTAATAAAAATGACGGGTACAATTAGATCTGAATCATCAGTTTTAATTTGGCACGGATCTCAAAACGGATCATCTATAAACAGTGAATTCCAATCGCTCGGGTGAAAGTTAATTAGAGGTAATTGTCCGAATTTTTTATTTATATCCAAAAAATATCCATGTTATCTTGAAAATTCGAAAAATACCCAAACCGGAAATTTTTTTTCCGGATTTGGCCTCTAAATCCGGAAAAAAAATTTCCGGAAATTGAACTCCAAATCCGGAAATTTTTTTTCCGGATTTAACATTTTTTTTTTTTTTTTTTTTTAGAGATTCCGGAAATTTTTTTCCGAACTAAATAAATTTTTTTTTTTTTAAGAGAAAAATAGCTAAAATACTGAAATCTAACGCTAAAAAATCGAATTATTTTTTTAAATATTTGTTTCATTAATTTAAAAAATTTCAAAATGGTGTAGAATAATTTAGAAATTATCAAAATAACTAAAATACTGAAATCTAACACTAAAAAATCGAATTGTTTTTTTAAATATTTGCTAGATTACATTTTTTTATATATAATTAGCATATTTATACTAAAACAAGCCAAATTACTTGATTTATGCTGAATTACACTAAATTACAATAATTATGTAGAATTATGCTAGAATACGGTAAAGTACGCTAAATTACGTACGAATAGGGATAATATCTTCACTGAGAAGGCGAAAAACGACGACGAAACTTCAAACGGCCATAAAACGGCGCTCGAGTGTCCGATTTCAGCAAATGACCACTTTTCAGAAAGCTTGCGAAAATGCGCATGCATCCGGACTAGCTTTGCAAGTTATCCAAATTCAGAATCGCCAAAAAAAAAATAGAAGAGCCTCAAAACTTCAGTTGAAGTTTCCGATTAAGATTTTCATTTCTATTATTCAATCTACGTAGCTCAGTAAATTAGTTATGTAATAAACTTTTAGAACACCAAATTTTATTATTTTTGGAATTTTTTTTACTATTTTTTATGATTTATGAAAGATGCCACAAAATAAGCCCCATTTATACGTAATTTAGCGTAATTTATCGTATTTTAGTAAATTTATCGTATTTTAGCACAAAATCGGCCCTATTCGTAGTAAAAAAACAATTCAATTTTTTAGTGTTAGATTTCAGTATTTTAGCTATTTTGATAATTTCTAAATTATTCTACACCATTTTGAAATTTTTTAAATTAATGAAACAAATATTTAAAAAAACAATTCGATTTTTTAGCGTTAGATTTCAGTATTTTAGCTATTTTTCTCTTAAAAAAAAAATTTTATTTAGTTCGGAAAAAAATTTCCGGAATCTCTAAAAAAAAAAAAAAAAAAAAATTGTTAAGTCCGGAAATTTTTTTTCCGGATTTGGAGTTCAATTTCCGGAAATTTTTTTTCCGGATTTAGAGGCCAAATCCGGAAATTTTTTTTTCCGGTTTGGGTATTTTTCGAATTTTCAAGATAACATGGGTATTTTTTGAAATTTCCATTATTTTTTGGATATAAATAAAAAATTCGGGGTAATTGTACTAAGTCAGGTTACTACAAGGATACGGATTCGGCTAATAGGCTACTGAACGGGGATAGTTATCTACTGTTACTTGAACAATTTTTTGTTTTTCCGAAATTATAAAATCAAGAATGTTTTAGGACCAAATCAATAGTTTGTCATAAAAATATAAAAATTGCTGATCTTCTCCTTTTTCTTTCTTCCACTTGGTTTCCCATTGAGGAGAGGTCAATTTATTATGACACAACTTTTAGTTTGATTCTATTAGTTTCCGCATTGTACAACTGTTAGCGTGATAAATTTTGAAAAAAATAGTGAAACCGAACTATTAATTTAGTTCCAATTATTTATCGAGAAAAAAATAATCCATCTTGTTTACTATAATTTGATATTTTAATTTCAAAAAATAAAAACAAAAATTGTTAGTCTACCCGCTATTATTCTCTTATAATTTCTTCAGGTACTCAGCATAAATGAATGATAAGTGTAATTATCACCACTATAGATGGTCGGTATAAGACCGCATTGTTATAGCCATTTCGTAATATATTATACTCTAGCTAGGTCACTTCATTTTATTATTTTTTAATGTTAAACCATGAGCAATCGTTTTAAATTGCTTTTGTGGTTGCATCATACATACAAGTTAGCTGGCCATAACAGGTCACATACCGACATATGATGCTGACCATAATTTTCATTTCAATGTTTAGATTCTAGAAAACAATATGAGTAGGATTTAATGAGTGAAAGATTTAATAAGTGTTTGGTATCAGGTCATGTGCAAAATAGATTTAGAAAGACATCTCCTACGACCCCACAGTGAATGCCGTCTGCAGTACAAAAAAGAAAAAGAAAAATTGGACCTGAACGCCATAGGCAATGGCGCCCAGAGAGGAATACAAAAATTACGCAGACACAAATTGATGATATCCCAATTTTTTTTTTTAAATTATAAAATCAATTAGTGAGAAAACAAATTGATGTTTTTTTTTTTTTTTTTTTTATAGTAGATGATCCAACTATTGATTTGAATCTGATGTTCATTAGATATGCATCACTTCCATAGCAGAGAGGAAACTAAGACAAATATATGTCTTTAAAGCGGTGCGCATGAATATTGAGTCTGACACTCCTCCAATTCAATGTCCACTCGGAACCGTCTTATGGACCGAACCATTCATCTGGTCGCTCCAAATCTAAACCAAATCAATATTTCGATCATTGCTATTTTTGAAAAAAGAATCATCAATTTGTTTTCTCACTATTATATTTTACAATTTCAAAAAATAAAAGAAGAATTGGTACATCAATTAATGTCGTGACTTGTTAAAAAAATCATCAATTTGCGTCTGTGCAATTTTTTTCTTTCTCTGAACGTCATATTGTCTATGGTGTCTAGATCTGATTATTTTTAGTGCGGACGCCATTTACTATGGCGTCCAAAATGAACATCATATAAAATGGTTGTCTATCTATTTGAAATTCCTACAACACTATTTCTATTTTTATTATTTTGTTTTTTTAATTTCAATCAATAAAATTTTAGTCTTCAGAGAGCTCATATCCTCTGAGGTAACAGAAATTTCAATTTAGATTTCGACCGTCCGATCAAAATTTGGATTAATCCGAGGTGAGATGCACGAGATTCCCGTTATATTCGTGCGGATATGAATTCTATCTTCAGAAACTACCATTCACGCGTCTCTGATCTGTGCAGAACCAAGCGGCAAGCGCATCTGCGCAGATGGTATTTCTATAAATACCCTTCCACGTATATGGTGAAATCCCAAAATCCTGGATGTAAGCAGCGAAAAATTTCGGTGAAAGGTAATTTTATTTTAATTTATTAATAATTTAGAATTAGGTCTAGGTTTATTGTTTAGAGTAGGCCAAATTTAGTATGCAAGTACATATGAATATTATGTTGAATGGTTAAGATTAACTGTTTGAACTTAAAAAACGAAAATACTAGTTCATAGTATGGACTAATCCGCAATGCCACTCAGTGCCATAGCCTCATTCCTTTTTCTTTTTCTTTTTTTGGCACATCATAGCCTCATTCTTCATTTCAAGCTTCTTACATTAAATGGTACCAGAACCCCACCTTTGTAGGCTCCTCTTGCATATTTTACCTTTGAGTTCCCAATCTAACTTTAATATTTCACAGAAGGTTTTTTGAATTGACTAAGAGCAAACAATTGAACACAATGGAAAGTTCATATCATTATTTTCCTGTGAAAGTTGATCCTGTCTTATGTACATTAATTTAGAGTTGAAAAATTAGGAATATTATTTATAAAAAAAGGAAAAAAAAAAACATTTTTTTATGACTGGGATGACAGGTAGTGATGCAGGAAACCTTATAGAATGATTTTTCTGCCTTTATTCTCTTTGGCACCTTCAATAACAAAAATAGTCTATGATGGGCATTCCTGTAAATCATTATATCATTAATGAAAAATAACAGCACATCTATAAGAGCACTATAGGCCACAACATCAGGCATATTTTCTTTGGAAATCATGTTACCTACAAAATCCATTGCCTTCTCAATTTCACCTTTTCTTGCACAAGCCCATCTATAAGAGTGTTGTAGGTCAGACATTAGCCTCACGCATTCACGCCCTTTGCAATTTCATTGCCTTCTCAATTTCACATTTCTTGTGTGACCCATCTATAAGAGTGCTATAGGTAAGGACATCAGGTTCATGCCCTCGGGAAATCATGTCAACTAGAAATCCTTTCACCTCTCTTGCAAAAGCCCGTCTATAACAGTGTTGTAGGTCATGGCACTAGGTTCATGCCCTTTGGCAATCATATCATGTAGGAATTCCGTTGCCTTATCAATTTCTCCTTTTTTGCATAGGCCATATATAAGAGCAGTATAGGTCACGACATTAGGTTCACATCCTTTGGCAATCATATAATCTAGAACATCCATTGCCTTCTCAATTTCACCTTTCTTGCAAAACCCATCTATAAGAGTGCTATAGGTCACGACATCAGGCTCGTGCCCTTTGGAAATCATGTCATCAAGAAAATCCATTGCCTTCTCAATTTCACCTTTCTTGCACAGTCCATTAATAAGAATGCTATAGGTCACGCAATCAGGATTTTTCCCTTTGGAAATAATGTTATCTAGAAAATCCATTGCCTTCTCAATTTCACCTTTTTTGCACAGCCAATCAATAGGAATGTTGTAGGTCACGACATCAGGCTCTTGCCCTTTAGACATCATGTCATGTAGAACATCCATGGCTTTCTCAATTTCACCATTCTTGCACAGTCCATTTAAAATAGTGTTATAGGTTTTGACACTAGGCTTGTGCCCTTTAGAAATCATGTTGTGTAGAAAACCCACAGCCTTCTCAATTTCACCTTTCTTGCAAAGCCCATTTATAAGAGTGCTATATGTCACGACATTAGGCTCATGCCCTTTAGACATCATGTCGTGTAGAAAATCCATGGCTTTCTCGATTTCACCATCCTTGCATAGTCTATTTATAAGAGTGTTATAGGTCACCACATTAGGCCCGTGCCCTTTAGACAACATGTCATGTAAAAAATCCACAGCTTTCTCAATTTCACCATTCTTGCAGAGTCCATTTATAAGAGTGTTGTAGGTCACGACATCAGGCTCGTACCCTTTAGAAATCATGTCGTGTAGAAAATGCACAGATTTCTCAAATTCACCATTCTTGCACAGTGTACCTATAAGAGTGTTATAGGTCACCACATCAGGCTCGTGCCCTTTAGACATCATGGCAAGTAGAAAATCCATGGCTTTCTCAATTTCACCATTCTTGCATAGTCCATTTATAAGAGTGTTATAGGTCACGACATTAGGCTCATGCCCTTTAGAAATCATGTCGTGTAGAAAATCCATTGCCTTCTCAAATTCACCATTCTTGCATAGTCTATCTATGAGAGTGTTATAGGTCACCACATTAGTCCTGTGCTTTTTAGATATCATGTCATGTAGAAAATCTACGGCTTCCTCAATCTCACCATTCATGCACAGTCCATTTATAAGAGTGTTATAGGTCACAACATCAGGCTTGTGCCCTTTAGAAATCATGTCGTGTAGAAAATGCACAGCCTTCTCAAACTCACCACTCTTGCATAGTCTATCTATAAGAGTGTTATAGGTCACGACATTAGGCCTGTGCCCTTCAGATATCATGTCATGTAGAAAATCCATGGCTTTCTCAATTTCACCATTCTTGCACAGTCCATTTATAAGAGTATTATAGGTCACAACATTAGGATCATACCCTTTAGAAATCATGTCTTGTAGAAAATGCACAGCTTTCTCAACTTCACCATTCTTGCATAGTCTATTTATAAGAGTGTTATAGGTGACCACATTAGGCTCGTGCCCTTTAGACATCATGGCTTGTAGAAAACCCATTGCTTTCTCAAATTCACCATTCTTGCAGAGTCCATTTATAAGAGTGTTATAGGTCACGACATTAGGCCCGTGCCTTTTAGACATCATTTCATGTAGAATATCCATGGCTTTCTCGAATTCACCATTCTTGCCCAGACCATTTATAAGAGTGTTATAGGTCACGATATCAGGCTCGTGTCCTTTAGACATCATGTCGTGTAGAAACTCCATAGCCTTCTCAAAATCACCATTCTTGCATAATCCATCTATAAGAGTGTTATAGGTCACCACATCAGGCCTGTGCCCTTGAGAAATCATGTCATGTAGAACATCCACTGCTTTCTCAATTTCACCGTTCTTGCATAATCCATCTAGTAGAGCATTATAGGTCACGACATCAGGCTTGTGCCCTTTAGAAATCATGTCATGTAGAAAATCCATTGCCTTCTCAATTTCACCTTTCTTACATAGCTTATGTATAAGCATGGTATATGAGAACAAACCGGGTACACATCCCAGCTTAGGCATTTTATCGAGCACCATAATTACGGCCTCACCAATTCTATTCTCCCGACAGAGGCCTTTGAGTATAGGACTGAAGATCACAGAATTAGCTTTTCGACCCTCTTTGAGCAATCGTCCCAGAAAACCAAACAATAGGCTGACCCGATTCACTCTCACACAGAAGTTCATCATGATTGCATAGGTATATTCATTAGGACCAATTCCTTCAGCTTGGGTTAAGCGGGTGAAGAGGGAAAAGACAGCGGGGTAAAGGTTGCTTGAGGTACTGGCACGAACAAAGGTGGCAAGGAGCTGATTGAATTTATAGACGGAGGTTGGGTTGGGGGCAGCTAACAACTGATCAAACTGGTGAAGCGCCTCTTGAGCTGAAATGGCATCTACCTTCCGATGCTGCTTTCTCTCCTTCTTCTGCGGCTGACGTGGCCTCTCAATCTTCCCAGAAAGGTCATCAAAATTGGTGTTGCTGGGGAAATTAGTGGTAGTGGGCTGTGGATTTGGTTTGTTGGTGATTCTCTTGGGTTGAGATTTGGATTTGGGAAATGCGTAGCTGACAAAGTAGAGACCTCGGCGAGAAACCAATGGGGATTGGGATTGGGATTGGCAAGTTGAAGGTGAAAGTGAAGAGAAGGGGGTGAGAGACAACACAAACACCATCTTATCCTTGCATTCAGAAATAACACATGATCAACACAGAATGCAAACAATAATGCATTTTGGAAAACTGTCTAGCTTTGTCATCTTCTGGAGGGATATGAACCACAAAACAGATTTTTTTTTTTTTTTTAATAAAAAGAAGCAGCTCTATATGGTCACAAATTAAATGCAATATAACAACATACAACCATATGATTTCATATATCTGTAAAATTATATCCATTTCTTGGCAACACACAGTTTAGAGGGTAGTTCGAAAGCTGTCCTGGCAACGGCTTATCTTGCGGTATATTTTTAACTTTAGAGCACTCATATGATTAAAAAGTAAAAATTGAACGATTAATTACACCTAGGAAGAACACGCATATTGTAAACAAAGAAAAAACGAAATCAACAAACTAGAAAATTGTAAAGCAAACCTCTTGAAGCCCGGCAAGAATACCGGTATGGACGAACGGAGAAAGAGAGAAGCGAAAAACGGCCGTTGAAAAAAAAAATAGAGTAATCTAGGAGAAATTGGGGAATTTGGCGAAGGGAAAAGAGAGGCTGTAGTGGAGATAGAGAGCGGAGAGAATTGTTAGAAAGGGTGGAAGCAATCCGCATAAACCCCGAGCCGCCCAGAATTCATATCCATATCATCGGGGATCCAATATCCTCTACGGTAACAGAATGTTTCTATTTAGATCCAGTACGAGATGACTGCATGGGATATCTTTAATATTCGTGCGAATTCTAATTGGACGGTCCGGATCTAAAAATAAATATTATGTTACCTTGGGTGATAAGAATTCTATCTTTTTTTTTTTTTGATAATCTTAGTAGTAGCTACTAAGGAGTGATAAGAATTCTATCATGTATCACAATTCACAAACGGGAATTCATATCACCAAAGGTAACTCAAATGTTGAGTTTAGATCCGTACCGTCAGATCTGTTTTGACACAAATATTAAATTGAAGTATGTATTTTCGGATCTAAACTCAAAATTTGAGTTACTTCACAGGATCTGAACACTAACTATGTTGCATGGATATCCGGGTACGGATATCGTATCGGATACAATATTATCCGATACGGATACAGCGATATGACAATTTTCAAAAATCTAGAATACAAAATACATCTATTATACATTATTTTGTAGAGATGGGCTATTGTGTTTTGCAAAGTAAAGTCATCGTTTTACTTCGGCTTACTTTTTGGATTTTCAAAGTCCAAAACGTCGATCCGACCGTTCAAGTTGATCTACGTATTTAAATGTGCTTGCAGACCAAATTTTACATTTTTTGAATTTTTTTTACTATTTATTAAGTCACTTTGAAAATTGCTGATCACATGGTCCAGAAAAAACAGTGCAACAAAATTCTGAACCATGTGATCAACAATTTTCAAAGTGGCTTAATAAATAGTAAAAAAATTCCAAAAAATGTAAAATTTGGTCTGCAAGCACATTTCAATATGTAGATCAACTTGAACGGTCGGATCGACGTTTTGGACTTTGAAAATCCAAAAAGTAAGCCGAAATAAAACGATGACTTTACTTTGCAAAGCACAATAGCTCATCTCTTATTTTGTATTATTTTATATATTGTATTTAGATAATCATAACTTAAATCAAATTTATATAAAAATTAAAGGCTTAATATAAGAATATATTAAATACTATAGTTCTATCACAAACGAAACTCTAGTGTAGTGGTTAAAGGTTTTGTTGTTCAGCTGGGAAGTCCCAGGTTCGATTCACGCAGGGCAGAAAAAAAAAACTCATTTGCGCCGATATTTGCGCGGTTCATGGGTGCGGGCGTGATTCACAGTCGCGGCTCATGAGTGCGGGCACGGTTCGATTCACGCAGAGCAGAAAAAGCATTATTGGAAATATTTTCCATCTCTTTTTAACTGGCACCAAAGAGCATTATTGGAAACATTTTCCATCAACATTCGGTATACTCCCTCAGCCCAATTATATTTCTTTAATAGTCAATATTCTCCACGAATGGGAACAAATGGATGGGTACATTTCCAGAGGTTTGAGGAAATAGTATGGTCGTGAAAATGTACATCACCAACAGTCCACCAATTTCTTTTGCTGTTGCGTACTTGTTGCCTAGGGTTCTAATCATTGTGTCCTCAAGCTCCTTCTGAGTTATCTTCTCATTCTTTTTTTCGAAAAATTTGTGATGCAAAGCTGAAAATGTAAGGGTTTCCCTCTTGTAAACTACCACCTCCCCTTCAAATCCAAGTCCCATTACAAGTGCGACCTCATCGGGTTTAAACTTCAAGAGATTGTTGTTGTACCAAAAACCACCTTTATGATTATCCCACTTCAGTAAAATGGAATGTAATACATAATTGTTTGCTTGTGTTCTGTTTGGGAATGCAGAAAAATGCATAAATGGCATTCTCGCTAACACTTTTATGTGGTCACGGTGTAATCTAGGTTTCACTTGTGAATGGAAGAAAAACATTGTTGACTCGACAATGCATCTGTTCTTGATACAAGAGTTTGATGTTCTTGGCTTGTTTATTAGGGGATTACCTAAGAAAAATAAACAAAACCAAATATTCATACTAGGAGATTGAAAGTATTCATATAAAGTAAATATTCATACCAGCATAGTAAAATTACTTGCAACTTATTTGTAATTATTGCTCCCGCGAAGTATTCATACCTAATTGATAAAATATTCATCCAACTATTTGTAAAACTTCTTTTTTAAGTTCTAAAAATTGTTAACAAATCTATGAAATAGTTCATACTAGTGGTATTCACCTAAGAAAAATAAACAAAACCAAATATTCATACTAGGAAATTGAAAGTATTCATATAAAGTAACTAAATATTCATTCAACACAGTAAAATTACTTGCAAGTTATTTGTAATTATTGTTCCCATTCACATCTAATTGATAAAATATCCATCCAACTATTTGTAAAACTTTTTTTTTAGTTTTAAAAATTGTTAACAAATCTATAAAATAGTTCATACTAGTGGTAACGCAATATTCATACCAGCAAAATGAAAAATATTAAAACATTAAATGTACAATTTATCACATTAAATTTATAACATTGAAGGTACAATTTACCTTTCTTGCGACCTGGTTGGCCTCCCTTACGTCGTTTTAATGATACTCCTTTTTCTTCAACATTTGGATTTTGCTGTGGAGTTTGCATCGTCTGAGAAGGATTCATTGACAGTTCATATGGATTTGGAGATTTGACTTAATCTGTTAAAAATAATCTAATAAATAAAGCTACTCATATGCCACTTAAAGTATTCATTACTCATGAGTATAGTACAGAACAATATAATGACACATGCAATGGTCTTACTACTAACAAAAACACATACAATGATTTTACTACTTAATTTCATAAGATGAGTAAAATTATTGAAAAAGTATTTAGATCTACATTTTCTTTTCTGTAATTGAAATTGAAAACATTATCTAGTTTACATATTTCAATTTTTGTTGGTAAAAGTATTCAGATTTACATTATCTAGTTAACTGAAATTGAAACGATTTCATGAAAAGAAAAACTAGATTGAACTCATACCTTCTGTTCTCCATAGGTTGTTCCAAAACTACGATTTCTGTTCTTTCGGTTGGAATCGTTGGAACAAGAACTACTTGAGCTCCTTCCGCCATTGCTTGATCTTCTTTATTCGAACTAGGCAAACTGTTAATTTCAGCTACCATTACTAATCAATAAAATGACATAATGTAATCAAGAGAGAAAACGAGATAGAAAATGGATAGAGGAAAACTTTTACGAAGAAAAATGCAGCGATTTTAAATCGCTGAGATAGAAAAAGAGAGAATAGGGATTGAATCAAGAAAATAGAATCAAAATTACTCAATAAATCGGAGCAATTTCATATATGAACTGGAAGTATGATAAGAACAGCAAGGTCGATTGCTAAACAAGCAAATCGCCTAAATTCACAACTAATGACATAAAAAGAAAATACACATCAGTTTTGCCTTATATAGGCGATGCAATTCGTAAGAAAAAGTAAAACAAAACGAATACAGGAATCTATGGAATTATTCGTAAGGCGCCACGTCAGCGTGGAGAGCTGATGGCCTAACAAACTCCTAACCGATTCTGCAAATAGTTCTTCAGCTTTCTTCTCCAGTTGAGCCTCCTGTTCCTCTCCCTTTCTTACTAGTCGGACCCATCTTGTCAGAGTAACAAAGCTCTGTCTTGCCCGCGTTGGGACCACCTGCAGCGACCACTTGAGTATTAAACGACTTACCCGTTTCTCTGCCCGTCTGACCAGCCATCTCATCTTCTTCATTTAAATCACTCCTCCTAACGGCTACCCCCAAATTAGCCTCAATTCGTTGCAGTCCTCCCCCCTTAACAATATTCGTGTCCTCACGAAACAAATTAGGAAACCTTTGAGCAATTAATTCATAATCCTCCCATGTGGCGTCATCCTTGTGCTGATTTTTCCAATGAATTAATACTTGAGTCTGTGCAGCATTCCTTTTCTTCACCATTCTGCGAGCCAGAATTTCTTGAGGTTCCTGTGTAGCAACAGTGACCGGGCCTATGACCGGTAGTGATGGAGAAGGTAATTGAGCATTCCCTAACTTGCCTTTAAGCTGTGAAACATGAAAGACGGGATGGATGAGTGAATCGGGTGGCAGGTTGAGCTTGTATGCGACAGTGCCAATCTTCTGAATAATCTCAAATGGGCCATAAAACTTAGAACTCAGTTTCTGGTTTTGCATACCTCCCACCAAGACTTGGCGATAAGGTTGTAATTTGAGATAAACCCAATCGCCCTTCGAAAATTTCCTCTCAGTTCTATTCTTATTAGCATTTCTTTTCATACGATCCTGGGCTTTCCTCAAATTTTCCTTCAATTGAGACAAGGTTGCTTGTCTGTCCTTCATAAAAACATTAACTGCTTCGACTTGGCTGCGGGGAACACTTCCAATAGCCAATTGGGGAGGAGGGTAACCATAAAGGGCCTCAAATGGGGTCAATTTGATGGCACTGTGCCAGTTAGAATTATACCACCATTCTGCAAGGGATAGGTACTCTTTCCACTTGTGCTGTTTATCATAAACCATACTCCTCAAATACTGTTCTAAACATTGATTAACCTTCTCCGTTTGACCATCCGATTGAGGGTGATATGCTGTGCCCATGTTCAATTTGACCTCCAATTTAGACATAAGTTCACCCCAGAATTTACTAGTAAATACCGGATCTCTATCCGACACAATTTCAGTTGGTAACCCATGTAATTTATAAACATGATCTATGAACACTTGGGCAACAATTGCAGCAGTAAAAGGATGAGTTAAGGGAATAAAATGAGCATACTTAGTCAATCTATCTACCACCACAAGAATAACCTCATACCCTTTTGATTTAGGCAGTCCAGTTATGAAGTCCATGCCAATGCTACACCAAGCTTCCACTGGAATCGGCAAGGGCTGTAACAGTCCAGGAGATGCTACATGCTCATTTTTATTGAGTTGACAGTTGGCACATTGTTGAACAAAGTTGTGAACAGCTTCTTTCATAGAAGGCCAATAAAAATACCTTTTTACCCTTTGATAGGTAGCTGTAATACCAGAATGCCCTCCTAAAGTGGAACCATGCATTTCCTTCAATAGCTTCTGCCTCCACCCTTCATTAGATCCCACACAAATCCTTCCTTTATATCTCAAAATACCTTGATACTCAGTGATATGATTTGTATCATGGGTAGTACTGTGTTCCTTCAATTTCATCTTCAGTTTCTGTATCCACTCATCTCCAATGTAACTTGATTTAATTTCCTGAACCTAACTAGGAACCAGCTCACTTAGTACATGTAATTCAGGTACTGTCAAACCTCCATCATTGTCCTGCCCCTCTCTCCTAGATAGGGCATCTGCAACCTTATTCTCCACACCCTTCTTGTATTCGATTTTGTAATTCAACCCGAGCAGTTTGCTTAGGCCCTTATGTTGCATTGGTGTGTTAACTCTTTGCTCCAACAGATATTTGAGGCTGATTTGGTCAGTTTTGATTACAAATTCATTGCCTAATAGGTAATGTCTCCACTTCTGAACTGCTGTGAACAAGGCCATGAGTTCCTTCTCATATGTGGATAAAGCCTGATTTTTTACCCCCAGTTTTTTGCTGAAAAATGCTACTGGTCTTTTGGACTGCATCAGTACTGCCCCAATGCCCTCTTGACTGGCATCAGTTTCTACCACAAAAGGCTGGTGGAAATCAGGGAGCTTGAGTACTGGGGCCTGCACCATAGCTTGCTTCAAGTGATCAAATGCCTGTTGAGCTGATTGGTCCCACCTAAAAGCATCCTTCTTCAAAAGATTAGTAAGAGGTTTAGATATAACTCCATACCCTTGTATAAACTTCCTATAGTAGCCAGTAAGACCAAGGAACCCTCTCAACCCTTTAATATTTTTTGGAATTGGCCAATCAACCATACACTCAATTTTTTTAGGATCTGTTGCAACCCCCTCCCTTGAAATGATGTGGCCAAGGTATTCTATTTTGTGGACCCCAAACTCACATTTTGATCTTTTCACAAACAACTGCTGATCTTTGAGAGTTTGCATCACTGTTTTGAGATGTATTAAATGACTCTCTAGATCCTTACTGTAAACCAAAATATCATCAAAAAATACCAGCACAAATTTCCTCAAAAATGGTTTAAAAATGCTATTCATCAAGGCTTGAAATGTGGCAGGTGCATTAGTTAAACCAAAGGGCATAACTGTAAATTCATACAAGCCTTCATGGGTTTGAAAAGCTGTCTTATGAATATCTCTCTCATCCATTCTGATTTGATGATACCCAGCCCTCAAATCCAATTTAGAGAAATAGTGGGCCCCATTCAACTCATCCAGCAAATCTTCTATGATGGGAATAGGAAATTTGTTTTTTACTGTACCCTCATTCAATCTCCTATAATCCACACACATCCTCCATGATTCATCTTTCTTCTTGACTAACAACACAGGAGAAGAGTATGGGCTGTCACTAGGTTGTATAAAGGATTTTTGCAACAGTTCATGCACTATTTTCTCAACTTCGGTTTTCTGGTGGTGTGACATTCTATAAGGTCTCAAATTCACTGGCTTGGCATCAGGTAATAGGTGGATTTTGTGGTCTACTGGCCTTTTTGGTGGTAGTTGTTTTGGTTCATCAAACACCTCTGGAAACTCCTCCAACACTTCATTAACTTTTGGGTCAATATCAAGCCTCCTTTCTTCACTAACTTCTTCTACTTTGTACAGGTGTGCTAGATAGACTTGGTTTCCATTCTTATTCTCCTTCTCCACATTAATGATTCCTTCACAAACTTTCAACTCATTTTCTCTACCCTCAGTCAACAATCTTATCACTTTACCCTCCTTTTCTACAGAAAACACCCCTTTCATAAGATTCATTCTAATATTTCCCAAGCTAGATATCCAATCCACACCAAGAATCAAATCATATCCCTGAACTTCTAAAATTCTGAAATCAGCACAAAATTGATGCCCTTGAATGCTAAAACAAACATTCTTACAAAGGCTGTTAGTGACAAGTTGTTCTCCACTAGCACTTTTCACTAACAAGGTTGTTGTGGGTGTTGTAGGTAATTTCAATTCTTCGGCTATGAGAGGGTGTAAGAAAGAATGAGTGGCACCAGTATCCACCAACAACATAATGGAAATACCTCCAATTTGCCCTTTATATTTTGGGGTTTTGCAATTTCCTGTACCATTACCTACACTCAAGGTAACTATTTCCTCCTCTTCCACATTTTCATTTTTTGAGTATTGCACTATTTGCCCTTCTTCATCTACTTCCCCTTCCTCAATTTCCTCTTCTTCTTCTCCTTCTAGGGCATGCAACCCTTTACTACATTTGTGCCCTGGACCCCATTTCTCATGGCACTTAAAACAAAGGCCCAATGCTCTTTTTTGATCTAAGGACAGATTGGTCACATTTTTGTGAGGTGGTTTGTATAATGGAAAGTTTTGGGAGGAGTTTTCAGTATTCTTTCTCACAGATCCCTCTGGCTGCCTCAATGGTTTGTAATTGGGATTAGGTAATGGTTTATAGTTTAATTGCCCTTGTGATCTGAAGAATAGAGGTTTCTTGTCAGTAGGTCCCACTACCACTTCAAGTTCAAGAGCTAGGTTGAATGCCTCACTCAAGGTCTGGGGTTTGAATAAATTCATGGAGTTTTGGATCTCTTCTCTCAACCCGCAAATAAAACTCCACACAAAAAAATATTCCTGTGTAATACCAGTTTCTACCAACAACCTTGATTTTGCTCTTTGGAATTCTCTAATATACTCCTCCACTGTACTGTTCTGCTGTACTCTTTTAAATTGAACCACAGGATTCAGGTGACATCTCATTTTAAAACGCTCAAATAAAGCATTTACCAGTGCTGGCCAGGTCGGGTTTGGATGTTCAATTCGGTAGCAACTATACCACTCCTCTGCGTCACCAATGAAATTCAAGGTAGCCAAGCCCACCTTGTATAACTCTGCGGTTTGGTAGTAATTGAAGTAGAAATTACAACGCTCCAACCATTCACTGGCCTTGCTCCCGTCAAATGTAGGCATCTCAATACGAGGCATGAATCCCCTCGGTTGATCCTGGTATGAACTACCTCTACCAGCATCCCGCTCAGCATCAGGATCTGGACGTTCCCCATCTTTCCCACGCACGTCCCAGTCATTTCGCTGACCAGTACTACTGTTTTGGCCAATATCTCATTTCTCCATCACTACTTCCTTGATCAACTTGGAGAACTCAGTAAATGCTGTTCTCAACTCGGCCATCTGATTTGCTTGATCACGAAACTGTGCTTGAATCTGGTCATCTCGAGTCTGTTGGGAGAATTGAGAATCGCGAGCCAGTTGAGTGATCCGATCATTGATCGCGATCAGATCCATCGACACATCATCAGTGGTTTCAGTGGTTTTCGATTTTGGCGGCATGTCCTCTCAGTAGCTCAGCTTCCCAGCTATGACCGAGAGGCTCTGATACCACTTGCAGCGATTTTAAATCGCTGAGATGGAAAAAGAGAGAATAGGGATTGAATCGAGAAAATAGAATCAAAATTACTCAATAAATCGGAGCAATTTCATATATGAACTGGAAGTATGATAAGAACAGCAAGGTCGATTGCTAAACAAGCAAATCGCCTAAATTCACAACTAATGACATAAAAAGAAAATACACATCAGTTTTGCCTTATATAGGCGATGCAATTCGTAAGAAAAAGTAAAACAAAACGAAGACAGGAATCTATAGAATTATTCATAAGGCGCCACGTCAGCATGGAGAGCTGATGGCTTAACAAACTCCTAACCGATTCTGCAAATAGTTCTTCAGCTTTCTTCTCCAGTTGAGCCTCCTGTTCCTCTCTCTTTCTTACTAGTCGGACCCATCTTGTCAGAGTAACAAAGCTCTGTCTTGCCCGCGTTGGGACCACCTGCAGCGACCACTTGAGTATTAAACGACTTACCCGTTTCTCTGCCCGTCTGACCAGCCATCTCATCTTCTTCATTTAAATCACTCCTCCTAACGGCTACCCCCAAATTAGCCTCAATTCGTTGCAAAAAACCTAGGCGAAACTATTTTAACTGATGAAATGGAAGAAAATAGGAAGAAATTTGTAAATGGCGGATAACCCTACGCGAGGCAGAGGGATTTTGGAAGAAAAACCTAGGCGAAGAGCGCAGAGTAAATGAGAGTTATATAACTATGAGCTGAGTGAAAAAGAGGGAGCAAGTCGGAGTAAGTGTCATAAGTCGGAGCACGTTGGCGAATGTTTACAAAAAAAAAATTGTAACTGGAGAGAGCTGCAACTTTGAGTAATGATATGGAACTGGTACAAAGATATGAAATGATGTTAATGGTAAAGCACAATCATACGAAATGGCACAACTTATATAAATATATTTCAAATACAATAGGTGGGGACCATTTAATTAATAGAACATCTCCATTTAAATTGATAGATGCTTATGTACAAAAAAAGTATCACATGTTTTGAAAGTATTCATACCTGTTAAAACATAATATTCACAATTGTGAAAAAAATTGCTTGGGTAAAAAATATTTTTAATTTTCTAATTTATTTGTATTAAAAAACAATATTTTGTATATAACTAAATATTGGCTTTATTATCATTGTGATATCTTAAAATATGCATATAGCTCGGAAAAAGAATTCATATCTATATAAAATACTGATTATCTATACATCAGTAAACTACAGTATTCATACCAATATACTAAAGTGTTCCTCTTACAAAAGAGAAGTACTTATATATAAAATTAGAATATTTTTAAATTAATCACTTTAATATATGATTTTAAATTGCAAAAAATAACTGAAATTGGAAAACCTTCGTAGTAATTGTTGAATTATTTTGCTTGGTGAATATTGTTTTTTTTTAATATTTATGGTTGTTTGTAGGAATCGGTATGTCGTACTATACCTAACGATGTATTTTCATTACTTATATTTTGGGATATTTTTAATTTAAACACTTAAATATATAATTTTCAATTACGACAAATAAATTAAATTGCAATTTCTTGAAAGCCATTATTCAATTAATTTAATATTTGAATGGGGATGAGTTTCCCAAAATATAATCAGAAAGGTTAATCATACCATTCGCTAAATAAAACAATTCTTAGTTTCTCCCTCCCTCTCTAATTCTTAGTTTTTTGGAACCCAATTCCTATTTTCTTCTACTTTTCTTATTCAAGTCTCTATCTTGTTGCAGCATCAACTGAAATTAATATAATTAATTTCTCTCCTTCTTTTTTTACCCATTTTTCCTTATTAATTTCTCTCGTTCCTTCTTATTCAAGTCTTTATAAATCTATTTTTCCTTTTCGTATTAACAGAAGCTTAGTGGAAAGCTCATGAGGGGGAATAACAAGCTAAATATCAGCTCTACAATAGCTGTAATTTCATTAAATTTTGGACAGTCATTTGAAAAGACTTCTTATTCTGATTATGATATCAAATTGTCAATAACCAACCAATAACATATCGAATATATCAAGAATTCAGTTGACATGAAGCTGAATTCGTTGTACATGCATAATATTACATCATTAGGCAAAGAGCAAAATTCGTCTCATTGTATTTCAAATCGGCAACTTCCTGGTATAATTCATATTCACAGAAAGAAGGCCATTCCAAACTCTCAAAAACAAATGATTTAGTTCAAGGTCAGACCTTTGTTTGATTTGATATATATGCCAATTTGGGAAATCAAACCCAAACCCAAAAATGCATTAAACTGGTCCCTTGCTATGATTTAAACACAGAGAAGATCGTAAAGACTAAAAATCTCTCATAATCAGTTGCTCTTTACTACTAAAGGAACACCAAAATTAACCTTGGGAGCAAACAAGTTCTTTCTATAATTCTCCCTGTGATTCCGGCTTGAAAAATTCTCGAGCCATTGCTTCGGAGCAGCAGGATGAATAGCATATAAAATCTCCATGAATTTTTTTTCAGAACCTGCCAATACTGTGGCTGGTGCAAAAGACCTCCTCAGCACTCCCACCTCTTTCAACCAGTCTAGAATTCTATACCTTGGTTTGATTCTGTTCTCCAAATCAAAACACAAAAATGCAGGAAATAAATCCAAATAATCCAAATTATGACCCAAATGGTTGCAAAGAAAAGTTATCTTCTCCATTATACTATCCTTGTTTTGATTAAGTAATTTTGGGGTTGTACAAAGCATCTTACAGATTCTCTTGGGCTCAATTCCCTGGTTTAAAAGCAGCTCAAAACGTTCATGTAAATCTTCCTTTGTACCGCTCAGTGCAGCTGCAAATCGAGCAGTAAATTTGTTCATGCCGAACCCAATTGATTGTAGAAATTCAACCTTGTAAATCACAAGTTTCCCCCTTTTATGCAGTTTTGCCTGTTCAAGCCCTTTCACAAACTCTTCTTCAATTGCTGAATCATAATTTAAAGCATCTGAAACAAATATAGGAGAAAAAAGTTTGATATTGCTGTGTTGTACTCTAACGAGAAACCAATCTGATAAGCCAACTGCACACATTATACTGGGCAAGTTTCCCAATTTATTCTTTCCAACAACATATGGGTATGCTAATATTACATTATTAGCCTCATTTTCTTCTAGTCCAACATAGTGCAAGTATTCTGGTATTGAAATGGTGAGCTCAAAATCAAGTTTAAAAATCTCTCTAGAATTTCTTAAAAGAAACTTCCCCAAATCCTCTTTCATGCCCAATTTTGCAAAAAAGTCCAGTCTTTTTCTTAGTTCTTTCTTATCTGTATCCAAAATCACCCAATCATTCTCTCTCAGAAGACTACCAATGGACCCCTCAGCTGATCCCAGTTCATAAAAAATCTGAATTTTCTCACAGATATCCAAATAATTATCAACCTCATTTCCCATCGAATTCACAACATCATTATCCACAAAGAAAGTGCGGAGATCCCCTAACAAACAATCCGCATCATCTCTAGTCAAAACCTTAGGAAATGCAAGACAAATAGCAACGACACAATTTCTCCCTAAAAAGCTAGAATGCGCTACCTTCTCAAATCTCCTTGAAAGCTCATTAGGGGCAACCCAAAGTGCTTTTGAGGGGCACAGAAGACCGATTTTCTTGTAAGGAAATCCTAAACGAATCAATTGGTTAACCCCTTCGACCAATCGCAAATCGTCAGAAAGAAAAAGCGATTCCAAGGGTTTTGGCTTGTCAAAAACCCCAATTGATTCGAAAAAGAAGTCGAACTCGTTGATGGGTTCCTTGAAAGAAAAAGAACGGCGGAAAAACTGGGGGAAGTCGCTAGAATTGAAGCTACTGGTGGGAAACTGGAGGCGACAGAGATAGGACGAGAGAGAAATGGGAGAATTGAGAGAGATTTGCTCAGCGAGAGAGAAAGGGAGATAGCGGGTGGAGTAGAGATAGTCTTTCAGAGCAGTCATGGCGGCCTCCATGGCTAATTTTCGATGGTATGAAGTAAGAGCTTTTATTTTCGGTGGTTTTGGTGCTATAGAAGGGGAGGTGGAGTAGGAGGGGTTAAGAGCGAAAAATGGAACATTGCGAGATCTCTTGCACAAAATGGAGAAAAGAGCCATGGCGGAACGCTGATCAGTGCACGGTATTAGGGATTTAGAGGTAGGGTTTTGACCTTTGACTCTTTGAGGAATCCCGTCCGAGTCCACATGCTCTGAGGTAACATATATTTCAGTTTAGATTCGGACCGTCTGATCAGAAGGTGGAATGCACAGGATCCTTTAATATTCGTGAGGATTCTAATTGGACAGTCCAGATGAAAACAGAAATGCTCTGTTACCTTAGGTAATATGAATTCTGGAGCGGACCGTGGTTATAATTTCTTGTCTGTTAACCTCCGTTGGACATTGCACAAACGGTCTGGATGACTGGATCAAAACTTGGAAAGCTGGCCTCTTCATCTTTAACGTCTAATAATGACACTGTCTATGGATATCCTCTCAGGTACCATCATATTTCTGTTTTGATAGGACTGCCTCATTAATATTTATGCCGATTCTGATCGGACGGTTCGGATCTAAACAGAAATGTTATACACACGTTTTAAGATTTGCGTAAATTTACATTGAGCAGTTAAGATCTAACTTGATTTTGTTAGGTACCTTACCTGATTCAAGTTCGTCTATGGGTTTTTTTTTTTATCTGTAACATCTTATCATTAAAAATCTCGAAATTTATGGAAACTATAGTTACTCGAATTTATTTTGACTTTGCAGCATATTGTGGATTTAAGAGGACTTCTAATTTTCGAAGTTTTTTGAATAAACACGCTATAACGGCACAATATGACAATAGCGTCATTTTTTTAACCGTTCCACTATGAGATAATAAACACTAATTTAAACTTTTGAGAAAAACCAGGAAAATAGTATTTCAATGGCATATGGTAGCAAAACAAAAGGTTAACAGAATTATGCTAAAGTTTGCAAGAAAACTGTCGATGCAATTTCACCAAGTAATCATCCACTGTACCACTCTTCAATTACAATATATTCTTGCAGTGCAGACAAAATTAGCCTATGAGCATTTAACCAGAAAAGTAAAAATCAAAATTGCCATGCAGTGACACACCAAGAACACAAAGACACGTATACACTAAAAAGTAAAAACAGATACTATTCATCTCCAGATGGTCTCATTTGCATCTGTGAAAACAGCATTGTGGTGTTCAATTAAACACTGTATTACCTCTATCACACCATAATCTGGTGGGGCTGCATCATCTAATGGGATCTGTATATTCTCTTCTTCTATGGGGGAATGGAGGGAGGGAGGGAGAGAGAGAGGAGATGGAGCGGTAGCACAGTTGGCTAGGAAAAAAAGTTCTCGAACAGTAGCTACCCAAAGGTCGAGAGTTCGAGCCCGCTCACGACCTCTGCGAAGATTTAAAAAAAAAAACAGAGAGAGAGAGAGATTCTGTCAAATATAAGTTTGTGGTTGTAGAATATATAAAATAAAACCATCACAGGCTTTTCAACCGAGAAATTTTCACCCATAACCTCTAAATTGGTGCAAAATGCACTATGCCCTCTGGTTGCTAATATTGTTTGGAAGTACCCATTACCCAAGCTATCGTACTCTATTTATCTTAGAAAGAGTGAATGACAAACAGGTCTTGTGCCTCATTTGGATGAACCATAAAAACAAAAACGAGTGAAAATGAGTACATCATATTTGATACTTTATAGGCACGTATGTGACATGTGCATTTTGTGGGCATATCCATAAAATATCTATTTTATTCTGGAGTTCACATGACAATTTCAAACTCACCATCCTAACTTCAATATAATTGATACCAACATCAAAACTAAATCCTAAATCAGATAAAGAACCAACACAAACTCACCATCGTTGCTTGCCACACCCTGTAAAAGATCAACATTAGTTAAAAGTCTGAAACAGAATAATAGCTGCTTCTAATTTTCACAAAGTTACAAAAATGTCAAAAATGTGAACCTTTGCCATCGTTCTATGTTGTAGGTTTTTTTTGCTGCCTGAAAACCAAAAAAAGATGTAATCAAAGTTGTATTGTTGTAAACAATGACAACTAATCCTTGATCAAATCCCTATTAACTCTTCAACTTTTACTTTTCCAACAACAAACTTTTCTTTTGTCTCGTTCAAAACCCTTTCTGAGAAGCACGGTCGTCGAGGCAGCCGCTGTACAGTCTCTTTAGGTGGGGCCCACTCCTGTTTACTGTTTTTTTTCATTCAAAGACGGCCCACCTGTTCTTCACCATGGATCCTTCCCTGCCACGTCAGCGACATTACCTCCAGCTGATTGATCAGCTTGCTTTATCCTGACACCTGTATTAAACAGATTTTCTAACAATTACAATTATAAACATCCCAGCTTCTATTTTAATGCTCAGAAGTCAGAACCCATTTTTTTTTTTGTTAAAATATTGATTTACCAGAAGAAGCAACGAAATCTGTGGCCTCCTGACTGATGCCAGGGTGGTGATGCATCCAAAGCCATGCTATAAAATAAAAGAAAAAAAATCCAAATTAGTTGAAGTAAGCATAAAAAATTTCATGATAAAATGTTAAACCTAACTTTATTTTATCCATTGGTTTTCATCCAGAACTTTTCATCAGAGACTAATAAAACTCCAGCTTACTAGCGCTTGTAACTAAAATTTTGTTAAATCAGCTCCAATTCAGGATATTTATCCAAAATTCATGTATCAGAGAGCGGATGCTTATCAATAAATAAGAGCAGTTTTGATTATTCAAAAGAAAAAAAATTAAGCCTTAAACATCCGAATGAGAATGAGAATGAGAACCAAATATCAATAGCCTTAGATAAATAATACCTGTATTTAATGTATTTCACCTTCTCTCGTGCTAATTTCCCTTTTATTCACTTTTGAGAGAGCACGGATTTTATTTCTTCAGTTGATAATTCCATAACTAGTAGAGAGAGGGAAGAGAGGGGGGGGGGGGGGGGGGGACGGGATTTGAAAAGTCATGACCGGCTCTAGCGCCATATTCTACTACTTTCTACTAATTTCACTTGACCAATGACCAGCTGTTCAGCGCCATTCCCTAAAGTAACCCATTGAGTTTAGATCCTGACCGTCCGATCAAGATCCGGGTCAATCCGGTCCAATGTTGAATGCACGGACCCCTTTAAAATTAACCTTGGGAGCAAACAAGTTCTTTCTATTATACTCTCTGTGATTCTGGCTTGAAAATTTCTCGAGCCATTGCTTCGGAGCAGCAGGATGAATAGCATATAAAATCTCCATGAATTTTTTTTCAGAACTTCCCAATACTGTGGCTGGTGCAAAAGACCTCCTAAGCACTCCCACCTCTTTCAACCAGTCTAGAATTCTATACCTTGGTTTGATTCTGTTCTCCAAATCAGAACACAAAAATGCAGGAAATGAATCCAAATAATCCAAATTATGACCCAAATGGTTGCAAAAAAAAGTTATCTTCTCCTTTATAACATCCTTGTTTTGATTGAGTAATTTTGGGGCTTTTCTAAGCATCTTACAGATTCTCTTGGGCTCAATACCCCAGTTTAAAAGAAGCTCAAATCGTTCATGTAAATCTTCCTTTGTACTACTCAGCTCACCTGCAAGTTGAGCAGTAAATTTGTTCATGCCGAACCCAATTGATTGTAGAAATTCAACCTCGTTCACAAGAGTACCTCTTCTATACAGCTTTGCCTGTTCAAGCCCTTTCACAAACTCTTCTTCAATTAATGAGTCATAATTAAAAGCATCTGAAACAAATTTGGGAGAAATTTTTTTGATATTGCTGTGTTGAACTCTACTGAGAAACCAACCTGATAAGCCAACTGCACACATTATACTGGGCAAGTTTCCCAATTTATTCTTTCCAACAACATATGGGTATGCTAATATTACATTGTTAGCCTCATTTTTATCTAGTCCAACACAGTGCAAGTATTCTGGTATCGAAATGATGAGCTCAAAATCAAGTTTGAAAATCTTTCTAGAATTTCTTAAAACAAACTGCCCCAAGTCCTCTTTCATGCCCAATTTTGCAAAAAAGCCCAATCTTTTTCTTAGTTCTTTCTTATCTGTATCGAAGATCACCCAATCATTCTTTCTCAGAAGACTACCAATGGACCCCTCAGCTGACCCCAATTCATAAAAAATCTGAATTTTCTCACAAATCTCGAAATAAATATCCACCTTATTTTCCATTGAATTCACAACATCATTAGCCACAAAGAAAGCGCGGAGATCCCCTAACAAACTATCCGCATCATCTCCAGTCAAAACCTTAGGAAATGCAAGACAAATAGCAACAACACAATTTCTTTCTGAAAAGCCATAATTCCATACCTTCTCAAATCTCCTTAAAAGCTCATTTGGGGCAACCCAAAGTGCTTTTGAGGGGTACAGAAGACCGATTTTCTTGCAAGGAAATCCTAAATGAATCAATTGGTTAACCCCTTCGACCAATCGCAAATCATCAGAAAGAAAAAGCGATTTCGAGGGTTTTGGCTTGTCAAAAACCCCAATTGATTCGAAAAGGAAGTCGAACTCGTTGATGGGTTCCTTGAAAGAAAAAGAACGGCGGAAAAAGTGGGGGAAGTCGCTAGAATTGAGGCTACTGGCGGGAAACTGGAGGCGACTGAGATAGGAAGAGAGAGAGATGGGAGAATTGAGAGAGATTTGCTCAGCGAGAGAGAAAGGGAGAGAGCGGGTGGAGTAGAGATGGTCTTTCAGAGCAGTCATGGCGGCCTCCACGGCGTAGTAAGTAAGAGCTTTTATTTTTGGCGGTTTTGGTGCGATAGAAGGGGAGGTGGAGTAGAAGGAGGGGCTGAGAGCAGAAAATGGAACATTGCGAGATCTCTTGCAAAAAATGGAGAAGAGAGCCATGGTAGAACACTGATCAGTGCACACTGCACAGTATTAGGGATTTCGGGGTATGGAAGAGGGAGAGAGCCATGGTAGCTAGATCCGAATTCGTAGAAACAACACTGATCAGGTAACAGGTCTGAATTTAAAGTATAGGGAGACTCCGGAGTCCGGACTCGTTTTAAAATTGCGTAAATTAACATTGAACGGTTCAGATCTAACTTAAATTTTGTTAGGTATCTTATTCTTACCTGATTCGAATTCATCTATGGATTTTCTCCCATTCTCATTTTTTATCTGTAACATTTCATAAGAAAAAAATTCTGACATCAAATAATCAAATTTTCAAAACATAGTAAAAAACATTGTCAATGACGCATTTTGTCTCAACATAGAAATAATATTTTACTTTAATTTTTCTAATAATATTTTGTTATGCACAATTAACAGTAAGAGGATTTGTAGTTTTCAAAGTTTGCATGAATTCTACTCATAAAATAGATAGAGAAAAACCAAGAAAATAGTATTTCAATGGCATATGGTAGCGAGACAGAAGGTTCTCAGAATTATGCTAAAGTTTGCAAGAAAAATGTCTATGCAATTTCACCAAGCAATCATCCACTGTACCACTCATCAATTACAATATATTCATGCATAGAGCAGACAAAATTAGCCTATGAGCATTTAACTAGAAAAAGAAAAAAATTCAAAATTGCCATGCAGAGACACCCACAACACAAGGCCAAAGTATACACTAAAAACAGATACTATTTATCTCCAGATGGTCTCATTTGCATCAGTGAAAACAGCATTGTGGTGCTCAATTAAACACTGTATTACCTCTATCACACCATAATCTGGTGGGGCTGCATCATCTAATGGGATCTGTACATCCTCTTCTTCTATAGAGGAGGAGGGTGTGTGGAGAGAGAGAGAGAGAGATTTGTCAAATATAAGTCTGTGGTTGTAGAATATAGAAAATAAAACCATCACATTCACAGGCTTTTCAACCAAGAAATTTTCACCCATAACCCCTAAATTGGTGCAAAATGCACTATGCCCTCTGCTAATATTGTTTGGAGGTACCCATTACCCAAGCTATCCTACTCTATTTATGTTAGAAGAGTGAATGACAGATAGTTCTTGTCAATTGTGCCTCATTTGGATGAACCATTAAACTAAAAAGAGTGAACAAGAGTACGCCATATTTTTTATACTTTATAGGCACATATGTGACATGCACGTTTTGGGGGCATATCTATGAAATATCTCTTTTTTCTGGAGTTCACATGACAATTTGTGAATTTTTTCAGGGGTCCACACGAGCCAAACTTTTCAAATAATTTTAGTAATAAATACCAACTAAGGAAATTCAGCATTAAACCCATATAAACAAGAAAACAACAATTGAATTATGCATGTTAAGAGGGAAAAGGATTATATACATACCCAAGTAATCAAAACCATTAGCTTGTGAGGCCACCTCAGCAGACCTACTGGGACCTTTTAGACCATATCTGAAATAAAGGCGCAATTCTTCACCAGAATCTCCCTTTTGCCACATTATCAAAGGTCCCATTTCTATTGCTAGACTACGGGAATCCATCTGCATTTATCACACAGACATACAATGCACAACTATGAATTTGGTTAAAAAGAAGGGGCTTATGAGTAACTTTTGCCAAAACAACAATTTTTAGATGGCATTCAAAAAACTAGTAGAAACAAGAGCTTTTACAGAGAATGGACTTTTCAACAGGTTTTTACCAGTACCAGCTCAACTAATTGAAAACAAACAGATAAGAAATGAAGGGGAACTATGGGACACTTGACCAATACCAGCATGTACCAAATGTGTACCTTATTCAAAGAAGATTTCTGGCTGACCCGAAGCAAGAAGGCAGTAACAAACTCAAGTGTCATGTAATTAACACTTGGAAGTTTTTTCAAAATATTTCTCAATTCACGTATGCGAGACCTTGCCTCTCTTATTTCATTAAATAATACAAATGTAATCAGTGGCTCAGGCAAGCTTGCGAGGTAACATTTGATAAGAGAAGCCACATCTATTGGGTTGGTACCATCAGGTATGGAAGCCTTCCAGTCTGTCAAGAAAATATTTACCAAAATTACTTGAGCAAGCAAAAAAAATAAAGGTTTTAACTAAATTCTCCCCATTTTCATAATGTGATAAAGCAAGCCAAAAGAACATTAATTTCAAGAGCAAAAGTATCATAAGAGGAACAACAAATCACCTTCATTGAAAAGGGAAATCAAGTGCTTGATGGTTTTTTTGTCCTCTTCAGATTTGAACAAGTACTCAGAACTCAGTCCTAAATAGTACATAATATAAGATTGGGTTATAAGAGCAAAACTAGGGTTTGGTGAGCACAACTCCCAAAGTATATCGGATCGGCTTCAAACGGCGAATCCAAACCGTTGAAATCCATGTACTTCATGAGTGATGCATGTACATGCAAAACTTTGAAAGTTTCAAATTTATTTGCTACAAGGTCAAGCGGTCAAAGAAATGATGAAAAATGAATATATAAACAACTTATAAAAAGTTTATTTCTTTGACCGCTTGACCTTGTAGCAAATAAATTCAAAACTTTCAAAATTTTGCATGTACATGCATCACTCATGAAGTACATGGATTTCAACGGTTTGGATTCGCCGTTTGAAACCGATCCGATATCCTTTTGGAGTTGTGCTCACCAAACCCTCTTGGTGAGCACATCACACCCTAGCTTTGCTCGGGTTATAACAAAAAAATCATTCCAAATAACATTTAAAACTAAAGGTTGAAAAATTATGTATGCAACTTCACCTGACACAATTAAGTAATCGACACATGTAGTCAGCACTTGTGGTACAGCTGTATTAGACTGCTCTCTTTGCACGACTACTTCGATTGGCACACCAAAAACTGTAATTTTTATGGTAAAAAAACTGAGTTGTTTTGATCAGCAGTATAACTTACATATAATTGATACCAATATCAAAACTAAATCCTAAATCAGATAAAGAGCCAACACAAACTCACCATCGTTGCTTGCCACACCCTGTAAAAGTTCAATATTAGTTAAAAGTCTGAAAGAGAATAATCACTGCTTCTAATTTTCACAGAGTTACAAAAATGTCAAAATGCAAACCTTTTGCCATCTTTCTATGTTGTTTAGGGTTTTTTTGGCTGCCTGAAAACAAAAAAAGAAAAAGATGTAATCAAAGTTGTGTTTTTGTAAACAATGATAGTCCTTGATACAATCCATTATTACCTCTTCAACTTTTACTTTTCCAACAACAACCTTCTCTTTCGTCTCGTTCAAACCCTTTCTGAGAAGCACAGTCGTCGAGGCAGCCGCTGATATGAGGCGTTCTTGCACAGTCTCTTTAGGTGGGGCCCACTCCTGTTTACTTTGCCTTTTTTCTTGAAAGACGGTCCACCTGTTCTTCACCATGGAATTCACCTTCACTGCCACATCAGCGACATTACCTCCAGCTGATTGACCAGCTTGCTTTATCTTGACACCTGTATTAAACAGATTTGCTAACAATTACAATTATAAACATCCCTGCTTCTATTTTAATGCTTAGAATTCAGAACTTAAAAATTGATTTACCAGAAGAAGAGAAGAAATCTGTGGCCTTCTGACGCCAGGCTGGTGATGCATCCAAAGCCATGCTATAAAATAAAAGAAAAAAAAATCCAAATTAGTTGAAGTATTAAGCATAAAAAATTTCTGGAAATTAAGTTAAACCTAAATCCATTGGTTTTCAACCAGAACTTTTCATCAGTCTAATCAAGCTCCAGCTTACTACCGCTTGTAACTAAAATTTGTTTAATCAGCTCCTCTTCAGGATATTTATCCAAAATTCATGTATCAGAGAGCGGATGGTTATCAATAATAAGAGCAGTTTCGATTATTCAAAAGAAAAATAAATTGAAGCCTTAAACCTCCGAATGAGAACCACATATCAATAACCTTAGATAAATAATACCTGTATTTAATGTATTCCACCTTCTCTCGTGCTCTTTCCCTTTTTTCACTTTTGAGAGAGCACGGATTTGATTTTCTTCTGTTGATGATTTGATCAACTAGTAGAGAGAGAGAGAGAGAGAGAGGGGATGGAATTTGAAAAGTCATGACTGTCTCTAGCGCCAAATTCTACTACTTTCTACTAATTCACTTGACCAATGACCAGCGGTTCAGCGCCACACTAACATTGGGGGATTTGGATCCCTAAAGTAACCAAGTTTTGAGTTTATATTCTGACTGTCCGATCAGAATCTTTAGCCAATCCGGTCCTAGGTGAACCCTTTAATATAATCGCCAGAGAAGATAAGATCGGACGGTCGAGATACAAAATCAAAATTTGCGTACTCTAGGAATCCGAATTAATTATTAAACATGAGGAGGGTTCCAATGCATCTAAATTTCTATGCTCCCAATGCACCCACTCTTTTATCTGTATTTTCAAAGTCCGAATAGTCGATCCGAACCGCTTAACATGATCTTCATAATAAAATATGCTTGGAGACCAAGTTTTATATTTTTTAGAATTTTTTTACTATTTTTTAAGACAGGTACAAAATCATTGTTTTAAGGAGATTCTAGACCATCCGATAAAGTGATTTTGTACCTGTCTTAAAAAATAGTAAAAAAATTCTAAAAAATATAAAATTTGGTCTCCAAGCATATTTTATTATGAAGATCATGTTGAGCGGTTCGGATCGACCGTTAGGATTTTAAAAAGTACCATATTGAGCCGTAGTACACTAGCCATCCGTGCTATGCATAGCACCATAGCCTCACTCCCGAATTAATTATTAAACATTGGGCGCGGTATTGGAGAGATTTATTTTCTTGACTATCTCTCTGGGTACATTCGTAATTTTTTTTATTGTCAAATTGCCCGTAGGCTGATCCGTAGAATATATAAGAACTTTACAGCTTACAATTAATTAATTAACTCTGTTACAAACGACAAAATGCAGTTATAACAAAATTCTGGCGAACCAATCCGTTATTATTTCCGCTCAAGTAGACGAATCTCAGTCATTTGTCACCGTTAAGATGCTGCTTGCGTGTATTTATTGATACAACGAACGGCTGAGATTCTTCCAACAGCGGTCAACCTAGGATGATAAGATAATGGGCTCCAACTACGATACACAAGAAATAAAATACACCAATGAACAACAACTGATCGTTCATGTTTTCCTTCATTTATAGATAATTTTGACTTTGGCCTGGTATAACTTTTGTCCGGGAAGTGTATTTCGAGTTCACAGCTAGAATATTTTTTTATTGCTACAATTTCTATTATTTATGTTGAAATACCCAAAAATACCTCTAACTCTTTGTGGTAAATTTCTCGACAAAATCAACAGTTGTATTTTGCCTGATACAGGGCAGTAATCAACAGTTGTATTTTAACTAAAAAAAAAAAAAAAAACGTATACTTTAAAATAAAATGAGAGTGCATTATGTAATGGTAAAATATAATTTTTGCAAAATACGAATATATATTATGTGATACTTGAAAAGTTTTATTAAAAGTACACGATGAATCAGCTTTCTGGGTAGTTATATGTAAACAGAAGACAAAAAAATCATATAAAACTGGCACCTTTTTCTTCTATTTTAAATACATAACGACAAATTCTTGTTTTATTTTTTAGTCAAGTACACATCATTATTGCTACGACGAACCAGAACTTGAACTGCTTATTTACACAAAGTTGCAAAAATGAAACCATAAATAAAGAAAGATAACTAATAAAAAAAACCACAAAGTTAAAAGGCTTTTATTGCGAAATTAAAGGGCTAAATAGAACAATTATCATGGCAATGGTAGATTACGGTATACCAAGCCGGTGTCATTATTTTTGGTGAGAAGATTGAAGCTCTCAGAAGTGAATGCTTCTGGTGAGTTGAAGGATATCTTTCTTTCCAAATGAGAGAATCCACAATAGTCTACAAACATCTCCACATGCCTATAGAAATATTGCACAGACACCCACACTGCCTCACCTGAAATAGAAAATAAAATATTGTAATTTAGAGGAAGAAAAAAGTAAAAGAAGCTGTATTGAAGGGCATAACATTTAGCATATCTGAATATGGATCGGACACTGGTAAAATTATATTCATATTTGTTGTTATTTTTCAAATACGGTTACGGTTATATTAAATGAATATGGACACGGATCAAATATTAATAAACATATATGTATAAATCAGATATTAAATGAATACGGATACGGATATAATTCATATCTGTAATTTAAATATTGTAACAAAATTAACATATTATTCAACAAATTATTTTTCTTATTAGAAACAAAAATAACATAAAATATAAATATCCGAATTCACAAAGATTCGAATATAGATTCGGATTAATATTTCTTATTAGGCCCTTAATCATTCACACAATTTCAAATTTAAGAAACATAAATATCGGTCCCTAGTTAAACTATTCCAAAATCAGTAAAATTGATCCTTTCAATTTCGTTTGCTTCTAGTATTTCCCTATACTTTACAAAAAGTATGTGACAAGTTATTCACATGGTTTGCTTAACTAACATGATTACTTTCAATTACTCTTTTGAGGATTTGACCCATGAATTTTTCCATACATGCACAAATGAATTAAGGCTCAATCAGAGTAAAATAGTACACTTGGCCAGTGTTTGTTTTGTACTTTCAATTACTGGCATGAACCAGCAAAGATTTAATTTCAGCCAGTCTGCTAGAGATGAACTTTGCGAAAAGAATAATCTTAAATTATCTCTTGTAGAAAGGTGAAATTATATATGGATGAACTCTTTTACCATGGGTGATTAGGAGTAAGTTCTCATGAGGATATTTATCTGCTAGAGATCGAATCACGCCAGCAAATCTTCTTCTCGCATTAACGACTGACTCTCCATATGTTGGTATCTGCACAAGTTTAAAAATGTATGAAACTAAAAGCTGAAATTGTTTCTTATTAAAAATGAAAATAAAGAAATTTTCAACGAAATTGCAGAAAATAAATATTTGCTTTCAAATGATCTATCACAAGTTCCGCACCAAAAATGCATATAGACATCTACAATATATAGATTTTGACAGAAAAATGAATAAATGATCAATTAATGACTGCAATTGAAAATTAGCTTGAACTTAGTGCAAGGCTACAGTGCCCCCATGCCCGCCCACCCCCACCCCACCTTCCAAAAAAAAAATTACCACCAGGTACCAAAATGCACAATCAGGGTAAGAAAGATATAATATACATACAAGACAGAGTGAGGCTACAGTACTGTGCATAGCGCAGATTGGTCTGTACTATAGATCAATATCTTCGTTTTCAAAGTTCAAATAGTCGATCAAAACCTTTCAACATGATTTTCATATGAAAAGATACTTGCAAACTAAATTTACATTTTTTAGAATTATTTTACTAATTTTAGAGAAGGTAAAAAATCACTACTTTTGAATGGTCTAGAATTTTTAGATCAAGTAATTCTCTACCTGTCTATAAAAATTGTAAAAAATGTAAACTTTGATCTACATGTACATTTCATGTGGAGATCATGTTAAGCGGTTCGAATCGACTGTTTGGACTTTAAAAATAAAGATATTGATCCATAGTACGTACCGATCCGCGCTATGCATAGTACCGTATAACATTTCTAACTAAATTATAAACATCTTTTGAAGCATTATTTTGGTTTAGTGATGGAATTATATTTTTCTCCGTTTTTCATGCAGGGCACGACTTTTTATATGTAACCATTTGAGAATGCAGCAAAAAACTGCATAGAATGCTGAATAAGATTTTAGTTTTATCAAACTTTCCATCACGAGAGATTATGAGAGATCACAGTGACAGCAAATTTATTTGACAATGACAATAGCTGATTAAATGGTTATCGAAATAAGAAAGTAAAAAATTATATATTTTTATAATTTTGATAGATTGTGTAATTAAATTTGTGCAATTTGAAAACAATTGGGTGGTCTATTGTGATTTGAAATTTTATGGTTGAGATTTACCAACACTTAATTTCTGACCAATTGATTTCTAAATTGCATCAAATTCGATACACAGCCAATCTAAACTTCTGAAAACATATCTACATTTTTTTTTCATTTCAATAAATTACATTTTTTTTTTCATTTTAATACGTCTCTTTCCTTTTTTATTAGTATTCTTTGTTATTTTCTAACATTACTAATAAAATTTTAAAAAAAAACTAAAAGAGGCACCATCTCAAATTAGCAGTTCACAAGAGTGAGGCTACGGTACTATGCATAGCACAGATTGGTCCGTGCTACGGCTCAATATTTGAGTTTAACGGTCGATCCGAACAGTTCAACATGATTATAAAATGAATATGTACTTGCAAACCAAATTTTACATTTTTTCGAATTTTTTTACTATTTTTTTAGATAGGTAGAAAATCACTGTTTTTGGATGGTCCAGAATTTTCAGATCAAGTGATTTTCTACCTATCTAAAAAAATAGTAAAAAAATTCGAACAAATGTAAAATTTGGTTTGCAAGTACATATTCATTTTATAATCATGTTGAACGGTTCGGATCGACCGTTAGGATTTTGAAAACTCAAATATTGAGCCGTAGCACGAACCAATCCGTGCTATGCATAGTACCGTAGCCTCACTCCAGTTCACAATTCTATTAGGAATCAAGAGCAATACACTGAAATAGATGAAATAAAACAAAATAAATACAAAATACACCTGTTGGTAAATGGGAGTCACAGAATGGTCTCTAGCTTCTTCTGGGAATATAGCCTCCAGTTGTGATGTATCAGGAAACCAATCTCCATCTTTTGGAATAATAGATGGCTCTATAACTTGATTATTCAGCATCTCACATAATCCGTACTCAATCGACACCTGCATTTATCAATATTTTCAAAATCAGAAGCTACTGACAGTGTAGTGATATTTTTTGTTCTCATCGAAATTCTTGAATCAGTACCTTTACCCGTGATGGGTCGATGGGGGTATCTTGACCGTCGATTTCACCAACAGAGCAGAGAGAGGTGATAACCTCTGCAGCTGTCTCACGGCAACGGACAAATGGAGAGACAAGGACACGGTGGATTGGGAAATCTAGACCTGACAGACGGGCCCCAGTGGCCCGGGCCCGGGCCTTGCCACCATCTGTCAGAACTGGGTCCCATGGCCGTGCGGCTTGTGAGACCCAGTTCGGGTCGAAATGGTCGATCCGATCACCATGGCGCATTACCACAACATGTTGAACTCTCTCTTCTCCCCCTTCTATTTCCATATCTTTTCTTCTCTCTCGTCCTCTGTCTCTAGTCTCTCCCCTTCTCCCTCTCTAGGTGTTCTGTTGTTGACTCATTAAATAGTTTTCAGATTAATAATAAAGTCTTCGAAATTTAGCAAAGCTACACACGAAATGTGAAATGTGCCGAAATCTTTATTAGTACCCTCACAAAAATAAAAAATAGCAAATATGTCGTCGGCATGAAATTTTTTTCAAAAGGCCCCAACCGTTCACGTTTGGGCAGTCCACTTTCCCTACCAAACCGCTCCACAGAGGTGGTCACCTATTCATACCAGATCGCCACACTTTGGGGCGGTTTGGTGTTTTTTTTTTCTAAATGTTGTGCCCTTTTTTAATTTTGTAATTTACTGTTTCAATTTTTATAATGATTTATGGTTATAATTTGTTATAATTGACAATTATACTTTTATTTGTTGTAATGTTTTATTGTATTTTTATTTGTTATAATTTTTATAATAATTTATAGTTATATTTTGTATAATTGACAATTATAATTTTATTTGTTGTAATGTTTTATTATATGTTATATATTTATTGTAGTTTTATTTGTTATAATTTTGTTTAATGTTATAAATTGGTTTTTTTAGACTAGATAAACAACAAATTGAATAATCTAAATGGTTACGCTACAACATAAAATCTAACAATTCAAACATAAAAAACCTAACGACAATGGTAGCGACGACCGGAGAGAATCCAACCTAGCAGGTGGATGGCGGTCCCTGGGCAGCAACTAACGCGTCAAGTGAACCTCTTCCTCCTCGTCATCCTGGAGATCGTCCACATCCATCCTCCTCGGTATCTCAGGGGTGCAATGTCTCACTGTCAACATCATCTCGTCCTATATTTAATAATGATTTCAATTTAAGCAACTGATTATATGTCATATAAAATAATGCTATTTAAATTACATATAAAAACCAACTTACCTTCATAGATCTTAATATGTGGGATCCACAAAACAGAACTAGATGTGTCAGCATCATGAGCGGGATACTCTGCACCGGGAGCCTCTGCATCGGTAGCATCTGCACCGGAGGCCTCCTCACCGGGAGCATATCCAGCGGGAGCATGTGAACTCCCAGTATCCAGAGTATCTCGTGATCGTCCCCGTCTAGGTCTGGCCATACTACATTTGAAAATAACCAGTTACTAAATTTCTAACATATTTTTACATTTAAAATTAATTAATAAAAATTATTATTGCAAAACAATTTCTAAATATGACGGGAAATTTTTAAAACCCTAAACCCTAAAAACAACCCTAGAAAATAAAAGGCATAATTCATGCATTAAATCCTAAACTCTAAACCCTAAAAAAGAACTTATACCCTAAACCCTAAAACCTAATTTACGGTAATTATTACAATTTACATTAATTAATAAAAATTATTATTGCAAAGTACCATAAAAAAATTAATAATAAAATTTTGAACACTTTATAAACAATTAATAAACAATTTGTAAACAGTTCCTAACAATTGCTACACAATTTTGGATAATTTCTAAAACTCTAAACCCTAAAACCTAAACCCTAAACCCTAATTTTGAATAATTTCTAAAACCCTAAACCCTAAACCCTAAAAAATTACCGTACATTAAATGATTTAAAATTTTCACATAACATATTTATAAAAATTAGTGAGATTTTAAAGAAACCCTAACTCCTAATTAGGACCCTAAACCCTAATTTGGTCAACCCTAATTTTGGACAATTTTAAAAGGGTGTAAAAGTAAAATGAATCGCGTCGGAAAAATCAATAACACGCACACGATATTCAACAACCCGCAAGGCAATTCCTTAACAATTTCTAACAATTTCAATCACAACAATTACGAAATATCAAAAATCCAAGCAATTCACTAGCGTCGAGAAAATCAACAACCCGCACACGATAATTAACAATTCAATTTCTACCAATTGCTCCAATGCCATCACAAGGCACAAACATAAATAAAATAAGTTATGTCGGGTTACTCGAAATAATTGGATTGTGCTTCATGATTCGTGCTCCGGCCTCACCTAACCTCAAGCTTCGTGGGTGGGGGCGGCCTTGCGATAGAGAGAGAGGGTAGCCGAGAGAGAGGGAGAGAGGGGGGTGGCCGAGAGAGAGATAGGGTGGGGGTGGTCTAGCGAGAGAGAGGGAGAGAGAGAAGGGTGGGGGCGGGGCTTCTATGTGGGGTGAGGGCGGAGAAGGGGCGGCCTTGTTTTTGTGGGGTTTGGGTGGAGCAACCGGGACAAAGATAGAGAGGGAAATGGTGGGGTGGGGCGGTTTGGTCGCTATTTAAAAATAAAAAAACCAAACCGCCTCACAGTGGGGCAGTCTGGTATGAATAGGTGACTACCCCACTGTGAGGCGGTTTGGTAGGGAGAGTGGACCGCCCAAACTTGGGGCGGTCAGGGCCTTTTTGAAAAAAAAATTCATACCGAGGGCAGATTTGCTATTTTTTTTAGGATATTAATAAAAATTTCGGTGAAATGTTTATGACTGCAAGTAATTAAGAAAAATGGATATACCAATATGCTTTTACATATCGTAACATTATGAAGTGGGAGTTATGTATATCACGTGTACTCTTGTAAAAAATTGTATGAAGCCGCTTGAGTTTGGAGCAGAGTTGTAAATAACGGTATGTAGTTGTTGGATGGATATGTATCGTCAAGTGATTAATCGGTATGCAGCTGTTTAATTATAATTATACCGACGATTAATTATTTTTTATTAAAATTATGTGTATATATTCATAATTTATTAAAAATGATTTATTTAACTAATCAAACTTATGAAATAAACTTAATTTAACTTAGTTCTATTATTATAACATGACACTACCCTTATTTTTTTTAACAACACATACGCACTCTACAAGTGTAAGTAACACATTTATTTAATACAAAAATAAGTTTGAGAATTAAGCTTTTTCAATATTAATAGCATATTATTTGAAATAAATAAAACAATCCAACATAAAATTACTAAATTTAGTTTATGATAACAACTTAATTTTACATATGAATATGTCGTACTAAATGAAAAAATTACATCAGTAAGTAAGAAAAATATATGTTATATAATAATAGAAGAATTAATCAATTTCAAACTAAATAAGAAGATAAAACATATATAAAAAATATTGGATGTATATCCATGCACAAATAAAACTACAATACAAAATTTATGAAACTTATTATCACACACAGTTACAGGAAAAAAAACTAATATGAAAATAAATATTAACTAAAATAAACAAAAATAAACAGAAATAAACGGGCGATTAAACAGTAATAAACAGAATAATCGGCTGATTAATCGAAAAAATCCGCAAACAGACCTCCGATTAATGTATTCGTAATGGTTTGACCGCCGTTAATGATTAAACAAGCGTTTAATCAACCGTTAAGACCGATTTTTACAACACTGGTTGGAGCTGAACTGAACAAATATAAAACGATCGGATGGTTTGGATGTTGTGCTGGAACATGCCATGCAGTAGAGGATCAAAAGTGGGATCAATCTCGCTGACGAATTTGACAGATATTTTTTTCAATTACTATCTCAATACCTCAAAATTCGGACTTTAGTATTTTTTTCATGCAAAATTAAAAAGTTATCATGTGTGTAAGAATTTTCAGCTAAAATTTGCTCAGATTGAACTGAGAGGAAAACTCATAAGCAGAACTACGGTGAGAATGTGCTAAATTTTAATTTTTTAGAAATTGATAGTTATATTATAATTTTGAAATATTGAGCTGGTAACTAAAAACATTTCGGCGAATCTGGGAAGAAAAATTGTACCTATAATATTTGAGGGATGCTTCGGTGGACATAAGGACCTATTTGTAACATGAACATATTTTCATTTTCAAAGTTCAAACAGTCGATCTGACCGTTCAACATTATCTCCATATTAAAATGTACTTGGAGGTCAAATTTTACATTTTTTTGAAATTTTTTACTATTTATTAAGATGGTTACAAAATCGTTGTTTTCACACCATTGAAAAACAATGATTTTGTAACCATCTTAATAAATAGTAAAAAAATTCAAAAAAATGTAAAATTTGACCTCCAAGTACATTTTAATATGGAGATAATGTTGAACGGTCGGATCGACTGTTTGAACTTTGAAAATGAAAATATGTTCATTTTACAAATAGGTTCTTATGTCCACCAAAGCAAATGCCATAATTTTTTTATTTGTCAGGACGAATTTGGAATTTTATTAGTCGTGAATCATCATGATAGTAATTGACCCCTCACTTCCAATTAATTATCACACGATCTGATCCGCATCTCTCTTGAAATTTTATATTATATAATATAGGCAATGCTGATGCAAGTGATTTTCCTTCCGAAATTTTTATTAATCGAAAAAAAAATATCGCGAAACGGCAGAACTTTTGCGGAAATTTTATATATAGGTAGAACGGGAATTTTCATACCGTCCCATGGAACGTGACGAACCATCCCGTCCGGATTAACCATTTTCGCTAACTCATCTGATCCGCTAATCATAAATCAGAAACAGTAAGAACCATCCCGTCCGACCTCTAAAATAAAACAAAAAAAACCAAAAACAGATTGAATCGTCCCATCCGAGATCCTATTTAAACTTCTTGCCTTCCATGCCTTCGACTGGCTTTTTTATTCAGCAAAAGCAATTCTATCCAGCCTGATCTTCAGTTGGCTAGATGACAAATCAAGGTCAAACTACTCCAAAGTCTCTTTAGTGGCAAAATGGTTTACTCCAAAGTCAGTAAAGTGGCATACTTTGCTGGGCCTCGGACGGAACGATCCAACTCGTTCCTGGCTCTTTTTTTTTTTTTTGGAGGTTGGATGGAATGGTTTCTACCGTCCCTGATTTGTGATTAGCAGACCAGGGAGATTAGGGGAATCGTTAAGCTGGACGGCAAGGACCTTCACGTTCCATGGAACTGTATGAAAATTTTCGTTCTACCTATATATTGAATTTTCATAAAAATTCTGCCGTTTCACGATATTTTTTTATATTTTTTTTCGATTAATAAAAATTTCGGGATTTTCCTTGGCATTTCGTAGAGAAAGAAAAAAATTAATTTGTAGACTTGTAGCAATATAATTCAGGAAACAGCGAAGACAAGTAACTTTCATGCACTTCATGAAGTCAAAACTGTGGGTAAATTGTGGGTAAAGAATTTAAGAGAGCAATTTTGATTTCATGCAGCGCATAAACTATATGTAGCGCTGTTTTGTTTCTATAGTCCGTGGCTGCTCCGTGCGCTTCATGAAGTCAAAACTACTCTGTTAAAATGTTTATTCTAAATTGTTCTATCATTGAATTTTGAATTTAGAAAATTAAGCACCGACGAGAGTTTATACTTAACCAGAAGCAACAAATACCTAAGTGGGATTTCTTCTACTAAACGGCTTCATTATTATTTGGTGTAATTCCTTGGCAAGCTAGACGAAATTTAAATAATTATATCATTTTAAAACTTTACAATTGTATACATCCTTCTAAATCTGAAAAATATTATATTAGCCTGTTTAAAACTCAAAAGCTCTCACATTTATCTATAGGAACTTGCAAACATCACATTTACCCAAACTCTTCGGAAAAACTTTTAACAGATTTTCCAATTTTGAACTATTAAATTAAATTTCAATTTCTTTTTGTCCACAGGTAAATAAAACAATAATTTATGAAATTTGCAATATACTCTGCTTATACATTTAATAGAACTTATTTGACCAAACTACCTAACTTAGCAACCTGTATAAATTTGTTAGTCTTAATTTCAAATTTTAATTATTTATACTACAAGATCGTATACTGTATTCAATACACCTGAATATAAATTTAGATAATAATATCATTTCTCAAATTGAAACGTCAGCCTTGATGGAATAATTAACGAGATTTGGAACTTTGATTAAATATAATATTTTCACATTTGTAAGGGTATATATTGAAATTTTTAATTTTAGAAGATTAGTATCAATCTCCGCTTAACCTCAAAGAACAAGAAATTGCACTTAGTTAAGTAGTAGTTATTAGCCCATAAAAGCAGCTAACAAAAGGATGCTGAATGCCATCTCTTGCATATCAGTTCTACAAAATGTGACAGCAAAATTGAGACAGCTACAGCATTCGGATTAATCTACATAAAGCTACAGTCAAGCATATTGACTGATATACCCCTACTTCCTACAAATTGTCAATAAAAGACCAAAATGGTCACTAGGCAAAACTGGCAACTCTAACTTCTTCACCTCCTTTTTTACCTTCTTGTCCTTGAAATATTTCACCCCTGGTATTGCATCCCTCCCAATCATCTCAATCTGAGTAGCCTCAAAATCTGTGAATTTAACCAAAACCCTATCCAACCGTTTCCTCAAGCTCCTATTACCAGTCAGCATGGGATTCAGTTTGGTGTCATAAGTGTAACCGTCTTCATCAGGCCTGAGCTGGGTCCACGCGTCAGTCCAGCTTGTAGTGAGGGGGAAGGGGCCATCGTTTTTATCATCCCAATTCATATCTCCTGCAAAAATGATATTTGGGGAAGCTTCTAGAAGGTTGATGGATTGTTGGGCTTGAACCACACGCTCTTTCGAGAACATTTGGTTCCATGTTGGTGGGGCCGGGCACGGGCTTTCAAGATGAGTCGTGGCTAGAACTAGGGTTTTGCCATCCAGAAGAGTGATTTCTGCCTTGCAAAGTTCTCTGCCCATTATGGAATTGGAGAATGGGGTGCACGAAAATAATTTTACTGGTAACTTGCTCATCTGCAATGAATGTTAATTGTAAAAATTGCTACTCCACCGTAAGTAATGAGTAATGACAAATGCAATGAAATGCTGTAGTAATATGAGGTTAATTATTGTAGACAGCATATATTACTCCAAATAAGAAAACCAAGTGTTCAATCATACAAGATGAGCAACTTGCTTCTAAACATTTCCTTCCTTTCAATTCCTGGGTTGGGTTCCCTTCTATGCAATTCAATAAAACACCTCAAAGTACCCAAATCAATAAGATTATGTGATTCGATGTAACAATGTCTATAAAGAGAAACAAAAAGAAAAATATATAATAATACCAGCATGCAGAAATAAGGCCTATTTTCAGCAAGATGACGTGGCACCGAGCATTTATATTCCTTCCACCACAGGGAGTTCTCAAAAAGCGTATATATATCTGTGGTGACCTCCTATATTACATCAAATGTATCAAACGGGAGAAATATAGAAGACAAAAATAAAAGGACCTGTAATAGTTAGTATTTGAATAATACAGGTATGTGATGAGAGAAGGTTGAGAATATATTGGTAATTCTTGCCTGGAAGCACATAAGATCTGGTTTATATAGCTGAATTAGTTGCCCAAGCGCTTCCATTCTCTCTGCTAACTCCAAATCTTCACGGAACCAAACATTATAGCTCAAGACAATGATTTTGTTTTTATTTGAAGGATCATCTGTGTTTTCATCTGAACAAAAGAGAAAAAGATATAATTGAAGTAAAAAACCAGAGATTACTGCAATTGTAAAAGTTACTACAGTACAGGTTCTTGAAGTTTTTTAAATATGCCCTTAACAATCTAACAATCCCATGCCTGGATTAGACAGCCACAAATTGCCATGAAAAAATTTAAACAAAACTGAAAACTTCAGAAATGACTTCTGACGTTTGTCTCTATTATAAAAATACATGCTGTTAAAAACCAAAAAATTAATTAGACCTGAACCCAATTCAATTCGCTTGCTGCTGCTGCTTCCACATGGCCTAACAGAGAAATCCTTCTTCTCTCCTACAAACCACAACAGGAAAAACAAAGGTTATTTATTTTTGTAAAAAGAAGATATTTCTTGAAAAGTTAACAAAAAAAAAAAAATCAAGGTAACACCTGAGACAGAATACTTGAGTTTCTCTGGCGATGGCGATGGCGATGGGGCCTGACGCTTGCGACCGGTACACCGCTGAAGTGGCAAAAACACTTTACCAATAGACGGGTCAGAGAGTTCATCTTGGTCAAGCCCAAAATCAGAAAATGAAGCACGTGGATTGATTGGCTTGGGTTCTTTTATGGCATCACAAATCTCGCAAGAGAGAGAAGAGGGTTTGTTGGAGAAGGTGCACGCATGGCACGCCCAATTAGTAGTGGCGACAGACGAGGAAGAAGAAGGCGAAGAGGAGAAAGGGGAAAGGCAAACTTTGCAAGAGGTGGGATTTGAGGAAGGGGGGTTGAGAAATGTGCACCTAGCGCAAGCCCATGGCGATGCCATTAGAGTGCGAGAGATAAAGAGAGGGTTTCGATTTTTGAATGGAATCAGGACAGTCGCAACTCGGAAGAAAGAAGAAGGACGAATTGTTATATTCATAGGTACCTCAAATTAAATTGAGTTTGAATCCTGTCGCTTCGTTATATACTATACTAACCAGAATTTTAAAGGGCCCGTGCATTACATATTTGGGTGGATTGATTCAGATTCTGATCAGACGGTCCAAATTGAAAAACAAATAGTATATTACTTCAGAGGATCCGAACTCCAAATTACTCCGCTACTCATCAAAACTTCTTTCCTTCCTAATTTTTCTGTCTAAACTTCAGTATATTTTTTGTTTCTCTGTTTAATTTTAAAACCTTTCCATATTTTCTTTTTTATTTAAATAATTTCACCATAAAAATTAGTTAATATTTGTCAGTTTTCATGATTTCAAAAAATTTCTGTAAATCGATCCAGTCGTGTTTTTCGCACAAAATTACTTTATGACATGGGACGAGAGGTGTATATTGATTAAAATCCTCATAAATGTAAATCCATTTGGTTCTATTATAATCTATGATTTTTTCAAGAATCTTCTTTTGTGATTCAAATACTAAAGTTTGTTTTAGTGGATTTCGACTTTTGAGTCAATCATCCGACTACTGAAGACAACATTCACAAAAATCACGAAAAGCGTACTAAAAATAAATCAATATCACAAGAATTTAAGTTAAAAGTAACTACATTAATATATTTTCAAATATCAGATTATAATATAGAAATTTAGCCTCTCAGAAAGATATACAAACAGAAAACAAAAATATAGCATAAATTAAAGAATGCAACAAATTAAGAGAAAATGGGCAGCTCCTTAATTTTTTGCTTAATCACTGTAAATATCATTTATTTTTGAAGTTCTTTATCTCACAAGTCACAAAGTACGTAATATTAAATGAAGAATGTTGTGAGTGGATCAGTGGACTCAATTTATTTTTATTTTTATCCCAATTAATCAATTGAACTCTCGGATCTTTTCAGTTCCGAATCATTGGGGATTGTATCGCTTTTGTACATTTGCTGCTCTGCGCTTGAGAATGCGATTTTTTTTAAAAACCATAATTAGAAAAAACAAAATTAGCAAACCAACATGATTAGCCGGATTTTTACAAAAATCATAAGAACTGAATTGGCAATTCGGGTCCGATTTTTTTTTTCCCTGGACCCGAAATGCCAATTCGGATTCCTCTATTTTTCTCAGTTTTTCCGCAGCGCAGAAACGGTGTAGCTTTTGGTGTAATATCTTGGACCCGAATTGGAATTTCGGGTCCCATTACTTTTTTTTTTTTTAGAGACAAATAACTAAAATTATAAAATATAATACTAAAAAATTGAATTTTTTTTTTCCTTTTGTCAAATTACTTTTTTAATAGCATATTTATACTAAAACACTATAAATTACTTGAAATTATATTAATTTATGTTGATTTACACTAAATTACTTGAAATTATGTAGAATTATACTAAAATACGGTAAATTACGCTAAATTATGTATGAATAGGGATGATATCTTCATTGAGAAGGCGAAAAACGACGACGAAACTTAAACGGCTGTAAAACGGCGTTCGAGTGTCCAATTTCAGCAAATGACCACTTTTCAGAAAGCTCGTGGAAATACGCATGCATCCGAACTAGCTGATGCGATGCTAGATTTCCAAATTCAGAATCGCCAAAAAACAAAGAGAAGGACCTCAAAACTTCAGTTGAAGTTTCCGATTCGGATTTTCATTTTTATTCTCCAATCTACGTAGCTCAGTAAATTAGTTATATAATGAACTTGTAGAATACCAATTTTTATTATTTTTGGAATTTTTTTACTATTTTTTATAATTTATGAAAGACGACACAAAATCGTCCCTATTCATACATAATTTAGCGTAATTTAGCGTAATTTACCGTATATTAGCATAATTTGAAGTAATTTGAAGTAATTTAGTGTAAATCAACATAAATTAATATAATTTCAAGTAATTTATAGTATTTTAGTATAAATATGCTATCAAAAAAGTAATTTGACAAAGGGAAAAAAAATTCGATTTTTTAGTATTATATTTCACAATTTTAGTTATTTGTCTCTAAAAAAAAAAAAAAAAAGTAATGGGACCCGAAATCCCAATTCGGGTCCAAGGCATTACACCAAAAGCTACACCGTTTCTGCGCTGCGGAAAAACTGAAAAAAATGGAGGAACTCGAATTGGCATTTCGGGTCCAAGGAAAAAAAAAGTCGGACCCGAATTGCCAATTCGGTTCTTGTGGTTTTTATAAAAACCCGGCTAATCATGTTGGTTTGCTAATTTTGTTTGGTTTTTAAAAAAAATTCTGAGAATGCATCTCGTTTAGCCCGAAATAAAATGATTTCTTTAATCGGGCCTGGGTCTATCAGCTTTCTTATAGATCCGTTTAAATTTTGTTCCAAAAAAAAAAAAAAATTCATATCATCTCCGTTTCCAAGGCTCGCAGCTAACTTCCATTATTTGGTTCAGTTCTCGCTTAGTCGCTTTCATCACAGGGAATGAATATCATCCATCAAATTTCCATCGGACGGCAGTCAGGAAACAACAAGGTCACAAGAGAAGTTGATGGATCCAGATACTCTGAGGGAGTATATAACTCAGCACGAGTAGAACTAGGGTGTGATGTGCTCACCAAACTCTTTGGTGAGCACAACTCTACATAAATTATCGGATTCACTTCAAACAAGATGAATCCAACCGTTGAAACCGATGTACTTTACGAGTGATGCGCGTACATGCAAAATTTTGAATTTTTTGAATTCATTTAGTCTTAAGTCAAGTGGTCAAAATTGATAATTTTTTGAATGCATTAAAACAATTTCATTTTGGATCATTCATTTTTCATCAATTTTGACCACTTGACTTGAGACTAAATGAATTCAAAAAATTCAAAATTTTGCATGTACGCGCATCACTCGTAAAATACATCGGTTTCAACGGTTGAATTCATCTCATTTGAAGTGAATCCGATAATTTATGTAAAGTTGTGCTCACCAAATTCTACTCGTATAACTCTACTCATATAACACTCTCAGCGAGTCAAAATTCACACGAAGGACTGGCAAAAAAAAAAAAAAAATCGCGGCTCGCTCGAATCGGCTCGAATATGAGCCCAAACTGAAAACGAGCCGGCTCGGTCCGGATGAATTCGACCTTGGCCCAGCTAGATCCAATAACGAGCTGATCTGGAGTCTGAACCCGGCCCGTGTATACAGCCCTCTTCGGCTCTCTCTCTCCCGATCCCTCCGTTTTCCTCCCCTTCCGCTCCCTCCGCCTCTCTCACACCCGCGACCTCACCTGGCGATTCCCTGTCCCCTCCTTCCCTCTTCGTCTCCCTTCCTTCCGCTCCTCTGTCTCTTCAGTCTTCCCCTCCACCCCGACCTGCCCTTCTCTCTCACGGTGAGTCTCACCGAGCTACCAGGGGCTAGCTACGAGCCGGTCGCGAGTCGCTGTTTTTCAGTCCGGACCAAATGTTGGCTCGGGCCGGGTCGGCTCACAGGGCCCAAAATAGAATAAAATGCCTGTTTTGACATTCGTGCCACATTGAAACGGTCGACTCAGATCTCATTCTACACAGTCAGGTATTGCTCTGGATCTGAATTCGAAGTTGACCCCACTACTTCTCTCTCGCGGCCTCTCTCCGACTCTCCATCTAGCAACCCCATCTTCCCGCCTTGATCAATTGGAGAATTTGGCCGCGTTTTATTTTGCTTCTGGCGATTTCTCTTGCTCAGCTCGGTGATAGTGTTGCTTTCTGGTAGTTATTCCTCTGATCAATGGCGAGCACTAGCTCAGGCGCCCATGATAACATGGTTCATACCTTCAAGTACCTCATGGGTCTCTCTCCCTCTCTCTCTCTCTGGCTCTATTTCTATTTACGCTCGTTCACATCTGATTGTACATTTTGGTTGACTGTTATATTTCAGCGACACAATTTCTGTCCAGAGGAATCCCTTTTGTGTTCAATTCATGGATTGTTAGGCACCTCACTGAAGCTGACTATGCAGTTAAGTCTCTAACTTTGAACCTTTTGTTTTCCAAATTTATGATGCTTAAATTTCATTCTAAAATTTACTATACATCTTTGCTGATGTGTCTCTTTTATGTCCCCCTTTTCAGCTATATGCAGTGCAATTTCAATTATTTGTTACATGTGTGTTATTTCTGAGCCGGGAAGGTTTTAGGCGAGCATGCATGCGTACTGAAGTTCCTAGGTACTCCTTTTACTTGTGCAGTTACCAGCACAATGCTGGAACTATGTATTTACTATAAAAATTAGGTGCTATACCATAAGTACCAAACTACCAATTGTTGGGAATTTGATCAATCTGACCTGCAACAATTTTTTTTTTTTTAGATAACATGATTGTTCCAGTAACTTCCATGATCAAATTCGTAATGAGTAATTTAATTTCTGTAGATGCCAGCATTTCTCTGTTAACTTTCATGATCAAATTAGTAATGGGTAATTTAATTTCTGTAGATGCCAGTATTTCTCTGTTAACTTTCATGATCAAATTCGTCACGGGTAATTTAATTTCTGCAGATACCTGTATTGTGCTGGTAACTTTCTTGATCAAACCATTCCGGGTTTTTTAGTTATTATTGTAGTACCAAGTTTTCAAGTACATTTATTTTGTTTTAAACCGGTTGGTATAAATTGCAGTTATAATGGATCAATTGAGGAATATGCTACACGGTTAGTAAAGGTGGCTTGGATGGTTTTCCCAATTGGAATATTTTTTACTTTTGCCGGGTGTGGGCTTGTTTTCTGGTTAAAAGATCTCAGCTTTTCTGACCCATATGCACGAGCTATACTAATTAACGGTACTACTTTCTTTTTCTTACAAATTGCTTTACTTTCAGCATCAAAAGTTTCTATGCAAACACTCAAAATATCCATTATACTCCTTCAACTTCTTCTTTGTTTTGTTTAAGTTGGCAATTGATTGGTGTTCTAGGCTTTTATTGAATGGAGATGTAAGGAGTATAGGAGATATTTTTAATGTATTATATGTTTATATCAGCTGCTTCATACTATTGTTGGTAGTATATGAGTTATTTCTCAGCCTAGCGAGGTTGAAATGGGATAATATAAGGTTTTTATGGGCAGAAAAAATATTGTATGCAGTTCATGAAATTATTATATTATACAATTTTCAATTGTCAGGATTTGCGTGTATATTAGAACTATTGGCAGAGCCCTTATACATACTTTCTCAGAATTTGCTTCTGTTAAGGTTACGGTTGGTAACTGAATCTGTGGCTACTTTGCTGCGCTGCATGACTACTTACTTCTTTATTGCTGGGAAACATGATATGGTAACATTTTTATACTTACAAAAGAGTTTGTTTACTTCTATTCAAATAATTTATACATTTTTAAACATGGTATGATATCATTCTCTCTTTTTTTCCCCTTTTTTCAGGAGAAAGTAATTGTATTTGGTCTGTCACAAGTGGCATATGGTGCTTCCTTATTTATTGGATATTGGGCTTATTTCTTGATATTTAAGATTCTCAAGCCTGCATACCTTTTGCCTTTTAGGTAAGCTCCTAGTTTGTTTTAGTTTCTGCAATGGACCCCACCAAAACCTTCTTTTTGTACATATACCATTAAATTTGATTTACTTCCATTACCTTTGAAGCCTTGAAGGCCAGTTAACAAAACACCCTTTGCTATTTTACCCTTAGCAAGGGATTAAATTTCCTGGTAAATTTTGTTTCAGGTTAAATACTTTAGTGGAATATGATAAGCAGTTGTGGCACATGTGCAAGATATTTACGGGTCAATCCTTTAGAAAGCTAATATTACAAGAGGGTGAAAAGCTCGTGCTTGTGTCTCTAGACACACCTTACAATCAAGCTGTTTATGGACTTGTCGACAAATTAGGCATGTAAGCACTGCTTTTTATTGTTCCTTTAATTTTAATCATTCAAATTTATGTTCTGTTTCAATAATTCATGTTTGATGTTTCTTAATATCTTTTCTGTTAACATTTTTCAGGAAGTCTAGTTGTTAGAATGGTGTTTCTTCCGTTTGAAGAAAGCTCTTATGCTACTTTTGCTAAACTGTCTTCTGGTTTGTTTCTAATAATCATTAAAAAATGTATTTCGAAAAACTTAAGGCGCTACATATAAAATATCAAGTTAATACTAATATAATGTTGTTATTTGTTTGTGTCAGACAAATCGCAAGAAGCTGTTTCTCAGTTAAAGAGCTCCTTAATTGGTGCTCTCAAGCTTATATTAATGATAGGTTTGTTTTTTCTAGTTCATTTACCATCCTATTTGAAGGCCCAATTATAACAAAAAAATCTTGTCTGACTCCCATTTTTTGGTAACATTTATAGGGCTTGTGGTGCTCGCATTTGGGCCTAGCTATTCATATGCATTAATAAGGATTCTCTATGGCCAGAAATGGAGTGATGGAGAAGCTCCTCTTGCACTTCGTTACTATTGCTTTTATGTCATTAGCTTAGCTATGAATGGTTTGTTTTATTCCATTTCAACCGTCGTAGTATTTATTATCACAAATATCGAGTTTTATTTGGTCCCCCTAAAGTATCTAAACATAGTTTTCTTTCTAATTTTGCATATACTTTATCATAAGGCGACTCCTTTTACAAATTTGTATTTATAGGAACCACGGAGGCATTTCTACATTCTGTGGCAAATGAGACTCAGCTTAAGAGGTCAAACAACTGGTTGCTGATATTCTCTGCTATTTATATTATATTAAACGTGCTTCTTATTAGATCTGCTGGGGCTGTTGGATTGATCACTGCGAATTCAATCAGTATCTTTTTTTTTTAACTTCTCACTTAGTTACTTCTCTTTGATTGTTAGTTCAATTTTTTAGTATGCTGGCAGTTTTTGTTCCTTGACCATGTTGCAGATATGTTATTAAGGATAGTCTATTCTGCAGTATTCATAAAGCAATATTTCAAGGTTTGTTCTCACTATTTTTTTTTTTTATGAAAAGGTTTGTTCGCACTATCTTTTTACATTTGGAAAATATCCTTTTCAAATTGGCAAAAGCTTCAGAAATTTGAGGGACATTTGCAATAATTTTTTTCTGAACTTCAATATAATATTTTATTGTGCAGAACTCTTCGTTTTCATTTCGGGAATGCATGCCGCGTGGGTGGTTGTTTCTATTTTTCTCTAGTCTGACAACTGTCATTTCAGAGAGAGTATTTCTAAAAAGGGAAAAGTTTTGGGACACATTCCCTATCCACTTGTCAATTGGTGTTGTTTGCTTCTCAGTTTCCTGCGCTGCTATGTGAGTTACCTTTACATCTTTGCCATCCAAATTTAAATTCTATACAAAAAAGTGTTGATGTAGCTGGCAATCTTTTTGGCAATACTAAATTTTAGCTTGCTTAGCTTAGTAAACTTTTATGTGTATATGTTCTTGATGCACTTGTCAAGGTCTCTTTAATAAGATTATTTACTTTTTGTTTGAATATTATAGATATAGTCGTGAAAAGCAATTCATCAATAGGATTATACGCACACGCAAGCATGCTGACTGAAAGGACTCCAATGCAACCTCCCTTTGCTTAAGTTACAGGCTCAATTTGGTTCTCAAAGTATTGTGTTCTTATATTGTGATTTTGCTTAAAGATGTTATTTTGCTCATTTTTGGTCAATGAACTGACCACAAAGCATGTGGTTTAATCAAGGTTTGTCCAAATTTGACTTGCTGCTGCATTCTGGTTTTCTACTGACAGCGGCTTCAACCGTGTTAGGTGTTCACTTTTTTTATATTCTTTTGCCGGGGCTTACTATTTTATTTTTAAACAAGTTCGGATGCTTTCCTAATCCATTTAGAATATAATGCACTAAAAATTGGGAGCCTTATATATGACCCTGATAAAATCTTACTGAATTGTGCAGCTTCCATTGGTTAAAGAAAATTGGTAAATGTCGCCCTGGCATGCCAAACTTCACCAAATTTTAAGCTTACCTTAGCAAAAGACTTAAGAATGTATGTTGTTGTATATTTTTTTCAAGTGACAACATGCTTGTTGAACATGTTACTTTTATCATGTAATGGATAGGAGCCAAGCATTTCTTTTGTTACACTTATCAATTTTGTTCAGGGTTTTTGTTTGTATTAAAAATGCCTTTCTGACAGTAAGTGTGGGGAACGGTAATAACACTTCTAATATGGTTCTATTCATTTATCATTGTTTGATAAATCTTCATTCTTTAACAATTTTTTAGATGTAGTTGGCCTTATTGGTTGTTTTATTAATTAGTCCATAAGGCTATTTCCTTGAAAATTGTATGGATTATAAAGCTACAACTATAATGTACTGCAGGTCTGCAAAACATCTGAACTATACTAGCGTTGGTATTTTAGCCAAAAGCAAATTAATGATCTAGCATAATTGTACATAGGTGATTGACAATTTGGAAGCAGATTAACTTAACTGGCTTAAAAAATCATAAAAAGAAATTATCCAAAGGTTTAACTTCACTCAAAGAATTTTGGAGAGAATATTGTGTTGAATTGTGCATTGACAGAATGCCGTCTGCTGAGCGCTCTCCTGAGACTGAATCTAATCATCATTATCGTTATACATAAGTGCATTTGATAAATCTGCTCTCATGTAAAAACTTCGTTTCTTTGGCGCCCCCAAGCAAAAGCCTATGAGCGCAGCAAGAATGTTGCTCTTAATTTAATGGGGTGGGACAAAATTTCCAGGGTAGAACATAATTGTATAATTATTTAAAACACAAACATATTTTTGTAATTTTTCCGAAATAAATATGTCAAAAATACATATTTTAGAAACTTTTTGGACGAGTAGACAATATCTCCTATGAATTCATGTGACCCCGCTGCTGCTCTTAACTTGAATTAGCTATGCGGTACTTATAATCCGAATGGATGATGATGTTTTTTTTTTTGCCATACGTTATACATTTGTTATTCTTGTAAACAATCCAATGTCGCAACCTCTCTGCCGCAATCCGGATCTGCTGTACAACATTACCAAGTCCGGTTTTCGGTTTTGAATTTTTGATATTGCTATGTGGTACTTTTAGGAGTAATTGAACTTTATTTTACAAATTAGTCAACAGACTGAACATTTTGATTTGTTCATCGCAAGTGACATTAATATTTAAAATGTTCTGTCCATTGTTTGCGAACGAGTATTTAACTGTGTTCTAATTTTTCAGTTGATTTTGTGTATCAAGAGCTAATGAATCGTTTCATATATATACAAATAAATTGATTAATGAAAGGATAATTTTAACATATACTCAATTTCTATTATACATATATTTGAAAAATATTATTCAAATTTAAAAATAGAGACGAAATTAGCTATACCCATAAAAAATTATGTTTTTAGATATTCATCCATTGATTTTAAAGATAGGATGTATACTAGAATTACTATTCTTTATTTTATGGAGGATAAAAGATACATTGTCTTCACGCGGAATTGCATCTTGTTACACAGGAGATACACAACTACTGGATAGCACGTGTATAGATTTTTAATCGTCACAAGAGTCGACGATTAAATAATCATCAGATCTATATTCCACAGGATCAATAAATTTCTCATTGATGCAGGAGTTTAGAGTTTTCTCTTCTATTTTTCAAGTGCTTAATAATGCAAGCTTAAAGATAAAATTTTAAGATGGTAACCGGCCCTCGAGATAACACTCTTTGAGATCTTGAAGGGCTTGTCTGATATACTCTTCACTTTGATTTGTATATTTCAAGCATATTAATCTTTGTGCTATCCGGTATGCCATCTGAATTGATTCGTGCTCCTCACAGTTGATGTCGATCCTTTTCACCTCCTACAGTCGAAAACAAAAAATTTAAGGGTAGAATTTTGTATGAAGAACAGTTGGCTTTCACCATGCCAAGCAACTTATCAATAAAGAGAAAAAAATATGAGGCTATGGTACTATGCATAGTGCAGATTGGTCTGTACTACGGAACAATATTTTCATTTCCGAAGTCCAAATAGTCATCTGAACCGTTCATCGTGATCTCTATATGAAAATGTATTTGCGTACTAAATTTTACATTTCTTAAATTTTTTTACTTTTTTTAGATAGGTAGAAAATCACTACTTTTGAATGGTCTAGAATTTTTAGATCAAGTGATTTTCTATCTATCTAAAAAAATAGTAAAAAAATTCTAAAAAATGTAAAATATAATCTACAAGTACATTTTTACACGGAGATCATGTTGAACGGTTCAGATCGATTGTTTGGACTTTGAAAATGGAGATATTGAACCATAGTACGGACCAATCTGCGCTATGCATAGTACTGTAGCCTCACTCAAAAAATATCAGGGTTTGGAATCTACCTCTTCGGTGATCTTGGAAGTAATTTGCGTTGCAATTTCAATGACAGTGCTTGGTAATCCAGCAACTCCAGCCAGTAGGAGGCCATAGTGTGGGACCCCCCTTGGTCCGTCCTTCAGATTGAACTGACACAAACATATGTGAAGTCAGATCTACCATAATGAACTGATATTATGAAAATTTAATAGTAAATGGAACTTGTCAGAAATGCACCTTGAAATCTAAGCGATTGTTTCTCAGATCAACCTCAAAATGGAGAATCTTCACATTGGGATATAAGCTAGCTAGTTCTGATAGTCCCTCCATGTGTGTTGCAAAAATGGTATACCTAATTAATCGTACATAAGGTAAGTATCCTCCATGTATTTCACTTTCTAGACATAATATTTATAGACAAATCAAAATTTCAACCCAAAAGATGTTTGTGCCAAATGCACGTACAAGTGCACACTGGAAAAGAGCTTAGCAACTTACGCATTAGTAGACAAGAGATGCTCGCAACAACTCCATGCAATTGCAAATCCATCAGTCGAAGAAGTAGCCCTTCCTAATTCATCTATTACTATTAAACTTCTGCAGAATTATAACCGATTGAACCCCTCAGACCAAAATAATGGGGGGAAAATAATTTTTTTGCATGCAAACCATGTAAAATGTTCGAAAAATGTTGTTATCATCAATGCTCTTTGTTGCACCAGCCTGGAAAAGATTGCAAATTATTGAATACCAAAAGGGCATTCATGTAAATGACACTTGATGAGGACACATTCCTCAATTCATTTTGCAAAAATGCAAATGCAAGAAAACATTCAAGGCGTGTATGGAGAAATACTTCGGAGATAAATTCTGAAGAATGAATGCCATCTCTTTCATTTCCGTCATAAACTGCTCAAAATTGAATACCTATTAGTGTGGTTATGAAAACAAGAGTTCAATCTATTGCATACAGAGTTGTTAATTTGGCACGAGAGGTTTACAAACTTTTAGTATTTATGTTAAGAAAATGTGTTGGCTCAATAAATAGCTAAACTCAAGCAAGAAGAGGATGCTTTATTAAATGTCCATATGCCAATATATCATATTAGTCTTTTACTTTCGTGTTTGTATCTGGCCATATAAGAGGATAACATGAGACAAGGGCTTTTTGCAAACCATGAAAAGTTTCTCAAGGACATTTCTGCAAAATGTTTGTGCGAACCAAGGAGGTTTGCAAAATTATGCAAAATTTAAGTTGTTTGGTTATAAACCAAGAATAAGACCAAAGAAAATTCAAGGAAATTACAATACCGTGCTAGAATTGCTTTCTATGCTGTCCTCCATACCAATTCGTGTGAAAATTCGATCAGTTACTCTTAGAGATGCGAAACGGGCCGGTACATAACACCCGATCTGAGCTAGGATTACTATTAGACATATTTGCATAAGATACGTGCTTTTCCCACTCCTACCTCATAAAGTTAAAAAGAACTAATTAAATAAAAGCCCCTGCAAACAAGGCTGCAACACAATATATTGCAAGCAAGATATCATTATATGTTGCCGAAGTGCAAAATGGATCTTACATATTTGGACCAGTGACAATTGCCATATTGGATGCTTCAGAAAGGAATATGTTATTAGGCTGCATGACAACGAATGCTACTTCTTTAAGCATTATCAAGGTTAAAATAACTAGTGTCTTGACTGAATTAAATCATAGAAGTTGCTAATCTAACAGAAATGGGAAAGAAAAACATACAATATAATCAGAATGCAGGCTTTCAAGAATTGGGTGTCTCCCAGCATCTATTGCCAAAGGACCACTTTCTGATAAAACAAAATAAGAAAAATAGAAAAACTAATCCAATATGACAAGAGAACACAAATAAAAGCTGAGAATGAATCCAGAATTCATCTTGCCCCCAACTGCCAATGGTTAATGACAAAGGAGGTGTATTTCATTTTATTTTAGAAAAAACAGGATGAACAGAGTTGGGCATTGGTCATAATGTTTGTAGGACAGTATTCACACAAGTGATATTTTCTCATTATGGGTTAAACAGAAGAATATTATTCCCAACAAAAAATGAAACATAAAACATTACCTGTAAACTCAGGTCGAGTATATCGGCCAACTAATTTAGTGGAAACAGTATGTGCAAAAGAATTAACCATCATGTCAAGGAAGCACAACACCTCTGCTAGCAGGGTCAAAATGGCAATATCCTCTCTTATTGCATCCATTAGTCCTTTGTATATTTAATGATTATGGTGAGTGTTACTAAAATGAATAACCAAAAGACTATATTAGGGATTCAAGGCTGCGACATGACTTCATAAAATCACATCATGACGTGAAATAAAGGTCTTTTTCATTTGTAGCCCAACCAAATGTCATAATAGGCTGTATTATTCATGTCTCAGCAAATGGAGCAATAACCAGTGCACCCATATAAAATAGAGGAAATATGACCTGCGCCCCTTCAAAATAAGAATATCCTCAATGTTGTCCTGCATCATATTTTCAAAAGGTGCCCAAACTACCTTTGTCAATCACTGCTCTTCTCTACAAGGGCTGTAGCAAGGGATTTGCAATTTACAGGTAGAGGGGCAAACATCATATTTCTTGTGTTTTGATGCGCAGGGGCTGACGTAGGTGTGGGCAAGATGGGGCTAGAGGGGAAAATATTTTAATTTTGTTTTCTCTATGATGTTTTTCAAAAATGATAGAAAATTACGTTTATAATCCAAACTAAACAGATATTATATCCCACCCTAAAAAAAAATCCAGGCACGTGTTGCCCCACTCTAAAATATTTTCTGGCTCGATACTGTTTTAGGGACATACAATTTCTCATTTTTGGAAATATCCATGACATATTAGAATTCATTAGGATTCACAAAAGGCTTGTCCCATGGAAACAGTTGTAACCTTCCAAACAGAGTTCACTTCGCATGAAACATTCAGCCGCAGCAGATTTGTTCCTTGCATTCAGCTGAAACATAATAATTGAACACCAGTCAAACATGTGTTACATTATGAATAACATTTTTATATTTCATAACTAGCTTCCACATAACATTACCGATGCAAGTTCAAAGCTTGAACAATGTACATTCTTTCCATGTTTCACAACCTACAAATGCATTTTAGTGACATATTTTACACAACTGGCACAAAACAGTAAAATATATCTCTTTATTAAACTGCAGAGTTCATAGGAAGAGAGCTAAAGACCTGGATGAATTTATCCGGTAGCTTCCCGCTTATCTCCTTCTGAGGAATGCTGAAGTAGAACCCCTGCCGATTGTTATGTGGTATTTTCAGATTCGGCATGTTAAATTCTTCTCTATACTTGGTAGCTAGATCATGTATAGCTGCACTTAGAGACCATTGTTTCATGCAAGTTAGATTTTTAACAAGGTGGAAGATTGATAGCATACAAACAAAGAATTTAAAGGGAATTTCTTCAGCATATGTAAAGTACAGACAAAAAATTAAAAAATAAAGTACCTTCACTAGTGTCACAAAAGGAACGCCTTGCCACATCTAGAAAGCCATCTATGCCAGCTTTAATTGCAAAACACTGTTGAGTCCATGCAACAAAAGGAGCCCTTGAATGCACTGCGTCTTCATCTATTGCCTCGCCAATTCTAGGGTTTGAAAATAATAAAGAGTGAATTGAGCTAACATAACAATTAACAGGGTCAAGAACGAAAAGTGACTAGAAAAAGAAAGAACCTGTTTCTCATCTCAGAGTATTTAGGGTTTTCACAGATGGTCCTAAAAATGTTGGAGAGAAGGGAGCTCTTTGCATCCTTTAAAACCTGAAATGAATGCCATATTATTATCTAAACACAAACAAAGGTCGTATAGAGGTTGGGACTCAGTAGCAGTACCAGTAATAGTAAAATTGGAAAGGTACACGGGACAAAGAAACGCAGAAAGCAAGAATAACAGTAGTGCATGCAGTAACTATAGCCATCCAACAAGAAGATAATGTCACTCGTTACGACATGATATTAAAATGCACATAAAGTAGTTTGAGAGAAATTTATTTACTCGCAGTTACCATAGATAGAAATGGCAAGGCATCCAAAGCAGTCTTTAAAACAATTATGTCAGAGATAAGCATTTGGCTCTTTCTTCCATTCGGAGGCTTCAGCACTTCATCTGTTACCTTCTTTGGTTTGAAGCAGAAATGACACAGCACCTTATCTGCCAATCGAGGCACAAAGAAATTATTAATTACCAACTTCGTTTTACATGGTATTTGGTATGAATAAATCCTACCTGTCTCTTTTGGAAATTTGCGAAGACCTTGTGTCAACCCAAAGAAAAGTTCTTCATTGCTCATAAGCTCATCCTAAAATTAAATATCTTTTATTAAAGGGAAAGACCTGGTACAATCAACCAATAATATATAAAAACTACAAGTCCCAAATCATATAATACAAGAAGAAACACATACTAAGCAATCAAGACGAGCATGTATCGTCTCTAAATCTTTTAGTGGTTGAAGTAGGTTGGCTCTAAGTAATCGTGTCCTGTAAATACTAATATATATAAATCTAGAAACAATTACAAATTATAATGAAGATAGAAAAATGGTAGAAAATGAAAGTACCCTCCAGTAGTCCTAGTAGTCTTTAGCATTTGAAAGACGCTCTTCTTTTTGTTGCTAGTGCCCCAAAGTTCGATGTGTAATGGTTCAATTAATTCCAGAATTTTAACACTGGTAAACAAAGCCAACAAATTCTTACCATAATATTACATTATTTACAAGAGTAGGGTTAAAATGCATCATTGGTTTTGTGCCCCAACCATACCCCACATATCTATCTCCGTTTTCAAAGTTCAAACAGTCGAACCAAACGCTCAACATGATATCCATATTAAAATGTGCTTAGAGACCAAAATTTATATTTTTTGAAAAATTGTTACTATTTTTTAGATAGGTACAAAATCACTGTTTTTGGATGGTCCACAAGCATTGATTTTGTACCTATCTAAAAAAATAGTAAACAATTTCCAAAAAATATAAAATTTGGTTTCTAAGCACATTTTAATATGGTGATTATGTTGAGTGGTTCGGATCGACTGTTTGAACTTTGAGAACAAAGATAAAGATGTGGGATATGATTTGGGCACAAAACCAATAGTGCATTTTAACTCTACTCTAGTTACGAATATTACATGGATGCATCAAAATGACAAGTACCTCGTTGCATCAATGTTCATATGGTCAAATGAGCCATTAAATGTTACCTGAGAATAAATTAGTACAGCCTGAGAAATTGAGTGAACAAATTGATATGCAGGGACTTATATGCAAAAACAGTACCGTTAGAGAGTGGTTCATGACAACTATGCCTTTCTCTGCCTCAGTCCTTTCACAAAATAAAAGCTTGTCAAAAAATGGCTCAGTTGACATGTAAATCAAAATAAGATGGTGGTTGCTATCTAAGCAAATATGTATCTACTTTTTAACTTTACCATTTTACAGTAGCGGCAGCCGAAGCTAGGCAGAGATAGTATTGCTTATGGTATGCATCCAATCCAAGTACTGATGGCTCTTTGGCTGATAAATTCTTAACCAATGCGGCACCCTTCACAGAATTAATATGATGATGAAGCCGATTAAATAAACAATGTAGCAACAAAGGAAGAATTGTTTACTACCGAGTGGCATTAGCATGCAAGTTCACGCTTTATTGCACAACTAGTGTACCAATAATGACACTTGTTCTTCATTGTTGAGCTTGTTTAATTGATTTTTTCTTGTTCTAGAAGAAAGTGGATGTACCAAACAGGGCAAAGAATTGTGCCCTTTTTTATTTTCAAGGCCTGATTTTATGCACCGAGTGCAGTACCTATCTGGTATGAGCTAGTAGGATCTTTCAGAAAATATACCTTGGTATCATCAAAACAACCTCTTGCCATTGTAACCTAAGAAAAATCATTAACCACAAAATGTAAAAATATGGAAAAAGTATAAAATCTGTAATTTCCTATAATTTCAAAGTAAACAATAGAAAACCTTTCTGTTTGAAGGAAAATACTTATCGACTAGTTCAGAGACTCCTGACATGCCATCTGGTGCCATTTTAACTGGTGCGACAATTATGACCATCGGGTCATAGAAATGTAATAGAGTCTTTGTATTCTGGTAAGAACGGCTCGTTTCGATATATTGAGAGAGGTGAAGAGAGGCTGATCTCAGATCCAAAGCTGCCACACCAACCTTAAAGTACAGAAGTAAACAAACATGCACAATTTGTTAAAATAATGAACAGTTGAACCTCAGCAATACAAAAAGGAAAGCTTATCACCAGAAACGAAGAGAAAGAGGTGCAAAATAGTATGAACTCTTTTTTTCATCTACTGTCAATTTAAGGTTGACAGCAAATGCTGGGAAACGAGTATATTGATAAAAAAAAAAAAAGTTATTTACATGTCCTTAGCATTATCTAACAATCAAATAAATGAAGGAGGGATGTCACAGGTAGAAAGGGAAAATATACTTCTTTTGCTCTATTCTCAATTAAACCGATTACAAAGCTGGATCGATCGCCTCCACCACCCGCATCCCCTTCTTCCATGTCCGATCGACTATTTTAGACTTACCAGTAAAACAGAGAGAGAGAGAGAGAGAGTATGGCCTTGTGGGTGTTGTACTGGCTAAGTCTGACGGTACGGTTCCCGCCAGTGCAAAGAGAAAGAGTAGGGAAAGTCCGATGGTCATCGGACCATATTCGGTACATTAACCGGTTCGATCCGTCCAATTGACATCGAGACTCGTGCAACCTCAATTCGCAGTAATCTTGAAGTCGTTCACACGAATCTTAAAGATAATCGAACGGATACGACCGGACATCGGGCTAAATTAATCGGACCACCCTTGCAAAGAGAGAATCCCTCTGATTTCTGTGCTTATCGCGTTTGGGAACTTTGTGTCGCATTGTTTGGGCCGCTGGGTCCGGATTACGGTATTCTGGGCTCCACAGAAGCCCAAAGAAAATCGTCTAACGCGGGGCGAGCGCGTTTAATGCAGCGAAATATAGAATTCACAAAGAGTTATTTCCCCTCTTTTCCTCAAAAGAAAATCGTCTAACGCGGTTATCCTTCTGCTCCCCTCTTTTCCCCTCCCTTCGCTTTACGCCAACGAGTTATTAAACACTAAAACACACCATTAATCTGAACAGCTACTTCAAGGATATCTACACTGCCATTTTCTATTCCACCCTCAGAGATGCAGACAAAACCTTATTTCTCCCTAAATATAAATAATTACTCTTTGTCTTTTTCATTATTTATTGTATGTAAAAACTTTAATATTAATTCATAATAATATTTTATTTAGATATGAAATTATTAACCTGCCCCTCCATAAATAACCTTCTTTCAACCTGAATAAGTTTTTTTTTTTTTTAAATGCTATAGTAAAAAAATCGACACGTTCTTTTCTTATTTAGCATAACAACAAAAGATTTCCTTTATAAATGTAAAATTTTACAGAAAACGTAATAGATTTAGAGGATTATATATGATGCGTTTGGAATATTAGCGAATTCATTTTTAAAAAGTGTGGTATAGTTTTTAATTATTTTTTTTAAATGCATAAGTGAAAAAAAAATCGACACATTTTTTTTGTTTAGCATAACAATACAAATATTTTTTTTATAAATATAAAATTTATAGAAAGTATAATAGATTTAGAAGATTATATGTGATGTGTTTGAAATGTCAGTGAATCGAATTTCCCAAAAAAAATGTGGTAAAGTTTTAAATTTATTTTTTAAAATGCTACAGTGAAAAATCTAATTTTCTATAAATATAAAATTTTATAGAAAATATAATAAATTAAAAAGATTATATCTGATGCGTTTGAAATATTATGGAAAAAATAATATAATTTCAAAATTTTGAATGGCATGCATCCAGTTTCGTCTAAAACGATATTTTTTTCCTGTGGGATATTGATTTTGACATAGAATTTTTGACATCAGATAACAAATGAATCACATCTAGCAGCGTTGTTTTGATTTTACAATCTGTGTTCGGCATAAAATAAAAAGAGTGATGATTCTATGGACATAAGGACCTATTTGTAAAATGAACATATTTTCATTTTCAAAGTTCAAACAGTCGATCCGACCGTTCAACATTATCTCCATATTAAAATGTACTTGGAGGTCAAATTTTACGTTTTTTTGAATTTTTTACTATTTATTAGTATTTTACAAAAATGGTCTGAATTTGACTAGTTTTGTAAAATACTTAATAAATAGTAAAAAAATTCAAAAAAATGTAAAATTTGACCTCCAAGTACATTTTAATATGGAGATAATGTTGAACGGTCGGATCGACTGTTTGAACTTTGAAAATGAAAATATGTTCATTTTACAAATAGGTCCTTATGTCCATAGAAGAATTTGCCAAATAAAAAACATGCTATTTAATTTTTTTTTATCCTGACCGACCCCAATTCAAATCAACTAAGGTAACTCAAATTTTGAATTTAGATCCGAACTACCAGAATATTAAAGGACCCGTGCTTTCTCCTTTGAACAGGATTGATCCAGATTCTTCTGATCGGACGGTCCGGATCCAAACTCAAAATTTGAGTTACCTCAAGCATTTGCAGTCCGGACTCGATCGACTCTGACCCCGTTCTACTTGACTTAAATGGAGAGGATATTAACTTCTAGAGACAGAAAGAGCCAATTTTTTATTAATCGAAAATAATAATAAAAAAATTTGCAGATGGTAAACGATCAGATGAAATTTCAATATATAGATAGAACGAGACAATTTATCTTATTCCACAAACTCAATAAATTGTCCCATTCTATCTATATATTGAAATTTTTTCAATCTGTACTCCATTTGCGATATTTTTTTTTATTTTCGATTAATAAAAAAATCGGCAGAAAGAGGAGCCCTTTCCTTCGGATCTCCTGATTTGCAACTGTAGTTACTTTCTACTAGGAGGTCATTGTAACCGACAAGAGGAGAAGAGAAAGAGGCAGAGATGCCGGAGAGGTATGTAAAGCTAACAAAAGATCAGGCGGAGGCGCCATTAGAGGACATCAGACCAGGAGAGCTCAACCTCCCCGTTCATGTCCCTCAGGTTCTACATATTTTCTTTTTCTTTTTCGCGATAATTGGCCATTTTTTTTGCTCTAGATATCTGTGTCAGTCCCCGAGCTCCACCAGCTAAAATACTTTTAGCACTGTCTAATACTCCAGTTAATTCTTCTTTTGATGGTATCTTTTCATCTACTCTCGCTTGTGATTTGTGGGTTTGTACCGTTTAGCAATTGGAGGACTGGTTAATTTGTTATGAAAAGTGAAAACCAGTAATTGCTAGTCTTTACTTATGTACCCTTTTTCTAATACCATGGACAACCAGGATTGCAATTAGATATACTAACTAAAAGTAAGTTCCAATTTTCAACTTTTTACCAGTGAGTTGCAGCTTTTAACCTATGTTATGCGACTACTAACGAGTCATTTTTAGCGGGTTTTATTTTTGAGTAGTAGGCATTTTGTCTCCTAAAATATTATTAACAAATAAAAAGACAAAAGAGTTCAGTACAAAGACATTTTTTTCAGAGTTTGGATATGCACACTATGTTCTTACAGTTATTCCCGCAGAGAACGATCTTTTCCCAGAATTGTATGGATTTAATATAGGTAAACTGTAAAGTCATGAAAATGCAAAATTTTCATGTAGCTGCACAAAATGCAAAATTGTAAATCTTGTACATCCAGTGAGAATAGTAAATATCAAGTCCCTAACTTCTTAGCCTCCTTCATGGTCAGAGAGGGTAAATAATTAAGGGGCAGAACCAGAAAATTAAGATTGGGGTTTGGGGGGGGGGGGGGGGCTTAGTATGTTTCTTTAAACATTCTTTCTTTTATTGGCTCTTTTTTAATGTAAAAAAATTAGTTGGATGGGAGGCGGTGCAGTGAATGTGGGCAGACACTACCAGAGAGCTATGCCCCACCATCTGACGAGCCCTGGACTAGCAGTATCTTTGACTGCATGCACGACTCTGACAGTTGTAAGTACAGTATTATAATTTCTCCATGTAGTATTTAGCCAAATTATGCTATGCTGGCTGTTCTTGCTAAAATAATTTCTCAGAAATAAATGTATTTCAACAGGTGTGTTTCACTTTTATCAATTTAGATGAAAAATCTACAAGTACAAATCTAACAAATTTATTAGATGCTTTACCTCTTGCTTTGTTGAAATTGGTAAATGTCCATAATTTTCTTAAATTCTTGGAGGAATAAATAAATTGATATGCATCCTTTATGGGCCAACTCCTGCTTGACCAGGTATGACTTAGGAGCTGACCTGGCCCAACTTGAGGTCTCCTGGTCAGGTTGGAGGGAACCAAGGCAACTTGGTACAGTGAAATCTCAGCATAGTCTAAATGGGCATATATTTTTAAGCTATTTTCTGTTTGTTTGTAAATGGGCATATATTTTTAAGCTGAATAGAGCTCAATTGTATTTGTACCTCTAGAAGTGTTTGCAAGTCACTGTGTACCAGTCAGGTTAAGTACCTGTTTCGATTAGCAGATTACAAGCACAAATTCATATGATTATTTATTATACCCTTAACATTCTCTTAACCCCCCCCCCCCCCCCCCCCCCCTCTCTAGGCTGGACTGGACTCTTCTGCCCATGTGTGCTATTTGGTCGAAATGTGGAGAGAATGAGAGAGGATATACCATGGACGAAGCCTTGTTTATGCCATGCCTTTTGCGTAGAAGGTGGAATAGCTCTTGCAATAGCAACTGCAGTATTCCATGGAATAGATCCAAGAACTTCTTTTCTCATAGGAGAAGGTCTAGTTTTTAGTTGGTGGATGTGCAGTATTTATACTGGCTTATTCCGACAATCTCTCCAGAAAAAATACCATCTTAAAGTAAGACAATTTTTATAACTTACCTGTTCCAATACCTATTATACTCGTATCTATATCAGTTGTTTACGAAGAAAAATGCATGGATTCCTTATTAGTAATTGATTCTGGAAAGTTGGTAGTGGTAAACTTTGTCTACTATGGAATAAAGCACACAACTTTTTCATGAAATGCCAGCTTAACAAAACCCAGGATCTGCTTTGAACAATTGAAAGGTACCGGAAAAGCCAAAAAGAAAAGAAAAGCAAGAATAAAGATTTGGAAGTCTGTAAATGAAGGGAAGGTATATATGACAATCATGACAATGATGCAAAATTGTCACGCAAAACTAAAATTTATAGTTTAATTTAGATAAGTCATGTATCAAATTCAGATAATTTTAAAATCCTCTGGTTACTGATCAAATGTCAATAAAAGTGAGCAATTAATTTTTTAAATTCGCTTGATGTACGACTGATTGGTTCTAAATTTCACCAAATTTGATACACGGCATGTCTAAATTACAAAGAACATATCTATTTGTTTTTATTTTTTATTTTGACAAGTATTGCAAAAGTTGTCAAAGAAGTTTTGTGTCTTTATAACCTAACCCCTTGTAATGAAACATATATTTTCTTTATTGCGGGGAGGCTGAGGGGGTGCGCGGGGGGGGGGGGGGGGGGGATGTCATTTATGAACCTACTTGTAACTGTGTTAACATTTTTTGTCAGAATTCCCCATGTGATCCATGTGCCGTGCACTGTTGCATGCATTGGTGCGCCATATGCCAGGAGCACCGAGAAATGAAGAACCGTCTATCTGACAACTCGGCCAGTCCTATGACTGTAGTGAACCCTCCTCCAGTTCAAGAAATGAATGCAAATCAGATGAATATTGAATCTTCCTCTGACAGCAGGGTCCATAACAGTGAACACGTGGATTTGGAGATGCAACCTATGTGATAATGTCAGTTATTAGAGGCTGTGACATGAAATAATTGTTGTAAATGTTCCCTACAAATTCTCTTTTACTTATGTGCATGTTTACGCTCTATGCTATAGATAAATTTGCAGTAAATCTAGGTTTTGTCACTGGCATATCAAACAACATTGGGGAACGGTGTTGGGTTTAGTTCATGAGAAACACTGTTTTTCACAATTTGAAATTGGTATATATAGTATATCATATTGTCACACATCAAAAGAGCAAAAGAGAAGGTAGTGATAATTGATAAAGCAGAACCGCAACTTTTAGCAGGATAAAATTGCATTTTATTAGATGATGTGTACAATCTAGTTATTTCTTTTTTCTTTATGGTAGGCTATGTGTATAGTTCTAGGCATGTCAAGAATACAAATGCGAGCTGGCGCCGGAACAATATTTAAAAGCAAAGAAGAGCTAACAAAGAAGATTAGAGAGTACCATTGATAAGAATCTGGAGATTAGAATGATGAGAAGTGACAGAGTTCGTATTCAGGTGGTGTGCAAGACTTCGGGTTGTGATTACGAATTTAGGGGAAAAGCAACGGGTTTTGGATATGCATGGGTTATAACAAAGCAAGACAAGCTTCACACATGCAGATCTGAATACTCAAGAGAAGACCGTGAATGTCTCACAGCATCAATCATTGCTGATATCATTTAGACATCCATTAAGAAGGACCCTTGTATGAGCATCCAGGGGGTGACAAACTGTATGAGAGTTAAGTATGGCAATGTAATCCCGAAATACAATCGACTGTGAAGGGGTCGTGAGCTTGCAATAGCCTGATAATTTAGGAGTTGGGAGGGTTCATACAGCTTGCTGGAACCACTGCTGATGGATATCTGCGACAAGAATCCCGGCTCTAAGTACCAATTTCTGACATGTCCTATACGAGATAAACACGGAGAACTTATTGAAGGAGTTGTTCAATTCAGGGCGGTAGCCTGGGCTTTTGGTCCATCCATTGTAGCGGTTCAGTCTTACCAGTGATCAGTATAGATGCATACTTCTTGTCTGGGCGGTATGAGGGGAGGCTTTTGATAGTTTGTGACTATGATGCCGAGAACCAATTGCTAGGGTTTTGGCACACCGTTGTTACTTCAATCTGTTTTTATTTTTACCTTATTTGATGTTGGTTTTTAGTTGTTGTAAGAGGGTTTCTAATCATAATTTAGTGATTATCGCTTTCGCGTATAACCACCCTACTAATCAAGAGAGTTGTTTAGACTTGTCTCGACTAGTGCAAAGGAGATTTGTGATTAGCCAAAAGGTCTCAGCCTTCACTTTCCTAGGTTCCTCGTCTGATCGTTTTGGGTGTCCCCACGGTAAGGCACGACAATGCGACATTCACATCTGTGAATGTCGAGACTCCTATGCATGTTTTTTGTTGTTCCAACTAATGGTATCCCCATTAAGGTTTTCACACACTAGTCTAGTATTTTTATTCTCCCTTATCCTAATCCGATTAGCCCAATGATGATGATCTAGACTAATAAAATAAAATCAAGTAAGATTTAACATAAAGTGCAAAAGCAATCGAACAACAAAAGACTAAACAATGATCATATATATATATATATATATATATATTGTGCTATTGTATTTCGCGAAGTAAAACAAAGTTTTACTTCACGCTCATATTCTCATTTTCAAAATCCAAAATGTCGATCCAAACCGTTCAAGTTGTTCTCCATATTGAAATGTGCTTGGAGACTAAATTTTACATTTTTTGAAATATTTTTACTATTTATTAAGCCACTTTGAAAATCGCTGATCCATTGGTCCAAATTTTTTTACTGTTTTTTACTGTTCACAATGGATTAGCGATTTTCAAAGTGGCTTAATAAATAGTAAAAAAATTCCAAAAACATGTAAAATTTGGTCTCCAAGCACATTTCAATGTGGAGAACAACTTGAACGGTTTGGATCCACGTTTTGGATTTTGAAAATGGAAATATGAGCGTGAAGTAAAACTTCGTTTTACTTCGCGAAGTACAATAGCCCTACTATATATATAGAGAGAGAGAGAGAGAGTGGCTAATGTACAAATGTTTCTTCCTGGACTCAGGAACAAACGATTCGGTTCTTCGATTTTCAAAGTTCAAACAGTCGATCCAAATTGTTAGATATTTAATCTATATTAAAATGTGCTTGGTAACCAAATTTTACATTTTTTAGAATTTTTTTACTATTTATTAAGATGGTTTGAAAATCGCTAATTTTATTAAAATTCTGCACCATTGAAAAACAGCGACCTTCAAACCAGCTTAATAAATAGTAAAAAAATTCTAAAAAAATGTAAAATTTGGTCTCCAAGCACATTTTAATATAGATGAAATATCTAACGATTTGGATCGACTGTTTAAACTTTGAAAATCAGAGAACCGAATCGTTTGTTTCTGAGTCCAGGAACAAACGTTTGTATATTAGCCATTCTCTCTCTCTCTCTGTAGATATATAGTATGGCTAATTTGCTTCCGTAAGCATATCGATCGAAGTGCTTACGGGGTCAAATTTTAGTATTTGATGTTCAACCAACAAATCCAAACCTTTAGATGTTCAATCTATATTAAAATGTGCTTGGAGACCAAATTTTACATTTTTTGGAATTTTTTTACTATTTATTAAGCTGGTTTGAAAACCGTTGTTTTTCAATGTTGCAGAAATTTAATAAAAACAACGATTTCCAAACCAGCTTAATAAATAGTAAAAAAATTTCAAAAAATGTAAAATTTGGTCTCCAAGCACATTTTAATATAGATTGAACATCTAACAGTTTGGATTTTTTGTTTGAACATCAAATACTAAAATTTGACCCCGTAAGCACTTTGGTCGAAGTGCTTTCGGAAGCAAAGTAGCCATATATATATATATATATATATATGAGGAGGGATCCAATTACACCTTTTTTGGTGACACATCATGACACCGTTTTTTATATAGGTCAATTTTGCGATTTCAAAATCCAAACAGTCGATCTGAACCGTTCAACATGATCACCATATTAAAATGTACTTGGAGATCAAATTTTACATTTTTTTGAATTTTTTACTATTTATTAAGATAGTTACAAAATCACTGTTTTTCAATGGTCTGAAAACAACGAATTTTGTAACCATCTTAATAAATAGCAAAAAAATTCAAAAAAATGTAAAATTTGATCTCCAAGCACATTTTAATATATCCATCATGTTGAACGATTTGAATCGACTATTTGGACTTTGAAAATGGTAGGTGTCAAAGTGTGTCACCAAAAAAGGTGTAATCGGATCCCTCATATATATATATATATATATATATCAAAGCATCATGAGTAACAAGGTTTACTGCTAACCCTAAGAATCTAAACTTAGCCGCGGAACAGCATGTTTACAAAGAGATAAGAGAAAATGTATGAAGTGCCAATCTACTTGATCTCTACACACTCCTATCTTCTTAGTAAAATAATCTAATCAAAACTACAAAGATGAAGATCTTCAGTCCAGGGGACTTATATAGGAGTGAAAGGGCGTCTGGAGATGAGTGGAGTCCAAGAAATCTGATCTGAATACAACTGGTGCAGTTATTCACCAAAGGGCGCCTCGAATACAGTCCGTATTGGCTAATACGGACAGTACTCCCACTGTGTCGCTGAGGGAGTTAATGTGTATTTGGTTATCTCTGGTCTGTACTGAGGCTTTGGTCCATATTGGTGAATACGGCCCGTACCAGAGCCTTAGTCGATGAGCTGCGCTTTTCCAATCGACCTGATTCTTGCTCTAAATGATGTAAAATAGCCCCAAAACATGTTTCATGCACTAAAATAGAAAGTTGGACGACAGTAACTTTTTTCATGGATTAATTAAATATAAAGGTGAGAAAATAAGGTAAAACCTAAGCCAAAACCCTACACAATTCACTATTATCTTGAGCTTGATCATAAGTGCAACATATGGTTTGTTGAGCGGCGGAAGCGAGCCATGGATTTAAAAGATGCAAATCAGTTATTTTCCGAACGGGAGGAGCTCAAGCTCAGAAAACATTGGCTCAAAGCTGCAGAAATGCATTTGGTCCCTTATTCGCATAACGAAGGTCAGTACCAAGTTTCATCCCTAAATGAGTATGTTCCAGTCACCCGCGGCTCCAGTGGAAGTATGGACATTATTCATAGGGAGTTCTAGTACATTGTGACACACGGGCCTAGCAACAGAATGGAATGTACATGCAAAGGTATTCAATTAACATCTATTATGTGCGCTCATGTCTTAGCGATTTGTCGTGCAAGAAACTGGAGCGAGAACCAATTTGTTGCAAACTGGTATACTGTGAACTATCTTGAAATTACTTGGAGTGGGGTGTTTGTTCCTTATGGTAATATGGGCAAATGGCCAGTTTGCTAGTCTCCTAGAATTCTTCCTAGCAAGACTTGGATTAGGTTTGGGAGGAGAAAACACACCCGTCATGTAATAACCATGGACGAAATGCAAGATAGACGAAGGGGGCATCAGGCTCGCCGTTCCACTACCGACAGGAATAGAAGAGGTATGTAACATTCATATAAAATTAATATTTCATTCTAATTTTGACTAGCTTACTAAGTAACAAATGCAATGCAGAGTGTTCTCTCCAATTGGTAGATTAGAGAAGTTTCAGTACAGACGGGCTGTACCTTTTAAAACCTTCGTATACTCTCGCTTAGGACTGCAAGTGAACAGTCCTACTCGTTCGTATAGTCGGGTATCGATCCACAGGGACGACTCAAATTCTGAATTTCAACTCAACCTAGCTAGGTACTAGAAGTTGAAAAGGGTGTTTGGGTTTGTTTATATTTTCTAAATTCAATCAACAATTGTAATAACAGAAAATGAAAGCAATTAAATGTTTAATTTTGGACTACTGTAAAATAAAGGCGTTTCAAGGGTTTCAGACTTCATCTTCAACTTTGCTGCTCTGGACTTGTCACGCGACCCGCATACTCTCGTATGCGACCCTTGTGACGCGACCCGCGTAGCCCTCAAGCCACTCTGGACCTCTCACTCGACCCGCACACTCTCGTATGCGACCTTGTGACGCGACCCGCGTGGTCCTGGAGCTGACACTGAATGTTTCTGATTCTGGTTGTTTAAATCGTGTAAGGCTCGATTGACCGTACCTAATGTCACTGAACCTCAACTCTCGTGTATTGGCTTAATAGACCTGGTACGGAATTGCAATTTCACCTTCTTAGATTCAATTCAAACCTAAGTTCTTAATCCCGTTTACTAAAGGTATCCACAACTCTTTCGACTAATGGAAATTTCACCTTTCGGCTACTATTGATCTCACCTCTCGGATCTTAGACCTACCTCAAGTACTTAACCTAACTCGCAAGAAACATCAAGGCCAAATTACAAAAAGAAATGCCATAAGCAATCAATAGTAGACAATCAAGATTCAATCAAGCAATTTAGATCAAGCAATTTCAATTAATACAAGAATCAAGAAACACGAATAACAATTCAGATTCAAATAACATTCATTATCAAGCAAAGTTTTAGACTACATCCAAATCTCTCAAAACTGAAAATCTACTCAAGCATGATCAAAGATAAAAGAAAAGAGATAGAGAGAAAGCAAATCATCATGGAGGAGAAGAGAATCGAAGAGGATCGAGCTTCAATTGAGATCTTGGCCGAATTCCACCTTTTGCTCCAGAATTCTTCTCCTCTGTCGCGCGCGCCAAGCTCTCCTCTTCAAATCACCGATCTCTCTTGTCTCTGTCTGAAATGTTTTCTGGATCCTCTAATTTGCGCAGGCCCAGCTGTATATATAGAAATCTTACTGGGCTTCAATTGGGCCTGGCGCAAATTAATTCGACTGCGACCCGCATGGATCAGGATGCGACCCGCGTCGGGTTGGGTCTGGTGCGCGCTGTGAGGGTCGCGCTGGGCTGTGATGCGACCCGCGTCAGGTTGGATGCGGCTCGCATGGAGGAAGTCAGAACTCTGCCCTTTTGCCTGTTTTCGCCTATTTCCTGCAAAGTGATAACCAAAACGCAGCAGTACCATATTCTATTGATATTCGATGTAAACAATGCATTTTAATGGTTCAAAACATGACATCTGGTTTGGAAATAGGTCGAAATAATAGATCAAATAATGAGACATCACAGAGGCCAGAAACGCAGCAGAAAATGAGCGATTTATCGCAGAGGCAACTGAGTCACAAGGGTCATTGGGCGTAGCACAGCTACAAGCCGTTTAGATGCATCTGCTATGTTTGTAGAAGAAATGGGAGATGCTGTTGCCATGGGAGGAGAGGCGGTTGGGGTGCAAGGAGAGCCATCTGGTAGCCAACCAAGGAGGTCAACTGGTAGGCGTATAAGGGCATCTGGAAGCCAAGCAAAGCCATCTGGTAGGCCATCTTCTGGAACTGGTCAGTTTCTCTAAAAATACCGTTTAGGCGTAGTAATAGGTGATTTAAATTGATGTTTGTATACAGGTTGTGAACTTGTTTATTTAGATGCAGCTTTGAGAACTATTTTATTTGCAATTTGTGTGGATTTTATTTAGACCAAGTTATGAGTTAGTTGAATGTTAGTTTTTATAACTTACTGTTTTTTATCATATTTAAAAATTAATTCTGGGATTTCTTCAAAACCAAAAATTTGGTTCTTTTAATGAAACTGTAGAGAAACATCAAGTCTACATGCATGCCAATTTTCATGATTTATTAATGTATTTAACTAGGTCACAATCTTGTCCAAAGGCAAGAGCAAAATAGATAATTTGCCATTCTAAATAGATGAACTTCAAAAATACATTAAGATTCAGTTACAATGTTACATCCAACCTACAACAGAAGCACTTTGTAGAGTAAATTACAACACAACAAGCACTAGTAATCCTACTCCTTAGTAGGCGGCTCTGGATCAATAACAGCAAACAAAGTGCTAGCCTTACCAATATAAGTACACGGAACAAACTCATCGTCCGATATTGGAGGCCCTAGAACAACCTTCTTTCCTTTCAAACCGTAGCCATAAGAGTTTTCCACAAAGTCATTAGTCTGAAATTTCATACTGAATAGGCCGTCTAAGAAATTCCTCCATCAGACATACTTGACAGTTATTTTTTATTACAACATACTTGATAATTTTTTTTCCCTCGACCACTAATTGACCCTCCTCTCGATACGCCACGATGGGACGATCTACATCGGTTGCTACTATTCATCCTATTGTCACCTGGAAAATCACCTCCGAAATTGCCTTCTCTTTCTCTCTTTCTCTTGTGTGATTTTGAGTGGGTTGTGAGAGGGAGGAGAGAGAAAACGAGGTATTTATAGATTCAGAAATACAAAAAAAAATTCCCAACCGGCCATGTTCTAATTTTAATCCCGGCTGGCCATTTTCTGACCGGTTTGGGCATTTTTAAAAATACCCAGCTAAGCTGGATATAATTAATAATTTGTATTTAATTTTGGATATTAATAAAAATGTCGGGTTTCCTAGCCAATAGGAAAGGTCTTTTCTCAATAATAATTATTTTTGTTCCAAAATCACACATTTCCATCTATCCTTGCGATTTTAAAATTTGTAATCAAGATTTAATTGATTTTTAAAGTCTTTATACGATTTTAAATGCGCTTTTGTAGTTTAGTGGTTAGACTCTAACTCTGTGTCTGTGAAGATTTTATTTCAAATTTTACTGTTACATATGCATTTTATGCTTTAACTTTCAATCAAATTTTTTTAATTATGCTCCTGTATGTTTATATTACTTTTGCTAACAGTACAGTTCTATAAAAGTCTAAAACTAATTCAAAGAAGAAAAAAAGGGCTCGTCTTGCACGACAATATTTTAACATGGTCAAATTAGCCAAGCGGAATGTAATATCAGACAACTGCTTCATATGTTTAACTGCGCATTTGTTGTTCAGAACATTGACTAATTTTACAAGTATTTGATGAGAGAATTAAATCTGAACACAATACACATACGTTCAGGTGAACATCTGAACATATAAAATCATGCGTTGCGTTCGATTACTTCATCTCCGTATTTTGAATTTTTTTTTATGTCAAATTGAACTTATGCATTTAATCGGATGTTTAAATGCATGCATATCGTCACAAATATTAATAGTGTTGTCTAATTTTTAAAATCGAACATTTTTTTTGTGAAGATGCGGAATAGAAATAAAAAATTCTGGCAAGAGCAGACAAAAAACTGTTTCATATAAAAAAAAACTTTATCATGAACTTGGCGGATTTAAAAATCGAAAAAATATATTTGGAGTCTTGGAGAACATTTTTTTTTAAAATAGTAGAAAATGAACATAATACAAACGGGATCCTTTTCCGCATTGGATTATGAGTATAGATCCTCTAAGGTAAACTTTGAATTTGAATTTGAATCTGGACCATTCAATTAGAATCTGGCAGATTACAACTTACGGATCTCTTTAATATTCGTGCGGATTTCGATCAGACGTTCCGCATCCAATATCGTCTCTTCTCTCAACCACGGCCCACGGGCGTTTCTTATTCCGCGCAGGAGGTTGAACTGCAGGAGCATGAAAACCTAGGGTTTTTATCGTTCTCTACTTCCTTTTTCAATACTCTTTCAGTTTTCCCCGCTTTAAAACGAAGGCCTTCTCGGAGAGAGCATCTACTTGTTCCTCGCCTCGATTACTCCACTGATCTTTTCAGTGCTGAAATCAGCAATTTGGTCTGGTGGGTTTTCTTGCACAATCCAAAATCTATACTTAATCCTGCTCTGATTAGTATGGCTAACGAAATTTAAGCAATTGATAATCAAATTTGAGCTGATATTTTTTTATTACTCTGTTTTCTCTGGTGGAATTATTGCTTGAATACTAAATGTATCTAAATTGTATCATTCCAATGGTATCTAAAATTTTCCCACCATATCACCTTCTCTGTGGAATGCTATACTCCACCTCAAAGCTTAACACTAAACCTTCCCTCCAATTTCTCTTGTCAAACTCCATTTCTACCCGTAAACACCTCTTGCAGTTCTTCTCTTTCTCCATTACTTCTCACCTCTTGCAACCATCAAATCTGTACCTATTCAACTCTCTTCTCAATTCACTGTCTAGAGGCCCATGCCCTTCACTCTCTTTCTTTCTCTTCTCTCTGATCCATAAGCAAAACATCATGCCTGATGCCTACACCATCAGCACAACTCTCAAGTCCATCTCCCGTTACTCTTTCCTCAAACAAGGCGAGCAGGTCCATTCATTGAATCTCAAATTAGGGTTTGAATCCAATACCTTTGTTCTTAACTCGCTAATTGGCATGTATTTTTCATACGGCTTAACGGGTCTGTCAGAACGGGTTTTTGATACTGCCCCAGTCGGGACCCGCGACATAGTTTCTTGGAATAGTATGGTATCAGGTTATTTGGATAATAAACTGTTTGAGGAAGCATTGTTGGTATTTACCAAAATGGTCAATGGGTTGGTACGAATTGATGAGGTGTCGCCAGTAAATGCCCTAATTGCATGTGCAAAACTAAGGTTAGGGAAAGCCGGTAAACAAATCCATACTTTAATTGTTGTTAATGGGTTTGATTTGAATAATTATCTGGGCTCAGCCTTGGTTAGTATGTATGCACAATGTGACTTTACAAAGGATGCACATGTGGTGTTTGATGGAATTCCCAACAGAAATGTGGTTTGTTGGGGTGCACTGATTTCAGGATATGTGCAATTTGGCAAACATAGGAAAGCCATGGAGTTATTCAGGCAGATGCAAGTGGCTACGCTTAGACCAGATGATGCCACTATGGCCTCAGTTATTTCTTCGTGTGCACAAACGGGCGCACTTAATCAAGGAAAGCACATTCATGCATATTGCAATATTCATGGACTAATCAAGGTGCTCACTGTGCAAAATGCATTAATTGATATGTACTCAAAGTGCGGTGATACCAAAGAAGGATACCAAGTCTTCTTAGAGTTAACTATACGTGATGTTTTCTCTTGGACTAGTATGATATCTGGTATGGCCATGAATGGATATTGTACAGAAGCTCTCCATTTGTTTGAACAAATGGATAGGGAAGGTGAAGTGATGCCAAATGAGGTTACCCTTTTGGGTGTGTTATCAGCTTGTAGTCATGCTGGTTTTCTTCAAAGAGGATACTTCTATTTTGATCGTATGTGTAAAGTATACAACCTTAGACCAAAGATCGCACACTTTGGGTGCATGGTCGATTTGTTAGGTCGGGCAAAGCTTATACAAGAGGCGTATGAATTTATAGAGAACATGCCGATATTACCCGATACAGTTATTTGGCGTTCCCTACTTTTTGCATGTAGGTCAAGCAGGGAAGTTAAAATGGCCAAATATGCAGCTGATAAGATTGCAGAGCTGGATAGCAATAATAATTGTGGGGTCCATGTGATGTTGTCTAATGTGTATGCTGCTAGTTCTATGTGGAGTGATGTGAGAACAATTCGAGGGTTTATGATAAACCAAAATGAGAATAAAGTGCCTGGTTGTTCGTTTATTGAAATTAATGGGGTTGTGCATGAATTTTTTGCGGGAGATGTGTCGCATGGTGAGACGAAGAGTATTTACCAAGCTCTTAGGGATTTGGTTAATTGTTGCTATATGAAGGATGCTTTTGCATAGTTAAGCCAGACTAAAGTTAGTTTAACTGTTCAGTTGGTTATGCGACCATGTGATTCTCAAGTTATGCGCCTCTTAGGTAACCTGAATTCCAGAAGCCTTACTCCTTCCAGAATTGCTTGGTCATAGCTAATTTTGCTTTATATTGCTTTTGGTTTTTATTGTTTCTAATCATACCTTCTTACACTTATTTATACTTGCTTAATGTTAGGTGTGAGCTAGCAGGTATCATGGATCGAAAGAACCAATCACCTCAAGGTAACTCCACTGTTCATTTGTTTTGGTGTGGTTATATAACTTCAGTTATTTATGTATTTTACTTCTTTTGATATGATAAGATCTGCATATTTTCTTATTTTTTGGAGGAACTTTTATGTGTGTCTCGGCAGAACCTTAAAATATTTTCATACAGACCTGCGAAAATACTTCTTCAACCTTAAAATACTTCATCAATCTGTTATTTTATTTATTTTTTATTAATTTTAATTTTTTGTGACATTAGGACAAACTTCTCAGGTCGTGGTAGAGTTTTTAGAGGTGGCGATCAATTGCATTGTCTTTCTCAAAGGCCTCTATCCTACTAGTAATTCTCATGTTATCCCTTTGGTCTCATTATGCCTTTATCTTTGTTATCTTTCTATTTATTTGAATTTGGATAAAAAGGGGCATTTGAGAGGAGAAGATACATGAATGTGGTCGTAAACAAGGCACGCCATCCCCAATTGGCTAATTACATCCATTCTTCCCTTTTTTCCCTTCTTCCTTATATTCAAAAGGTCTTTCCATTCTGTTCCATTTTTTTTTCTTTCAATTTTTGTGATTTTGCTCACTTCAATTCAAGGATAAAATGACATTATGTGACTATTTGTCTAACTTTTGTTTCAGGGATTAGTGGAGAGAGTGGTGGTGATATTCTATGACCAAGACCATGTACCTATGGAGAAATTTGTTTTTAAATTAATCATTGATCAGTCATACCAATCAAGTGTTAGTGAGACTGAACTAGAATTTGCTCTTAGAGCTTTCTTGGTCAAGCTTAATGCTGCAGAGCCTATTGCTAAACCCCTTCCATCAGGTAATAATACAAATTTTCATTGTTAGGAGGTGAATAGGACTGGAGGTTAAAGAGGGTTAAGGTTGTAAATGAAATTTATGATTTTTTTTTCAACCAATTCTTTCTTGATCATCAAATTCCTTTCTTTTATTTGTAATATTCCAATTCGGGATGCAACAAATTTCAATGTTTTGAATCCCTTTGTTACCTTACCTCCAGTTTAGATCGAAAACCAAATAAAGTGTTCTGATCTAAACAAGAGCTCTTCAAAAATTTTAATTATGGACCCAATGGACACTTTATCCGTGACAGCTATTTGTGGTTGTATAGGTGCCAATTGGGAGATAACTGGCTACTTTCGGGAACTCCTGTCACGAGAAAATGAGGGCGAGGAGGCTAAATTGTGGGTCCCAACCGATACGAAACAATGGATGCAACCTTGCAGTATAACACCTATAAAATCCATGGATAGCAACCCCTTAAAGGTGCAACTTTACATGGAACACCCTAGCATTACTGAACAAAAGGTTTAGTTTGTTTTAGGTTGGTAGATTGTCAATGACTTCTTCAGATGATTTGAAACTGAAAAAATTGAACTCTCTTGTTCAGCATCGTTTTTATTAATAAATGCGGAGCTATGCAGAAGTGTGTTAACAAGTATTGAGTTCGAGTAAGGCTACGGTACTTTGCATAGCGCATACCGGTTTGTACTATGGCCCCATATCTCCCATTTTTAAAGTCAAAACAGTCGATGTGATCACTCAGCGTGATATCTATATGGAAATGTACTTGGAGACCAAACTTTATATTTTTCAGAATTTCTTTAGATAAGTAGAAAATCACTTGATCTAGATTCTGGACCATTTGAAATGAGTGATTCTCTACTTATCTAAAAAATGTAAAATCTAGTCACCAAGTTCATTTTCGCATAAAATCATGTTAAACGGTTTTGATTGACCGCTAGGATTTTAAAAACAAAGGTATGAAGCCATAGTACAGACCGATTTGTGCTATGCGATAGTGCTGTAGCCTCACTCATTGGGTTCCCTATGACATTGTTGGATCTGTGCAGGAGCATGAAATTTAGGGGCCGTTTGATTTGTGGGAAAATTAAATTTCCTGGAAAATTCAAGAATCACCTTTTTGACATCAAAATTTTTAGTAAATTTAGTTTCTTCCTAGGTGTTGATAGCAAAGAATCTAAAATCCAGAAAAGTGGTTTCTTCTGTCTGATGTGGTAGAATCTTGTTACTGTTGGAAAGAAAAATAAATATGATTATAAATATATTTGAATACGCAAGTAGCTCAAAATAAGTCGTACAAATACACATATATGGTAAATTGAATTTGAAACAAAATATCAAAAATCACAATAATGTACAATAACCGTAAGTACATTGTAACAAAAGAAAACAGGTCATTTTAAATTACCTTGATTAATAAAAAAAATATAAACATAATGAATCACCATCAGGAGTCACGCCAAATTTTAAATTTTAGACGGTCAAATCAGGCGGGTTTTTTTATTTATAGGAAAATAAAAAAAATATCTTCAATGGAAACAGTTTCACATAAATTTGAAATCTAAGAAAATAAACATTATGGTTTATAACATCCCGTCAAATTTCCATTTTGCCTACAACTTTGTAAAATTTTTTGCTACAGCACGGATGTTAAGGTACTGTAGCATTTTTTTTTGGGTTTCATTTTCATATATATTAAAAAAAAATTAATCCAACATTATGAGTATTATATATATAATGAGGAGGGATCTAATTACATCTTTTTTGGTGACACATCATGACACCGTTTTTTATATAGGTCAATTTTGCGATTTCAAAATCCAAACAGTCGATCCGAACCGTTCAACATGATCACCATATTAAAATGTACTTGGAGATCAAATTTTACATTTTTTTGAATTTTTTACTATTTATTAAGATAGTTACAAAATCGTTGTTTTTCAATGGTCTGAAAACAACGATTTTTGTAACCATCTTAATAAATAGCAAAAAAATTCAAAAAAATGTAAAATTTGATCTCCAAGCACATTTTAATATATCCATCATGTTGAACGGTTTGAATCGACTATTTGGACTTTGAAAATAGTAGGTGTCAAGGTGTGTCACCAAAAGAGATGTAATCGGATCCCTCTCATATAATTTATATATAGTGTATATGACGAATAACTAATCCATAAATTTACTTTCTAATTTCAGTCTCATTGAATATATTTGAAAGCCAAACATTCCAATTTGAACAATTTCAATCTCATTTTAATTTCAATTTTATTTCGGAATTCAAATGAAAAAAATTAAAATGGAATTTTTTTTTAACATATATGAAATGAAACAAAAAAATTGCTACAATAACGTCCCTACTGTAGCAATTTTTTTTTTTAAGGGGCTGGGGAAAATGGGATATCTCCATTCTTCACCGAATGGAGAGAACTTGAGCAGCCGCTCCTCTTTTTCCCACTTCTCGCTCCCGCTCCATATTCTCTTGCTTAGAAAGCTGTACCAAGGAAACAAAAAAGAGAGTATAGCGAAGCAGAAAGTAAAAATTAGGGTTTTAATGAACTAACTCACTCCGTTTTACTGGTACGCGCACTGAAAAATCCTCCGTTGCTTGACATTTTCTTCATTATTTATCTTATTTCTTTCTTGGAACCAGTGTTTTTTTCTTGCTTTAATTCGTCGCAAGAAAAGCACCCTTTGAGTTCGTGTATTCTTATGATATTTGCGCAATGTACGGCGCAACACTGGGAATTTCCCGGTGTTTTGTTGAAAAATGGCAGGTGTTTGTGAATTTAATCTTTTAAAGTGGAGGTCGATGATACCTCCAGCAGTCCAGTGAGAGTTGAACCTGTCGAAATATGTGGAAATAACAGATAAAATTGTAGAATTGTCAAAGTAGAAGTGGTCCCTCTTGTACTAAATTGGATAGTACAAGAACACTGTATCTTTTATATGGATTTTCATCTTATTTTTGTTTATTTTTGGAGTTATTCTTGGATTTGGGTGCACTTATCTTTCTTCCCTAAAAGGAAAATTTATGCATTTTCTCGTGTCATGTGTTTTTTTAGTAAAAACAGCACAAACTGTTAGAAGTAACCTTTTTCCCCAGTAATTATTGTGAAATGTCACAAGATGGTTGTTAAAATGCCACTGACAAAGAAAATCCAGAAACAAATTTGATACAGGGTTTCAAATACACCGTTCACCGAAAGTTAAGGGTATTTTTCAAATACACTGTTCTAATCTCACATGTGCGTACCATAAATGGTGGTACCTTGGACCTTTATTGTTGTTATCTTGTCATTACCAATTAAACTGAAAACAAATATTAATTATTATGTGCAGCGCTTGATGGATTCTTATGACAACTTTGATCTCATCGAGGATGATAATTTGATGCAAGATGCATTCAAATTTGGTGACTTGGACTCAGATCCAGGTTGTTGTTTCTCAACTCGGGATGGAGATTGGGATCCCTTTAGTGCCTCAGGCAGTGGCACTCACACTTCCACAACTAACGATGCAAGTATCTGGTCCGAGGAACTATTAAATTCTATTGTTGGTGCTGAAATGGTCTTGGGAAGCGATATAACTAACCAATTGGATGAGAGAGAAGCGCAAATGGGCCCCAGTGAGGATAATTCTGGAAGTTTAAAGAGTGTAATGTTGATTGAAGGAGGCAACCGTAGTATATTGAGTAAGGGAGAAAGCCAGGCAGAAATAATAATGTGTAACTCAGAAAATCCTAGAGTTGAGACGGCGATTGGAGGAGAGAGCAATGCCCAAACACACGAAGTTCAAAGGGAAATGGGCCCCATTGAATGTAATTCTGAATACTTAGGGGGTGAGATAGTAAGTAAAGAGGAGTTCGTAATAGAAACATCTGATGTTGAAGCAGATTCTGGATGCACATTGCATGACCCAGGCCCATTAGGTGACTCTTCACCTGAAACCGAATCAGTAGTAGATAAGATAGGTATTTCTCGCTTTCATGTTATGTTCTATATTTTTGCTAGTTAGTAATTTGTTTGTTTATATGTTTGTAGATATTTTAACTTTTTATCATGTTCTTTGGGGAAAGTTAGGGCTGAAATAGCATGTATATATTTATTTCCAGGCCTTTTTTCCCTTCTTTATTCCTTAGACATAACTTTAATCTGCCCATGGTAGCAACATCAGATCAGTATCATATGATTTTAGTAAATTCATTTTGTCTATCATGTCTTGTTAAGTTCAGGAACATTATCTGTTCCTCTTGAGCCAGTACAATGCCTTTTATACACCAATCTTGATAATTATCTGGAAAAGGACAGCAGTTAATTTTGTTAGAACTGAATAAAGAATAAATTTAAGGTGTTCCATTTCTACGACAGTTATCATAACAACTTCATGGTTTCTTTCAATGTACATATTCTTGAATTTCGAAAATTATGGAAGCTTATACATAACTTTACTATTTCCTTTTGAACAGTGAGCTCTGGTTTAATGAAAACAAGTAATGAAACTGAAGAAGTAAAGAAAAGCATTATAGAAGAAAAGCCGACAGAGTGTAATTCTAAAAATGTAAGTTGTGAGGTGATAATAGGATGCAGCGACAATACATTGGATGAGAGAAGATTCCATGTGGGCCCTACTGGATTGAACTCTGTAAATTTAGGGGGTGAGATGGTAATCGAAGGAGGGAGAAACAATGAATTGAGTGAGGGAGAATTTCATGTGGGCCGCACAGGGAAAACTTTGAAAAGTCAGATGGTTACCGAAGGAGGGAGAAATGGCCAGTCGAATGAAAGAGAAAGCCATGTGGGTGCCATAGTAGATGTTTCTGAAAATTTGTTGGATGAGACATTAGTAAAAAGTGGTACAGATGACCAGTCAAGGTTGGTCGACCGACAGGTGGGACCTGACTCACCATCATGTGAGAATTTATTTGGAGATGCTGAAGCGGTGACCAGAGGGGACATAAATAACAAATGGGATGAGGGAGACTGTCAAGTGGGGCCGGCAAATGAACTTAAAGAGTGCATTGGTACTTCCAAAAGTAGCCATCTCATCCAAGAGAGTACCCATGATGTACACGAGGTCCTACAAGGTGAGAGAAACACCCAAGAGGTGGATATGACAACCGCTGTTTCTCAGTCCGAAAAGTGTTTTGAACAAATAGGTCCCACTGAGCTCTACAAGTCAGTGGATGAGAAAAACTGTACCGGGTCCCGGTTGGAACTTCCTTTTAAGGAAACTGGTGGGAAGGAGGAGAGAATGAAGTCTGAATTGTGTGGGACAGTTTTGTCAATTTCTCCTGGGTTTTCTCTACCTGAGACCTCTGTTGTCAAAGTGGATTCTAAATGTGCATTGATCGATGCGGGCCTGTTAAGCAGCAGTTTACCTGCAACCTATTTGACGAATGACAACCAAGGTACTACATGTTTCATTCTTTGCTGAGTACTTGATCTTCAGTTTTGGGCTTTACATTGGACTGTGGGTCAAGTATAACCCCTAAACATGTCTTTTAATAATTGTAACAAATGAACCGTGTGTGTAATTAATCTTTGTGAGTGTGCGTGGGTACTGCTGAAGATGACTATTATATTAATTTTATTTCGCAACTCTACATTTTCTCTCTCTGAGTTTCAAAACTGATTTAAATGGCTCCGAATTGTATTTCAAAATTTGCAGTTTCATATGACACCTGACACAGTGCAGTAGGTTATTATGTTTGCCTTTTCTTTTTGTTACACTTGATGTGTGTGTATGTGCTTGCCAGAGAGAGGTTGGGGAAGCACAATCATTGCTACAAAAGATCCTGATAGTGGAGAATAAATGTTCATGCACCAATTCACACTATATGCATTTCCCTTGCTTCATTTCCTTTTTTACTCTCTCTCTACACATTTAATAGTTGGAATAAGAGGCTAAATACATCATTCCTTTCCTGAGCAGTGCGCGCTCCTACAATTTCGAATAGCAGCCTCGATAACAACGCCCCTCTTTGTGTTGCGACTGTCCCATTTTTGGATTCTTCTTCTGTCGCAGCTAATACATGTAAGATATTAGTTCTTTTTTTATCTTTGTTTCTATCAGTATGCTCTTCTGGATCGTGGCCGGTTTTGGAATAAATTTACGATTTTTTCTAATTCTATAGGTTCTTGGACAATTAATTCATGAAGGGTAATCTAGTGCAGAGATTTATAGAAATACTATTTGAAATTTTCTTTTCCTATTTCAAAGTTCTTTCGATACATAAATTCCTTTTGGTTTAGATCTTTCTTTTTTCCTTGTTTACCTAACCAAGATGGGTTTATCAATTTTATATGGAACAATTTTTTTATCGGTAGATGTCTTAATTATCCCGAAGATTTTTTTAAGTTTATTGAAAATAGTATTTTACAAGTTGGAATTTTATCAGACCTTTGATCAGGCATTGAACTTTTTTGTTACGAAGTGGGAGGTGGGGTGGGGGGTCGATAGGTATCGGACCAAATTTGATCCGATGCCAGGTTGGAGCCATTCGATCTGCATCAAGGTTGGTGCGCACTTGATCCGCACAAATCTCAAAGCTGAACGAGCAAATTGGAACTCCCCCGATTCCTTTTCTTACATCGCAGTTTTTTATAGGAATTACCACAGACAGACCTCTCCAAGAGAAACTTAATTTAAATTCCCTTATGTCAACTTTCGTGGTTCTATGTTGCTTAGTTCTTCCCTTTTACATGCATGAGTTTTTGAATGCTTTAGCAAGGCTTATAAAAAAGTTTGTCCGAAACAATAGGTGGTCATCAGATGGAAAACATCACCAAAATTAAAGAAGCAGAGAAAATAACTACAGAAGAATATGGCTCTGCTGATTGCGGGGCCCACACTCCTGTGGAATTGACTACAGGTGGCTGTTCTTCTCCAATTGAACTGACAGAGGAGCCTACTTGTATGAATTTATCCTTCTGCTTGTTTTTCTTTAGTAATGCTTCATGAAAGAAGATTTAACATGCTGCATACCTTATTACTCGAGACCTGTACTGTATTTAATCATTAAACCTGTATTGGTTTGGCACATAATTACTACTTTTTTTTGTTGCATTTTCTTTTCACAGCTTGTCAGTGAATTATTGCATAGTTTGAGTCTTGTTTGGGCTTTATATTAGCCTTCAGCACCGAGATTCGTCCAAACACCATTAATGTTCTTTGGAACTTTGAAGGTTTAGTAGTATGATTTGACCCAGGGGCGGATCTACATTTGCTAAATGGGGGTCAATTGACCCCCATTTTTTCTAATAAATCCTTAACACACCATTGTTTTGAATAAAGTGCTTAGATACACCAAATTTAACCTTCATTTTGCTTCATTAGTATTTTAAGCTGACCTACATTCTTTTCTCAAGAAAAAAATTCAGAGTACTATAAATCTTTGCATGCATATTATTTCCTTAAACTGTTGACCCCATCCAAATGCTAAAGTTCTTTTGAACTTTGACGGTTTATAAGTATGATGTGGCCTACTTTGTATTTCTTAACAGTTGAGGCTGCCTCAGTAGAGAAGCATGATGAGAATAAAGAACCATTGAATGAAAGCGTGTTAATTAATAGTAATTGCAAGGTGGAGAATACAGCCTCGTACAAGAACCTCGAATCAAATTTGGATGAAAGGATACACCCTGCTGGTAATACTTTATACAACCTGCTTGGGTAAAAGCAAAGAACTCATTTTCCTCATAAGAATGCTATTCTAACAGTGGACAGTTTTTATCAGTGGTTGAAGCTGTACCTGAATCTCCAGCTGGTATAGGCAATACTGAAGGATTGCATGCTCCAAGTGCTGATGCAACGACAAATGGTGGATTGCAAACAATTCAACTAATACAAGCCAACTGCTGTAAACATATATTTTCTCAAATTTTTTCTTTATAGGAAAGTAGGAAAGTAGGAAAGTGAAGCACGTAAAACGTGATCTGCCAGTCTCTCAGTTATTATTAATTATTTTGTTTGATGCTACAGTGCTATAGTTGGTCCTTGCATAATTCTAATTTCCTTTGAAACAGCCAAGGCTGATTCTATGGAGCAGACTACAGAAGAAATTCTAGTGACCTTTGAAAATAACATTTCTGTGCGTGAGATGCCTTCTCCTGTAACCGAGCTTGTGTGCCAGTCAGACACACTGAGTGAAGTGATCAAGGAGACTATTGGTATGAACATATACCTATCATTCTGGTAAAAGAAAAAGGTGCTGCAGCACTGTTGTGAGAACGTTTTTCTGAGTACTAATAGTGTTTTGAACAGTGACAGAAACTATACCTGATACAGAATTGCACGGCCCAAGGGATTGCATGAGAGAACCTATGGACGTCTCACCTGTTATTCAATCAGTTGAGGTTAAAGCAGGTACTTCCCTAATAATGAAGCTTTAGGAGAATGAGGAGGGTTCCAATGCCACAAGCTTTTGGTGCCACAAAATGCCACAAGCTTTTGGTGCCACAAAATGCCACAAACTCACTTTTTTTTTTTTTATATTTCAAAATGTGAAATCCAAACGTTGAATTCAAACTGTTGATCTTGTTCGTTTTCATGAAAGATACATGTGCGTTAAATTTTATGAATTTTCGAGTTTATTTTATACTAGATCAAGTGGACAACAAATGAACGAATCTAGTTATGAATTTTAATACATTTATTTTGTGACCACTTGATCTAATATAAAATAAACTTGAAAATCATGAAATTTTTTACGTGAACGTATCTTTTATGAAAATGAACAAGATCAATGGTTTGGATTCGACATTTGGATTTCAGATTTGGTAATAAAATATAAAGTGAGTTTGTGACATTTTGTGGGACCAAAAAAGCTGTGTAAGAAGTTGAAACTTTAATTCACATCTCTGTGTTTGATATTGTTTATGATGCTCTGCTAATTTTCGCTGTGTAAGCAGTTGACCCTTTGGATAGAACAATTGATGAGGAAGCTAATGTCAGTGATGTCTCTGAGAATTCAGTCATGAATGATGTCACAATGGTAGATATTGTGGTGGAGTCCTCTCCAGTTAAACTGCTATCTGAGCCTCATGGGGATGCTTGTTCTGATGACTGTACACAAGAGATAGATAATGACAGAATTTCTCGTAAGAACCATACAGAACCCTACATGACAACTATACAAATATTATTTGTAAAAATAACTATGTATTTGAAAGTGAGAATAGTCCATAATATTGTGGGAATCCAACAAAATCCAAATTTACTATACCAGATGGACTTGGAGGACTTTTGGGATATATTCTCACTGTTGCTAGTGCATGTGTAATACATCATTCATGTTCCTATTATATTTCTAAGATACTCTACTAAAGTGAATTTTCTTTAACTGCATGTAATCCTAAGCAGTTGGCTGTATGCAAAAGAAGGATGATGAAGAAACATATGACACAGATGTTTATGGAATAGCAAAAATGTTAAATGCCATTGTAAAAAATGCGGGCCTCACTCTCTCTCCAGTGAAAATCAGCTCGGAGCATCATGCCAATGCCGGCACTATTGATTCTACACTGGTTCAGTCCGATGCTGTAGAGCAAGATGCGGATGATGGTGTCCTTTCTGGTAAGAGTCTTCAAATCCATAAATTATCAGTTAGGCCCTATTAATACCTAGAATATGGGATGGTATTGATTTTCTAGGACCAAATTGGATGCTTCTTTGCTTACCAAGGACAAATTGGTGATTGTTGCAGTTCACTTATAAATACTTATTTAATGCTCGGCATACCTTGTATGCTGATGATCTCCTTTTTGCAGTAAAACCTTTAATGGAAAAGATCACTGAAGAAAACAGTGCTGTCAATGACCCCACTGAGTTGGAACTAAGTGTTACAGTAGATGATGTGGGGCCCAGGCTTTCTTCAGTGAAAACCAGCTTTGAGTTTAATAGGGACACCAGTTCAATTGACGGTGCACTGATTCTACTGGAGAATAAGATGCAGGATGGTGGATTCTCCGGTAACAAATTGCACTACATTGTAAAAGATACAACAGTCATATATGTAAACACTACATTGTAGGCATCTACTTAACCATGGACAACCTTTCTGTTTTGTTATAAAGGCAATATTTTGAGCGGGAAGAGCGCAAAAGATAATTACAAAAATACCCCTACAATGGAGGATGTGGAGCTCAGCTTTTCCCCGGTGAAAATTACCCCCAGATCTGACATGGATGCCAGTCCAATTGATCATGTGCTAGTAACTCCTGAGGACGAGATTAAGAATGTCAAAGTTTCTGGTAAGCTCAATTCGAAATTCGAATTTCCAAATTATAAAAATGCTCATGCATGAGAGAAATGTATCATGTATTCTTGATAATGACGAGGCATATCCACTAGAGGCGAGATATGGCCATTTGAATTATGTTTTAGAGGGGTATTTCTAGGATATGCCTTTCTCTTTGGATTACAATGGGTAGTCTCATATTTTTTTTATTTGTTAATATTTCTTGCATATTCTCATTTTCACATATATTCTTGTAAAACAGATGGTTCTTAATATTTGTTAATATTACTGTGCACCAATTCAATCTGATATAGCTGTTTCTCTGTCACATATTGAAGGAGAGGATTTAGAAGCTTCAAATCAAACTGATACTACTGTCATTTCTTTTGGAGGAGAGATGGAGACCCAAAGCAAATTGACTAGTCAGGAAATGGCTGAGCTGGTAGAAGGGATGAGGCCTGAATGTGAATCAACTCCTGTTGATAAACAAGGTGAAGCCCGTGTAGAGGCCATTTCGACTGACTGTGCACCAATTCAATCTGACATAGCTGTTTCTCCATCTCATATCGAAGGAGAGGATTTAGAAGTTACAAATCAAACTGGTACTACAGTAATTTTTTTTGGAGAAGAGATGGAGACCCGAAGCAAATCAACTAGTCAGGAAATGGATGAGATGGTAGAAGGGATGAGGCCTGGGTGTGAATCAACTCCTGTTGATAAACAAGGTGGAGCCCTTGTAGGGGCCATTTCGCCTGACTGTACACCGATTCAATCTGATATAGCTGTTTCTCTGTCACATATTGAAGGAGAGGATTTAGAAGGTAATAATCAAACTGATACTACGGTTATTTCTTTTGGAGAAGAGATGGAGACCCAAAGCGTATTGACAAGTCAGGACATGGCTGAGCTGGCAGAAGGGATGAGGCCTGATTGTGAATCAACTCCTGTTGATAAACAAGGTGGAGTCCATGTAGGGGCCATTTCGCCTGACTGTACACCGATTCAATCTGATATAGCTGTTTCTCTGTCACATATTGAAGGAGAGGATTTAGAAGGTAATAATCAAACTGTTACTACGGTTATTTCTTTTGGAGAAGAGATGGAGACCCAAAGCGTATTGACAAGTCAGGACATGGCTGAGCTGGCAGAAGGGATGAGGCCTGATTGTGAATCAACTCTTGTTGATAAACAAGGTGGGGTTCATGTAGCGGCCATTTCGACTGGCTGTGCACCAATTCATTCTAATATAGCTGTTTCTCTGTCACATGTTGAAGTAGAGGATTTAGAAGCTGCCAATCAAACTGTTACTACGGTCATTTCTTTTGGAGAAGAGATGGAGACCCGAAGCAAATCGACTAGTCAGGAAATGACTGAGCTGGTAGAAGGGATGAGGCCTGAGTGGGAATCAACTCCTGTTGATAAACAAGGTGGAGCCGATGTAGGGGCCATTTCCCCTGACTGTTCTCCGATTCAATCTGATATAGCTGTTTCTCTGTCACATATTGAAGGAGAGGATTTAGAAGGTAATAATCAAACTGATACTACTGTTATTTCTTTTGGAGAAGAAATGGAGACCCAAAGCGACTCGACAAGTCAGGAAATGGCTGAGCTGGCAGAAGGGAGGAGGCCTCAGTGTGATTTAACTCCTGTTGATAAACAAGGTGGTGTCCATGTAGGGGCCATTTCGATTGACTGTGCACCAAATCAATCTGAAATAGCTATTTCTCTGTCACATATTGAAGTAGAGGATTTAGAAGCTGCAAATCAAACTGTTACTAGGGTCATTTCTTTTGGAGAAGAGATAGAGACCCAAAGCGAAACGACAAGTCAGGAAATGGCTGAGCTGGCAGAAGGGGTGAGGCCTGAGTGTGAACCAACTCCTGTTGATAAACAAGGTGGGGTCCATGTAGGGGCCATTTCGACTGACTGTGTACCAATTCAGTCTGGTATGGCTGTTTCTCTGTCACATATTGAAGTAGAGGATTTAGAAGTTACGAATCAAACTGATACTACGGTCATTTCTTTTGGAGAAAAGATGGAGACCCAAAGCAAATCAACTAGTCAGGAAATGGCTGAGCTGATAGAAGGTATGAGGCCTGAGTGGGAATCTAGTCCTGTTGATGAACAAAGTGGAGCCCATGTAGGGGCCATTTTGCCTGACTGTGCACCGATTCAATCTGAAATAGCTGTTTCTCTGTCACATATTGAAGGAGAGGATTTAAAAGGTAATAATGAAACTGATACTACGGTTATTTCTTTTGGAGAAAAGATAGAGACCCGAAGCGAATCAACAAGTCAGGAAATGGCTGAGCTGGCAGAAGGGATGAGGCCGGAGTGTGAATCAACTCCTGTTGATAAACAAGGTGGGGTCCATGCAGGGGCCATTTCGACTGACTGTACACCAATTCAATCTGATATAGCTGTTTCTCTGTCACATATTGAAGTAGAGGATTTAGAAGCTGCAAATCAAAATGTTACTACGGTCATTTCTTTTGGAGAAGAGATGGAGACCCGAAGCAAATCGACTAGTCAGGAAATGTCTGATTTGGTTGAGGCTGAAAACAAAACAGCGGAAGTGATTGGTGCCTCATTAGTGATTGCCGAGGCTTCTTCGGCTGATAAATTGTCTCAGAATTTTGGTAAAAGCTAATTCCACCTGATTTGCTCCTTTTATGTAGTGAGGTTTTTCACTTTTCAGCCTGGGACTTCCCTTTTTTTTTTTTGGTGGGGGGGTACACAAGGAAAGCTCCCAGGCTGTTGGGTACTAGTACCCAAGTACCCAAATTCATCCATCAAGACAAGCAAACCCCAAAAAGCAAGTTTAACATAAGAATAAAATAGTCTTCAAGCCGGGAGGCAACTGGTAGTCTGGTATGTGTCATCCTAACACGCTTCGGAATATGATATAATAAAAAAATGAAGTACACCCTTGACTCAGATTTGTTTGGCATTATATTTATTTGTTAATTTCAAATCATGACAGGTCGTGTTTAGATGATGATTTGCTCTGTTTCTTTTTAGGTGATGATGTATCAGCTCCGCAATTGGATGATGTACTGCAGTGTACTTTGACTGAGAGCAAAGATCTCAAACCAGGTTTGCTGGAATTTGGAAATGGGGAAAAGACTTGCTCTTCATCAAAGTGCAGTTTGAAAGAGGAAAATGTTACTGGAGTTACTCTGGGTGATTTGTCTCCAAATGTAAAATTTGACACTATGAAAGAGCCTCAAGTCAAATTTATCGTTCCAGAAAAATTGACAAGAGAAGATAAGAATAGCTTTGAATCCCCTTCTGCTTGTGCTTCGGGGACTGTTGTGGTACTCTCTCTCATCTCCCTCTAGCATTTCTGAACGATTTCACTATTACTGTTGCAAATTTTGTACTTCATATCTTCGTAAAATTTAGTAGCACTTTAGTACAATATTCTGACTTGAGAATCTCCTTTTCCTCTCTCTTGCTCTCACATTTTCTCCATCATGAAATGTAGGATGTGAAAACTGAAGATTTGAAGAAGAGATATGGTGTCAGTGGTTCAAATATTCATTCTCCTAGCACTTCTAAAGTAGTCGTGGTACATTCTCTCTCTCTCTCTCTCTCGGTCTATTTTCAACTTTCTCTATATATGTGTGCATGTGTGTTGTATCATTTTGTCAAAGGTTATTGTATAATTGCATGCATGCATGCATATATGTATGTATGTATGTATGTATGTAGAGAATAATCTTTTGAATAATTGTATCATGCAGTTGAATGAAGTTCTTAATAACACAACTTGTGTGGAGAAAAATGCTGAACTGCCAGATCTGAATATGCCACAGTCAGCAACTGCACCATCTCAGGAATCAATGACAGAGGCTCAGAAAATGCAGTTGCGGGCACAAATTTTTGTTTATGGCTGTCTCGTGTAAGCTTATCCTTCTCTGCTAATTGGTTTCTCTAATGATTACTGCGTCAGTGCCTGTACCAATCGTCTCCATTTGCCGTTAGGATTGAGAATTGTTGATCCAAATGCATTACCAACCCAAGTAAACATGTTGTGGTCAGCTGGTTCAAGAGGTTAACAGGTCATTTTTTGGGTCAGGATATCATAACCTGCTGGCTAATCTTGTCAACCTGACTTTGGAACTCGACCTGATTTATTGACATCCCCATTTGCCAGAACTTAATTTAAGAACCTTACTAGGATACGTAGTGCAATTAAATGCAGGATTAGCTGAAAGGTTGAAAACTAAATAAAAAAATTGTAAATTGAAAAGATCTAAGTTAGTGAAAATAAGCTCACAGGCATTTCATGAGCTTAACCTCAATACTGCTGGATTGGTTATAAATGACGAATAAGAACTGTTGATCTCGATCTACTTTTTTGGTCCAGCATTCACTTTCCACATAACTTAGTTCATTTCATATACGATCAAGATATTGAAAATTGTCGAAAAACTGAAAATAAATGCACCAAAATAATTCATTTTCAACTTCTTGATCTTACACTGAACACACTTGAAAAATTAAGTTGGAATGCCATGCTTCTTTATTCAAGTAGATAATCTATAGTTCCACCTCTTGTTATGAAGCTGTCTGACTATTTTCGAGGTTAAGCTCACAAATGCTCTTGGTGAGATTAAGCTCATATTAACTTTACTAATTTGAAAATCGAAGACATTCATGAGGCACTGTCTATTTCTTTTTCCTTTTTTGAACTTTCTTTTCAGCGATGGATCCCTTCCGATAGAAGTTTACATGGCAAGATCCTTTGAAGAATCTGGTTAGTTCAGTCTCTGTTACTGTTTAATCCAGAAACCCTGTTAGGTCGTCTCATGTACCATTTGGGTCCCTTTTTGTTTTCTTCTTTATCTGTTAAGAATGTTAACCATAGCAGAGACATATTTTAGTTTACAAAATTTCCTAGAGAGGTATCAGTGGGTGCCGAGGTATCAGTGTGCACCCAATCGCCCAACTACTTACCGAGTCCACATCTTCTGCATTAACTCAAAAGAGCATCTTTTGAGTTTAATGCATCTCGGCCGTCTGATCAGGATCCAAGCCAATCCGGCCCACACCTATAACGCACGGGCCCTTTAATATTAGTGCGGATCTCAATCAGATGGTCCAGATCTATTAATGCACGTTCCGTTAATGCAGAGGATATGAATTCCTACTTACCTGAACCATACCTGATAAGGTGGTTTTTGTCAAGATTTTCCTAACTGATAGAATATAGGAACGTAAAAGACTTGAGCCGACTCTCTGTACATTGATTATTTTTAGGCAATTTGTAGTTGTTGACACCAAGCACGTCACATAATGATACATATGAAACTGTGTTGGACTATCCTTGTCCTATGATGTTGCTTTATTTTGTATTTTCATATTAGCTCATCGTTGTATGTTTAATGTTCTATTAATAATGTAATAATACTTTCATAACAAACTTAATTCTTTCATTAGTACATTTGTAAATTGCTAGTCAAACTTGACTTTAAATAATTCAAATTTATCAGAATTGCCCATTAATTTAATGACCCATATTCCTTAAATTTATCTATCATCAATTATCTTCACGTGTAATGGGTACGGTACGGTAAGACAAATTCTAGGTGGTGACAGCAATCAAAATATCTGTCACTACCAAACTTGCTAGCTGCCTTTTACACACATAAAGGAAGTTTTGTCACACTGCTTTCTTTGAGATTGTTCTTTGAAAAGTCTTATTAAGATTTGCTGTTGTGAACAGAGAGATGCATATGGGAGCCACTTTGGCATGCATATTCAGAGATGCTTAAAAACCGAAGTCCTCTCAGTTTTGGCAAGACACCTACTCTTTCAGGTCCTTTTTGTCTTAATTTGTACACTGATTTGTGAAAAAATCTCTTACAACTTGGACTAAAAAACAAGATGCTTCCTATTAGAAACTAGAAGTAGAAAGGCAAGTCTGAATTAGCTGTCGTAGTTGTGACGGCACTTTAACTATTGTACATGATCTGATTTGTCAGATTCAGATCAAACGCAACAGAGTAACAGATTCTCTGTGGCTTTTTAGAGGGGTTCTCAGGATCTGAGTCCGATCCCAATCTGACGGCTGAGATTGCGTGCCATAGTTGTTGCATCATTGCAACTATGGCAGTCCGTGTGAACTCATAAGAAGACCTATAATATTAATCTTGATATGTGATAGGAATAAAGATTCAAGTGAGTTAAGCTAATAAGTCCTCAAATTTGTGTATAATTTCCAAGTAGATTTATTTTCTGACAGAACTCATCTTCAAGTCTAAAAATAATAATAAAAGTAAAGGGATGGCTAAGGTTCTTTATAAAGGTCCAAACAGCCGATCCGAACCGCTCAACATGATATCCATATTGAAGTGTGCTTGGAGACAAAATTTTATATTATTTGGAGTTTTTTTACTATTATTTTAGAATTTTGCAGGTTCTCGACTGAAAAAATCTGCAAGAAGGACAATACAAAATGATACGAGCTTCATCTCTCCTTATTTTAATTGGTCTCCTGCTCCTTCAAGTTTTCAACCCTTTTCTTGGCATTTCTCTCCACAAAGCCGAGCAGGGCAAGAACCACTTCAGCCCATTAGGGTCAGAGTTGAGTCAGAAAAGCCAAGTAGAAGAAGAAAGAGATCATCTAAAGATGAGGTGTGTTCTCCTGGTCAGAACTATGTAGGGAGAAATGCAAATCTTATTGCTGCTGCAACAAATAATGTTACACCGGATTTCAATGTTCAGACTTTTCCTGTACCTTTAAGCCCTGTACCGACATATGCTACACATTCTACGAAAGGGAAAGCAGGACTGGTGCAAGCGGCCAGTTCTACGCATGGTTCCATTGTTCAATCGAGACCTACTTCTGAAGACCTTATTAACAGATCTGCCTTTTTGTGTGCTGCATTGCCTGTGTTTCAGTTACAATCACCATCAGGATATTACCAAATTGCCCCTCCAGCACCAAGTTGTGTTTTGGTTGATGAGTCAAGTCAACAAGCCAAGGAGTTGAGTGTCAGGCCCTCTGAGACACTTCACCATAGCCAAGGATTGCAGGAAACAGTAACTACTGACAAGAGTTCTAGTACTGATCCAAAAGATGAAGTTGCAACTGTACTTGTAGTTGCAGCAGCTGAGTCTGTTACGAAAGCTGCTGCTGTGGCCAGGTTGGCCTCTGAGGCTGCGAGATTGGCCTCGGAAGCTGCTTTACAAGCACAGTTACTAGCCGATGAGGCCATGAGCTTGATGGATCCAAATCCAGGTATGGAATTCGAGATGGTTACACCAGCCAAGGTCTTGAAATCCAAGGATAAGGTGGATGGGTCCCACACAATTGTTTCTGCCATGAGAGAAGCTTCTAGAAGGCGGGTGAAGCTGGCTAGTGCAGCATGTAGAAGGGCTGAGAATATGGATACTATACTGAGAGCCGCAGAGATGGCTGCTGAGGCCGTGTCACAAGTGGGGCAAGTTCTGATGTTGGGAGGCCCTTTACCTTTCTCTATAGCTGATATGGTTGATACAATTGGTCGTGATCATTTGAGGGCGGTACAGAGTGGAGAAGCTGATGTGCCAAGAAGAGAGAAGGTGGTTGATATGGATCTTGCAACTCATAACAGAACCATGGTGGCCCAAGCAGGTGAGGCCTTGATGAGGGATCCAGTACCGTTTTCCTTTGGTCAAAGAGAGCTTACTGATGAGTCGAGATAAGAGGATATACCAGTACTTATCCTACTAATTTCACATTTTTAGGTCATCTAGAATGTTTTATTGATTGATCTTATTAATAGGACCTGGAGAGGATATATCAGTTGAAATTGGGGGAAATGTCATCAAGAAAGGTTCTCATGTTGAGGTAAGTTAAAATATAAATTGTGTCATTTTCCTACTGTTGTTTCTATCTGAGCCAGTCGTGTACCATACTTGGTAATGAGTACTAACTGATTAAATTTACATCTGAAATTTAACAATCAAAATTGCTGGTCTAACCTGGTTCCAGTTTCTGTTTACTTCCAGCCTTCTCTTTCTAGCTTTTATTGGCCTGTATTTTTTTTTCCTCTAAATATCAGGTGACAGGAGAAAAAGAGGGCCTTATTGGGGTATGGTTTGGGGCTATTGTTCTTGATTTGAAAGATGGAATGGCCCATATACGCTACACTGATCTTCCTTCATGTAAAGGTGTGCCTTGCTTCAAGTACTATAATCTTTTGTTAACATAGCATATTTTTGGTTGCTTTTCATTTATTGTTTTAGGTCAAATATTTCATGGCAAAATCCCGACCCACAACTAGTTTTTTTTTGTACTCAATATACCTTTTTGCTAGTCTAGCTTTTTTATATAATGTTAAATATTTTTTTCTGATGGAGTATACTTTCTATTGTTGGGTATAGTTATACAACTTTTTGTGTGTTTTACTTTAATGGCATCACTAGCATGCTTCATCCTTTTCCATTAGTTTATTGATTTTACTTTGTTTATTATGCTTTGCTTCGGACTATAGAAGAGTGGGTCCCAGTCGAAATGGAGAGTGGTGCAGCACCTATGGTACGGTTGGCTCATCCTGTCACTGCACTGAAACATGATGGTAATAGGAAGAGAAGAAGAGAAAATGAAAGCAGCTATTCTTGGTCTGTTGGAGATCATGTTGATGTTTGGATGAGAGATGGGTAGGTGCATGTACTATAGTGCTACTTTCTATAATCAAACTTGCATAGGAAAAATCAAGTTATGACTATTGTTACAATTTCATTTACATTTTGTTAAGGCATCTTGTCTTTGCATGATTTGTTTGTTTTAAAAATGAAATAACCAAACAAGTAGTGCTTCTATTTGTACTTTATCAATCTAATGCCTCCAGGTGGAGGCTTATTATTTCATTTTCTATAATAAATAATGCATATTGTTGTGTTTGTCTTTGTGATATACCCTCAGGTGGTGGGAATGCATAATTGCTAAAAAGCAGGATGATGAAGCGAAATATACTGTTCATTTACCTGGTAACTTTTTACAAATTATTCTTTTCCTGTTAGACAAAAGTCAATGCCTAATAAGCATTCTTCTGATTCATATGTTAAAATCCAAGGCAAATCATTGGTTGTTGGAGAATTGGATCTCAGACCTTCTCTTGTCTGGAAGAACGGAAGCTGGGTGGAGTGGGTCCGGGTGAAGGAAAGTTCTGAATTCAGTAAGGTACCAATTCATAATTTAAATATAAAATTTCTAGTAGTTGTAGAATTAAAAAAAGGGCGAAGGATCATTTATTTTAATGTCAATATTTCTTTAACTGTCAGGGTGATTCACCATTGAAGAAGCGGCAGAAAGTGTGCTCAACCCCTCATGATGCGGAGATCGTGATGCCAAAATCTAATCCCTCCACTAGTACCAAAATCCCGAAGACCCTTCACCAGTATCGTAGAGAAAGCACATCTTCAAGCAGTGAAACCAAACAAAAGAGAGAAGAGAGTGTTTCTGAGTCAAAACGAACGGGCCCCAGGGTCTGTTTTGGGGTCCCTCGCCCTAACAAAAAGACAAAAATTTTGGAGGTAACTCATGTCAGTAGACTCAGATTGGCAAAGGATTCCACTCTGGTGCCAAATTCAAACAGAAGAGAGAAATGGCAGAAGCCTCTGACCAAGATACCTGAGCCCAGTAAAGGCCCAGATAGTAACTTGACTAAGGTCAGAGGGAAGAAGCCTATGACTGAGCCTGTGACCCAGAAAAGGGTATTCTCTTCTACTATGCTTGGAGGTCAAAATGGTACTTCTCGCAGGAAAGGGGTTCTGAATGTTGTTGGCACTGGAACCTCAGATAGGGCTGGAAAATCTATTGCGGCTGACGCGGCGTCCACTGAGCCAAGGAGATCTGGTCGTAAGGTTAAGCCTACCTCAAGGGTATGCCATTTATAAAGTATCTTTACTTCATTTCATTGTTTTTCTTTTACTGTTACTGGTATTTGCAGGCTTGACTATAAATCCCTTATTCCCTTAAATTAAACAGAGAAATGATGTCTTGCCTGTGAGGAACCTGGTGTTACAATTTATGGACATAATAAACACTTTATCAGCTATATTTTTTGGCCACAGCTTGATCCTTCATCCCAGAAATTCTTTTACTTGTTGAGAATACTCTATTGCATCCTTCGTCTTGCTAGCATTCCTTGTCGACTTCATGTTTCTGACCTTTTTTATTGTATGAATAGCTTTTGGAGGGATTAGCAACAGATGGTTTAATGTCCAAGATCCCTGGCGCGGGTTCTATAAAGGGTTCGGTCTCTTTAAAAGGTACCATGTTATTTTATTCTATTGAAGTCGATTTTTACTAAACTTTTTTTTATTAAATTTTGAGTTGCATATCTCTTGAAAAACTAATAATTGGCCTATTGTAATCAGAGAGCTTAAATTATGATTCTTAATAAATGTTTTGACGAGATTTGAGCAGGAACTTCCTTATGTTCTGACATTTTTTCTTTCAAATGTTGACATCTAAGCAGGACCAACCCGTCAGTAAGGCAGGAGAAAGTGGTTAGATTTTTGTAAATAAAAAGCTCCTTATAACACCATGGATATCAAACATTTTGTTTTACTATGAAAGATTTCTAGCAGCTATCTGGCTTAAAGTGAACCCTCCCAATGACCCTTCTTTTTATTTTTGTTCATAGCAAGTCAATATAGGTACATCTATACTTGCTTTTGAAAAGCATCAGTCAGAAAATTTCTTGGTTTTTTGTTATTATGGTTGTATTAGAAGTAGCTTGCTAGTTATTGATGATTTTGTGGTGCATGTTATTCAAAGCGTTGTATCTTAACATTCATGCCAACTGAACAACTTAAACCTGGAAGACTAATTTCTCAGTACTGTAAATGTTTGTTTGCATTGGAGATACAAGTTTTATTTTATGTGAAGAACTAAAATAAAATTTAAAAAAAGAATGTAAAGCAAAGTTCCTCACAAAACCCACCGGAATGAAGAAATCATGGAAAATAAAAAAAATAAAAAAATAGCTTATGTAATTAGAAGGTTCCATTATAAATTAATGGTGTTATTTAATTGAAAATTATAATTAATTTGAGACATCTTACATGCATTTACATTTCATTCATTTATCTCGTTGAAATTAAGTGTCATTTGAGGCATTTTAAGATGAATAGCGTCTAAAACAGATGGTCCAATTGTGCATTTTGGATTATGAATTTCTTCTCGTTTATGGTTAGAAAATCATATACAAAATGAAGTTGACTGTTAATTATTCGATTTGATAATGATAATTGAAAACATAAATATATGATAAAGATGCCCGTGAGATATGTGAAGTGGTGGAAGAATTCTGGCATAAGCAACAACCGCACTAGGTACGTACCACCGATGATACCATACTTGATTTTTCTTTTGTTTCTTTTTTTTGTTGAAGGGTCCGCACCTCAACATATTTTAGATACTATTTTTTGAAAATTGAACCTGTGTCTTTTCGAAGAGAGACGAGAACTCATGCCATTATACTAAACCTGCAATTCTTAATTTTAAAACTGAACAAAGGTGAAATTTAAAAAAGAGTGAGACAATGATACTATGTATAGCACAAATTAGTATGTACTATATTAAAACTGTTCAACATGATTTCATATGAAAATGTACTTGCATATTAAATTTTATATTTTTTTGAATTTTTTTAACTATTTTTTTTAGGTAGAAAATTACTACTTTTAAATGGATGATGTATTTACTATTACAACAATAAAAAGTTTGGTGTTTTTCAGATATACTGAGAAATTTAGGATGCTAATTGCAAATATATTGCTTTCTTTTTCGTTGAAAAATGACAAATAGTGGGTCATACATCGAAACGATTCCCTTCTGTTGCAGATGGCAACTAGAAATAAATATCACTGCTAATATATTGCTTATACTTTGCAAATTGTTTAGATCAGAAATGTTGAGCTATGCGAAGAAACAATCATATATAATGTCAGAGAAAGGTGCTTCAGCTGACAGAGTCAGTACCAGTATTGTTAGATCAATGGTTGCCTTAACCGGCATGCCTCAATTGTTCTTGTTTTTCCCTTCTTTCGGTTGATAAAAGCCTGTGTAGCAGCTCTAGAAACTCATGCAGTAAGCTTGCTTCTTCTTTTCCCTTCATTTTCTCTCTTTTCAAAATGATATTTGTTAGTTGGCACTTAAATTTTTTATTAAATATAGAAAATATAGATTGAGGAACTGAAATTTGAACCCAAATCTTCATAATTATAAGGTAAAGAAAGTACTAACTACTAAGTTACAACTACACATATAATATTTTATGAGGGAGCTAGAGGTGAAAACGGTATGGATAATATCCAATCCGTATTATGATCCGTATTCGAAAAATTAGATGTGGATATCCGATATCCGAATATCCGTGTGGATATGGATACTGATATAGTTTTACGTTTCAATTATCCGTATCTGAATATTAGATTTATACCATATGTTTTAATGAGGGCTCAAATGCCCCATTACTTCATGCTCCAATCGTACTCCAACATTTTTATCTTCAATTTCAAAGTTCAAACAGACGATCCGAACCGCTTAACATGATATCCACATTTAAATATGATTGGAGACCAAATTTTATATTTTTTGGAAATTTTTTACTATTTTTTAAGATAGGTACAAAATAATTATTTTTAGATGGTCCACAATATCCTGAAAAACATGGATTTTGTACCTATTTTAAAAAATAGTAAAAAGTTTCCAAAAAATATAAAATTTGGTCTCCAATCATATTTAAACGTGGATATCACGTTGAGCGGTTCGGATCGTCTGTTTGAACTTTGAAATTGAAGATAAAGATGTTGGAGTACGATTGGAGCATGAAGCAATGGGGCATTTGAGCCCTCCTCTATTTTAATATATATTATGAAAAAAAATGTTATTCACCATTATAATTAGATAAATATTATGAACTTTAGTATTTTTTTAATAAGTATTTGATCCGATCTGTATCTGTATCCGGAAAATTAAAAAAGAATATAGATATGGTTTTACCACTGTCCACTCTTCCGTTTTCAACTCTGGAGGGAGCTGAACTATATAAATATTTTTAAAAATTATAAAAATATAAAAACTAAAATTACTAATTTGTACTTGTAGAGGTGACTTAACCATCCGTGACATTAATTTAGATACGCCTCTGATTGGGGCACCGGATGACGTGCCACTCCTTTTTCTAATACATATGGGTGTCAACATCCAATGCAGTATGTGGCAATCAAGCGCGCATGTAAACAAACATGCTACCTGCCAATTCAGCTCATGTACAATGAATGCTACACAAATCAAGTAACAAGGAATGCATCTTGTTCTTATTGAGAAGAGAATGCACATAATTTTGATACAAAAAGTTGAATAGGCGTTGCAGAAATATTTTCCATGCATAATTTTCTCGTGCACTTTGTAATTGTGGAATGTTGAAAAGAAAATTCACTTGCAAATTGAGGGAAGTCTAGTGTAATTTCTTATATTTACTAGATCTTCAAATTATGCTCTTTTCTTCTTTATGTAGAGGTTTAAATTGTGTGTAAGAAATTTCTTGATTTTGTAGGGGTATATAGGAAAAAGTTGTTTCCTCTGATGTATAATATTCCGATTACCTAGTTTTAGGGCTGCACAAAAAATTCGTAGTTCGTAATTCGATTCGAGTTTGATTCGAAAAAGTTCGGAAAAAATTCGATTCGAAATTGAGTTCGTTCGAAATTATTTCAAACCAAACTTAGTTCGAAATTAATTCAAACCAAACTCAAACTAGACCTAGTTCGTTCGAAATAGGTTCGCAAACCAAATTTAGTTCAAAATTAACTCAAACGTGAACCGTTAATTTCTGCTGATAACTTATGTTCACTGATGAAAATATAAGCCGTCCAGTCCATAATTGCTTTGAATTCTGACTTCTGAAACAGAAAGCCCGGTCCAATTACAAGCTCAAATTAAAAAATTCACATGTTTATACCAGAAATTTTGCTTTTTATGGTAGGATTCTAAGTTTTTCGGGTAATCCAGTCTCAACTCTCTCGTTTTTTTCTTTGTTTTGATAAGTTATTATTAATTTGATAAATTTGTTCAATTAATTTCAGCTTTAAGAAACTATTAAATAATAAATAATAAATAATAAATAAATAAAATAAATATTGTACCTTGATCAAATTTTTGACAGGAATACATTTTTTGGCATTTTTTGCATTTATTTTCGGACCGTTCGTTTTACCGCGGGAATTCAACGGTCGATCTACAACAAAATCATTCCAAATCTGATCTAGAATGATCAAGGTACAATATTGAACGTGACCAACATAAAAGTTCGGAAGTTTTATTATGTATGAGCTTTGATCCAACACGAAATGTTTATGGCCATACGATGCTTCAATTTTCGATCAACTAGATGGATGGGTAAATGAAAACAAAATTTTATCAAACTTTCATGGAGGACGATAAATGCAATGCTCTTTGATTTCAACGGCCCCGATTGGTCAACGGACGACATGTTTACGTGCGCCTTTATTAACTTAGAAAGCAAAAGTATATGTTTCATGAGACATAAACTCTTGCCTTGTGAGTTAATGAAGGCGCACGAAAATATATCGTATGTGGTTCGATCGGGACCGTTCAAATCAAAGAGCACTGCATTTATCATCTTCCATGAAAGTTTGATAAAATTTTGTTTTGATTTACCCATCCATATAGTTGATCAAAAATTGAAGCATCGTGTGGCCATAAACATTTCGTGTTGAATCAAGGCTCATACATAATAAAACTTCTGAACTTTTATGTTGGTTACGTTCAATATTGCACCTTGATCATTCTAGATCAGATTTGGAATGATTTTGTTGCAGATCGACCGTTGAATTCCCGCGGTAAAACGAACGGTCCGAAAATAAATGCAAAAAAATGTATTGCTGTCAAAAAAATGAAAAAAATGCTGTCAAAAAAATGATCAAGGTACAATATTTCTTTTATATGTCTAAAAAATGCAAAAAATGCTGTTATTGATCAGCTATTCATTTAGAAAAAAAAATTATATGTATTGCTGTAAAAAAAATTCTAAAAATGCAAAAAATACTTATTTATTTGATAAAAAAAATAAAAATAAAAATAAAAACATGCAAAAGTAAAAAAAATGTAAAAAGTTTGAAAATATATATTTTTATTTTTTTCCAAATTATTTGCTACCTAATTTTATTTTCTATCACTGCAATGCAATTTTAGACTCACTCAATAAAATATTAACTAAGCGAGTGACCCCAGTGGAAACAAGAAGACCAAGAGAATAAATTGCATATTACAAGACACTCATTATGAGTTTTCTTATATACTATTTTGCTGAAGTGTACTGACTTGTGCTCTTTCTATCTCTAGATTGGAGGTGTACTTAAGATGTTAGGGTTATATCACTTGTTCAACAATCGTAAGTCGTGTACTGACTTTTGCTGAAGTGTACTGACTTGTGTTGTAATTTCGCACTATGGCCCAGTCAGAAGTCGTAAATCGTAAGTCGTAACAAAGTTCGTAAATGTTCGAAATTGAGTTCGTAAAAAATTCGGTTCGAAATTGGGTTCGTTCGAAATTAATTCAAACCAAACCTAGTTCGAAATTAATTCAAACCAAACTCAAACTGGAGGTAAGTTCGATTCGGTTCGGTTCGTTTGCAGCCCTACCTAGTTTTGTATATTTTAGGTTCTTTCAGGGTGCATGTGAATATTTTTTAATTATAAAAACAGTTAAGAGTTGTTATCCCGTGAAACCCATGATTTTTTTTTAATAAAAATTACTAGTTCCCAGATTACAACAGAGGTGCCCGCATATTTTAATCTCTTGATTATAAGCATATTATTCAAGATCGAGCACTTGTATTATTCAAGATCACCTAAATAATGGATATTTCCATATGAATCTTGATGTAATTGTAAAAGCATGTAATAGTTTGAACTGCCATGCAGGGTATGATAGATGAGTAGGGTTAAAATGCTCCAATTATATCTTACATTCTTATTTATGTTTTCAAAATTCAAATAATCAATTCAAACAAGTTAATATGATATTAATATTAAAATATAATTGGGACCACATTTTATATTTTTGAAATATTTTTTACTATTTTTTAGATAGGTACAAAAGGATGGTCCAGAATCTTCTGATTTTGTACCTATCTACAAAAATAATAAAATTTGGTTTCTATACATATAATATGGAGATCATATTGAGCTGTTCAAATCGAGCACTTGTACTTTGAAAACGGAGATAATGGTGTGGGGTATAAGTGGGAGGGAAAGAAAACAATGGGGATGTATATGCCAATTTCGAAAATTTATAAGGGTGTGTATGCAAATATTGCAATTCTAGTTGGTTGACAATTGCCACTTGGCAGTTGGCACGCCATCCAACATTGGCACGCGGGCACAATGCACCGAACTAACAACAGAAAAGTAGTTACTGAGACAGAAATGTGTTAATTAAAATATGGAATATAATAATAATAATAATCTTCATCTCTCTCTGTCAGTAGCGTTGATATATAATAAATTTGAATGTTTTTTCTTGTTAAATTATTCGGCGTCCCTAGTCGGCTAGACATGAGACCTCCTTTTCTTTAACCAAACTTTAATAAAGAGAATTTTTCTTTGGCCGCAAAAAGGGTATAAGCACCGTTTTTTGGCCGTCGATACACACTTCTTTTTTCTTTTGGATAAATTTTTCTAGAGGAGGGTTCAAATGCCTCCATTTTTCATGCCTCCACCATGCCTCCATTTTTAAAAACTTTAATAACTCAAAATTTAAAACTTAAAAGTCAAAAGAAAACCGTTGGATATGATCTACATTATTTTATCTATGCATGTGTAAAAAATTATCACATTTCAATTTTATTTTGGTTGTCATCAAGAGCTTGTAAAAAAACGTACTAATGTGGACAATTTCTAGACGTTGATTTTTCAACTTGTTGATTCGTATAAAAACAAAATCAAAATGTGATAATTTTTTATGAGCATATAGATAAAATGATGTAGATCATATCCAACGGTTTTCTTTTGACTTTTAAGTTTTAAATTTTGAGTTATTAAAGTTTTTAAAAATGGAGGCATGGTGGAGGCATGAAAAATGGAGGCATTTGAACCCTCCTCATTTTTCTATTAGCTACTTTTTCTACTTATATTTATTACAAGCTAAGGTAATGTCACTGTCTATGCAACTGCTGTCTTACAACTAGGGTGAAGACAGTATAGATAATATCTGATTCGTATTCAATTTGTATTTGAAAAATTAAATATGGGTATTTGATATCCGAATATCCGTGTGGATATGGATACTGATATGGTTTTACGTTTCAATTATCTGTATCCGAATAGTAGAATATATCATATATTTTAATATATATTATGAAAGAAATATTGTTATTCACCATTAAAATTAGATAAATATTATAAACTTTGGTATTTTTTAATATTATTTTAATAAATATCCGATTTGATCCGTATCCGTATTTGTATCCAGCTGATATCCAATCCGTATCTATATCCGAAAAATTAAAAAGAGATATGAATATAATTTTACCACTATTCGCTCCGTATTCGCTCCGTTTTCACCCCTACTTACAACACATGCGAAATTAAAATAAAATAAAATTAGAGACGCTGAATTATTTTATAATAAATTAAAAGTATAAGTACTTATAAAGATGATAAATTATAAAGGATAATAGTATTAATTTATAAATCATAAAATATCTAAGCCACTCCTAATTAGACTTTAGATTTGCCCATGCTTTACAACTGAGTATGATAAAAAAAAAACATAAATCTCTTGAAAATAGCAGTTACTTAATGAGGACCTACTAGACACGAACAATGAACTGCAAAAACAAAAAAAATTCATCAAGTATAATTAGTTTCATATCACTATTATAAGCATCTTGATTTGGTGAGTTACTAGATATGAACTTGCTTCAGTCCATTTATTTAATTAAACTTTTAAGAGTATTTTTTTGTGATTAGAAAGTTAGAATGTGTTAAAAATTTTGTGGCTATAAAATCTAAAACTGAATTTGGACACACTTTCGAGACTGTCAACTAATGGTTTATAAAAAAAAAGAGGAAAATGTTTTTTGTGTATAAAAATTAGAGATCAAGTCACCCAACTATTTAATATCTAAAAATATTTATCTATTTCAAATTTCAAATTTGCAACCTCCTACACAAAAAACATTATCTTTGCTACTAGTTTAAAGAAAAAGAAGAAAAATATGTTATGGCTGTATTTTTAAAGGTGAAAATTCTAACATTTAAAAAAAAGTAACATGAACTGTATATATTTTTAGCCTATTTTTCTCTGTACTTTTTGGAATGGGCTTAGTACAATAAAAAGACACCAAAATATGTAATTTTCAAAATTAATACTATATTAATTTGCATACTTCATTTTTTTTTATGTTCAGCTAATGTCATTATTTAGGAACATATTTTACTAAATTGTTTCTTTCCCTTTCTAATCTAACTTTCTTAAGTTTCTTTAGAGAAAAAAAAGATCAATCTTATTAACAACAACAACGACAACAATTAAGTTTCTTTAGAGTTGGCTAGAAATGAAACCCAATCGTAGTCACAAGGTGAAGTAGATAGTAATAAAATAATAGTAAAAATAATAATAGTAGTAATACCAATAGTAATAATAATAATAATAATAATAATAATAATAATATAACTATATTATGTCTATACTATAGATTGTAGGAGCCAAAATCCTAAGATGTACATCATTAATTCCAAATCTCTAGTCATATGATCTAAAGCCTATAATACTATCCCTAAACACAACTAAACAATATTTCCCAAGTCATGGTTAGTACGTGAATCGCTAACTTCCATGCGCTCCTGTCCGAAGCCAACTCTTTGGATATTTTTTTTTTCTTCAAGTTCATTTTTACTGCTTCTCTCCATGTCAATCTTGGCTGACCTTTGCTTCTTATTGTGTTTTTGATACGACGTATAATTTCAGTACGCACCGGTATCTCAGGAGGCCTCCGTTAAAGATGCCCAACCAACTCAAGCAGTGTTAGATGAGTTTCTCTTCAATCGGTGCCTCAAAGTTTATCACGAAGATTTTCAAATGTAAAGTTTAGAAACTGTAGGTTTGATTATAGGCGATAGATAATAAGCTACGGTTCAAAGATAGGTTTCTGCAATTTTCAAATGTAGTTCCAAAAATTTGCAACTTTCTAATTGTCCAAGAATCATGAGATGGAGCACAAAATATGGAGCTAATTTTTTATTATTATAGATGAATACATCCACTAATAAAAAATCAAAATGTCAGAGGAAAAATCTCCCGGACCTAGTTGAATATTATGTGATTTGTATTATAAACTAATAAAATAATTTAGATGTAGTTACATTTTTAGGGTTCAAAACTACAAGACCCCCAAATATTATCAAAATATATACGAAATACATTCAATATTAGACACTTCTTTTTCAAAAATAAAACTAATATTTTACAAATATACCAAATGCATTCAATATTCGATGGATGTCGTATCAAATTAAGTTTGCATGATGTCCGGTCTAATTCATTCGATTTGTGTTAAAATTCATACAGACGGATTTAATTATGCATAAATTTAAATTGTCTTGTAAATCTAAGCCGTACGTCCTTGCTGATCTCAGTACGTATCAAACAATTTAGATCAGATATAGAATTTAATTTGTTCCCCATATCTATCATAACTCCATTTGAAAGCTTAGTTAAATATTTAAGCGTATCAGGGTTAATGAAAATTGGAATTTGAAAGCTTGATCTCTATTTTTCTTTCAAAAAAATATATTTAAGTGTATCCGCCTTACAATTTTTCACAAAAAAAACAATTACAATTTATACTGTAATTAAAGTTCTATCTTTGAGTGAGCAAGGAAATCATCTTAATTTATTATATCATTTAATGATCTCAAATAATTAATATTGTAGCTGAAAAAGAGGGGACAGTGTGTAGAAAATTAGAAAACGATATCTCACATGGCTAGTTATTTTCCAAACAACTCCAAAGTTGACATTTGATCCTCCAATTATTTTTCAAAAACTTATCCAATATATTAGCTTCCATAATTTGGGGAGAAATTGGATGGAGAAAAGCTAAAGAGCTCAAGCCCTTGTTTAAAAGGCACAATTTTTGCCATCAATTAGGGTACAATTTGTCCCCGTTTAAATGGCACCTTTTCTCCCTTTTTAACGGTTTCAACGGCTAATGAATTAACCACCATCAGTGGCCAAATCAATGGGAATTGCTTTCTTGGAATTCGTGTGAACCGCGCTCACACCAGGAGCATATTGTCCGCTAATCAAGAAATTTTAGAAAGACATGACAAATAACACTTCATACTTGTAAATTAATTTGAATTCCAACCAAAACAAAAAATTGAGAAATCTCATTTAATCACCTGAATAATGTATGAATAACATCTGTATGAAATTTCTTTTTGAGAAATCCTACTTAATTTTTTATTTAGATAGATTCTTTTTTAAAGAAATTGCTTTCTAACGATTTTATATATGAGCTGGGCTATGGTGAGTTGCGAAGTAAGATGTCATTTTTACTTCACGCTCATATTTTTATTTTGAAAATCTAAACAACCGATCCGAACCGCTCAACATGTTCTCCATATTGAAAGGTGCTTGGAGACCAAATTTTATATTTTTTTGGAATTTTTTTACTATTTATTAAGCCACTTTGAAAATTGCTGATCGAATGGTCCAGAATTTTTTACTATTCACCCGGATCTGCGATTTTCAAAGTAGCTTAATAAATAGTAAAAAAATTCCAAAAAATGTAAAATTTGGTCTCCAAGCACATTTCAATATGGAGAACATGTTGAGCGGTTTGGATCAGTTGTTTAGATTTTCAAAATGGAATATAAGCGTGAAGTAAAATGACATTTTACTTCACAACTCACCATAGTCGATCTCTTTATATATATATATATATATATATATATAGAATGGCTAATATCAAAACGTTTGTTCCTGGACTTACAAACAAACGATTCAGTTCTCCACTTTCCAAAGTTCAAATAACAAATCCAAACCATTAGATGTTCAATCTATATTAAAATGTGCTTGGAGACTAAATTTTACATTTTTTGGAATTTTTTTACTATTTATTAAGCTGGTTTGAAAACCGTTGTTTTTCAATGCTGCAGAAATTTAATAAAAACAGCGGTTTTCAAACCAGCTTAATAAATAGTAAAAAAATTTCAAAAAATGTAAAATTTGATCTCCAAGCACATTTTAATATAGATTGAACATCTAACGGTTTGGATTTGTTGTTTGAACTTTGGAAAGTGGAGAACTGAATCGTTTTGATATTAGCCATTCTCTCTCTTTCTATATATATACATATATAGGGATGGGCTATGGTGAGCTATGGAGTAAAACAAGTTTTTACTCCACGCCTTATTATTTCCATTTTGAAAATCCAAACAACCGATCCGAACCGTTCAACATGATCTCTATATTGAAATGTGCTTGGAGACCAAATTTTACATTTTTTGGAATTTTTTTTACTATTTATTAAGCCACTTTGAAAATCGTTGATCCATTGGTCCAGAATTTTTTACTATTTTGCTACTGTTCACCTAGATCAGCGATTTTCAAAGTGGCTTAATAAATAGTAAAAAAATTCCAAAAAATGTAAAATTTGGTCTTCAAGCACATTTCAATATGGAGATCATGTTGAGCTGTTCGGATCGGTTGTTTGGATTTCCAAAATAGAAATATGACGTGAAGTACAAACTTGTTTTACTCCATAGCTCACCATAGCCCATCCCATATATATATAGAGTAGAACTAGGGTGTTCCTAAGCTCCCCAAGCCCTTCCGTGAGCTCGACTCTAAAACCTATCGAATTCACTTTAAACGACATTTCCAAATTGTTAGATATTCAATCTATATTAAAATGTGCTTGGAGACCAAATTTTACATTTTTTGGAATTTTTTTACTATTCATTAAGATGGTTTGAAAATCGTTGTTTTTCAATGGTGCAGAATTTTAATAAAAACAGCGATTTTCAAACCATCTTAATAAATAGTAAAAAATTCCAAAAAATGTAAAATTTGGTCTCCAAGCACATTTTAATATAGATTGAACATCTAACGGTTTGGAAATGTCGTTTGAAGTCAATTCGATAGGTTTTAGAGCCGAGCTCACGAAGGGCTTGGTGAGCTTAGGAACACCCTAATTCTTGGGCTATGATACATTGCAATGTATATGCCCTCTTGTACATTGGACTACAAGCCGTTGGATTTGAAGTTCAATTAGTCGATCTAAAGGGCTCAACATGTTCTCCATATCAATATGTGCTTGGAGACCAAATTTTATATTTTTTGGAAATTTTTTACTATTTTTTTAGAATTTTTGAAAACACTGTTTTTCAGAAATTTCTGAACCATAGAAAAACAGTGAATTTCAAAAATTCTAAAAAAATAGCAAATAATTTTCAAAAAATGTAAAATTTGATCTCCAAATAAATTTTAATATAGATATCAAATTGAATTGTTTGAATCGATTGTTTTGAAGTCAAAACTAATAATAATTTATATTATAATGTATAAGAGAGCATATAATTGCAATGCACCATAGCCCAACTCTCTCTCTCTCTCTCTCTCTCTCTATATATATATATATATATATTTGCAGCTTACTAACGATTTCTATTGGTTCTCGTTATCGTCACTAGGGGTGTTAATGGGTACGGTACGGGTCGGGTGGAGCCATTTTCATACCCATACCCATTAAATTTGACTTTACCCATATCCTACCCATACCCATTAAAAATTAACCTTACCCTACCCTACCCTCACCCGTTAATATTATCGGATAATGAAACGGTAGCGGATGAATAACGGATATTACTAATATAATAATTAGTTTTATTATATTTTACAAATTAAATATAAAAAACTCATTCATTTTAATTATATTTCTAATAAAAAATAAAAATGAATGTGCAATCAATTCCAATCAAATTGTTTTTTATAAAGGAAGAAAATTCAAAAACACAAATACATATTTAGGTGGGTTGGAAATTGAATTGAATATATATTTATATTTTATAATTACCCTATAGGGTAATCATTACCCATACCCTTACCAATTTAGTTAACGAAAAAAAATTCTTATCTATACCCACACCAAATAAGCTAACGAAAAAAAAATCTTACCCATACCCGCCTTATCGAATACGATACGGGTCGGGTAAACGGCTAAAAAGGTACCATTGACATCCCTAATCGTCACTATCTCTTATGTAATAATAATTGCTGATGTGGTCGCTAAAAGTAATTAAATTACATGCATGAGTGTAAAGATAAAATTAAAAATAACTTAATTTCTATTTAGTAATTGACATCTGTTTTTAATTTCTTCTTTTGGTCAATATACAACCTGTTTTCATATATCAAATATTACCCGCCTGATTTTGGTCAAAAATGTATTTAAAGTTTTAAACCACATCTACAAGTGTATCACAATTCACAAGTGAGTCTGACAGCACTAAAAGGCAACCTATTCATGCCATTGCAATTTGCAGCATTGCTTGGAAAGGTTTTCATAGCATGTGATTGTGGGCCCCACAAAGAAAAGGACGTTCATGGTCTAAATGAAATCATAATCATATCACATGCGTACAAAGAACACAACCATACAAGTATACAGTTAACTTATCAAATATTTATTTGGTTTAATATTTCCCTGATATTGGTCATGAACTCATGGGACACTGTTTACTATAGCTCGTGACATTTTGTGGATATATCCTTGATTTGATATGACAATATTCCCAAAGCCCTAAAATTACATTCTTGGGCCAATAAATAACTAGAATTCGGATCTTCTTCTAGAATCCGGCTCGGAGCCAGAATGAAAAGATCCAAAATCCGAGATCCATGAATATGGATTCGGAGACAAAAAAGGCTTAACAAAAGGTCTTAAAAAAGACAAACCTGACCCGAAATTGATTTTCACCGCCTTAATGCGGGATAACTATCAACGTGGTTACAATAACCGTTATATCTCTCATAACCGCACGAGATGGCGGTTATGGGGTTACCCTATATAAGGCATAAATGTCCATTAAACGGGGGTCGCAATTTTACACAGAAAGATATCGCATATGATGGAATCCAAATCTCTCAAAAGACCACCCGAGTTCTCAACTCGCTCACAGCTCGGCTTGCTACCTTGCTGCAAGACAAGCCCACCCCGGAATCTTTACCACATACGGCCTACTCTCCCCGTATCAATCCTAGAAAGTATATTATTTCTTTATGAAATTTGCTAATGTTTTGAATTATTGGATACAAATCATGCACGCTCGTGGATTAAAATAAAAGAATAACTAATTGCAATTTATTGAACCGATATTCCACATATAAAATAAATATATTTACACAGAAAAAAAAATATAATCCTCCGACGAAATTGTACGATTCATGCGAACAGCTGATGAAATTGTAATTTCCTTTTGTTCTTGTTTTTTCCTCCCCACATATCTCTTTCTAGTTTCTACGTCCTTTTCTACTAATTCTTGTGTTGTGTCCTACTCCTCCCTTTGTAGATATATTTTTTATTTATTGATCGATAGTACATTTATTGTCGCTATCAGAAAAAATCAATACATAAATAGACCTAGGCCAATAGTACAAATTACAAATTTCTAAATATATTTGAATTTGTATTTTCTTTAATTGGAGTAGCTAGCTCCATTGGGTTGTGCGGAGAATCTGTATTCCTTCATGTTATCTGAAAATATAATTAGAAAATTCCGACAATTCTTTAATTTTGACATGAATCTCAAAATAAACTTCTTATATCTACAATAGGCACTAATTTTTTTGACCCGGCTAGCACTAAATTTCAGTGTTCTAAATAGCGTGCTATAGCACCGCTATAGCGTTTTTGGACCCCAAACGCTACGCTATGACATCAAAATGCGCTATTTGCGCTATGGCCGCTATAGCGGTCCGCTATTTGCGCTATACAATATGTGTTACACCAAAAGGTATAGTACAAAGTTTCAGTACAGTAAACTGCACTTTTTAACCTTCAATACACTTTTCGGTTCAGACTGCAAGTATACAATCCTATCGAGTAGTATAAATTCGGGTATCGATCACAGGGACGGTTCAAGTCTTAACTAGAATTCTACCTAAATTAAATAAAGACTAGAAGTTGGAAAAGGTTGGTTTTGGTTTTTTATAATTCCTAACAATTCGATCACAGTAAATAAATGCAAGAAAGAAAATAAACTTGGTTTAATTCAAATGTAAAAAGGCGTTTCCAGGGTTATGACTTCATCTCAGTTTTGCCTCGAGGTACCCGGTCCGTGTAGTGTCCTACACGGGCCGTGTCCAATGTACACGGGCCGGGTACTGTCGTACACGGTCCGTGCGGCCCTCGAGTGAATGCAGCAGTTATTGTTTCTTAGTGTTGTTCCTTTGTGTAGGGTTCTACTGACCAGACCTAATGTTCCTAAACCTCAACTGTCGTCTGTTGGTTCATTAACTTGGTATGGAATTGCAATATGTGCCCTCGTCGGGTTCTAGACCTCAACTGTCGTATGTTGGTCTGAATTACCTAGTTGCTTGTTTGGTATACTAAAGGTAACCTCATTCCGTCGATATGAGGAAATGTTCACCTGTCGGCTACTACTTGGTTTCACCTTCCGGATCACTAATCCTACCTCATGTACTTAGTTTGGTTGAGAGATTATAAGGGCCAAAGTACCTTCTAGATGTGCGCATTCATCTAGTGGTAAACCGATAAAAATCAAACAACTTAGACTAAGCAATTAAATCAAACACAATCAAGCAAACACAAATTTCAACAAAAGAATCCAATAACTAACATGCAAAACAAAACATTCGATTACATCGATCACAACCCTAGAAACTAAAAGTCTACTCTAACATGATTAAAAAGCAAATAAAACAAATAAAGATAAAGGAGTTCATAGAAAAACTCGAAGAACAATGGAGATCCGTCGAAAACTCGCGTCTTTCGCTTCTCAACTTCGTCTCCAAGCCAAAGCCGTCAAGGCCAAACCCTAGCAAATGCCTCTCTGCTCCAGAATACCCCTCTGGTGCAAGAAATCCCGCTTATATGCTTTTCTGGCCGACCTTCCATCAATTAGCCTTGTTTCCAAATTCTGAATTTGTTTCCGAAAATGCTTGACACGGCCCGTGTGAAATTCTACACGGACCGTGTACCTGTGTCTCTAGCTCAGATTATAGATCTTCTCGCAAGCTTTCTGAAAAGTGGTTATACACTCAAAACGGAGTTACGAGTCAAAATCTATGACCGTTTTAATTTCGGGTGCTGAGATTGGTGTCCTGGTCGTGTCTGTGGTCGGGCAGAGGGTTGTACGGTCCGCATAAGAAGGTACACGGACCGTATATAAACCTTCTAATTCCATATTCTTCCTCGGTTTCACCCGTTTTCTGCAAAGTAAGAGCAAATACGCAGCAGTACCACATTCTATAGATATTCAATGAAATAAACACGATTTGACAGTTCTAAACACAGGTTTTGGTACAAAATACGGGTCAGAATATAGATAAGTTTGCGAGATATCAATATGGGTTTTTTTTTAAGCAATTTATATGGGTTTTAAATAAAGATAAAAAAAATCTCAAACCGAAATTGAATTTGTTACTACTTGCTACAGATAAATCAATTTGAAATTGGGAATAGAAATAGAAATTTGAATAGAAAAAAAGTCCAAACCAAAATTAAAATTTGAATAGAAAAAATAAATAAATTATGTCATGAATCATGATGCTTAAGATATTTTTAATAGAAAAAAATCGATAGTTTATGATATTACTATGGATATTTTGAATAGCAATTTGGACTTTGTACTGGTTCAATATAAATATTATAATTTATTAATTACTTTGGTGTTATTTATTATTCTATGAGACTTTAGATAATGTTGATATTTAGTACAAATATTGAATATACGAAATGTAAAAAAAAAACGCTATTTGAAATATATAGCTTCCGCTATAGCGACGCTATTCGCTATAGCTTTTTTTTTAGCCTTCCCGCTACGACGCTATAAACACTATTTAGAACCTTACTAAATTCATATCGTTCTTTTTTAATTGTACACTCAGGTACCTGAGGGGATATGGATCCGTGTGCAGGAGGGTGGAGGGGTGTGTATTTTCTAAAGTAACTCAAATTTTGAGTTTAGATCGGACCGTCTAATTAGGATTCGGGCTAATTCATTCTGGACGGAAATTCACGGGGCTCCTTCAATATTTGTGCGGATTATGATCCAATGGCCCGGATCTAAACGCAAAATTTGAGTTAGTTTAGAGGACATGATTTCGAGGGGTAGGATTTCTCTAAATTAATTCACCAGATTTCTATCGTCATGTCATGTGAGTGATTTTAATTTCAGATGTGCATGAAATCCAGCTAGAAATTAAAGCCCACATACTAATTAATTAGTAAATCTCTAGAAATTAAAGCCCACATACTATCATTTCCGATAATATTTAATTACTCATTTGAAATGGATGGAAAGAAAATTACAATTTTTACTACATCAATAACAAAAGGGGTAATATACCATTAACTGCATAATTAACCTTTTAAGGATACATTTGGCTCATGTAAGACATAGTGTATAATACTATTTGGATTAGTAAATGGTAAGTGTAAAATAGTGTTATTCAAGCTAGTACAAATCTATTATTTTTATTTTCCTTCTCCCAATAAATATATTGAATTGCTTTGAAACAATTTTTTTTTTTAAGAAAGGTGCTTCAAGTCTTTAATTAGCTGACCACTTCTAATTTATATCTTTAATAACATTGATATAATTAGTTGTTGTTCTTATTTATTTAAATATGAAACTTATTTTTCATTTAATTACGAAATGAGAGAGCAAATGCAGTTCCCTTCTATGATACAAACTTAATTTTTACATGAATATCCAAATTAGTAAAATGGGTTAAGGCACATCAATATATATATGTGTGTGTGTTTTTTTTTTTAAATATAGATCCTTTCAAGTAGAATAAGGTTCTTCTCTACTCTTGATTGATTATCAAATGAAATACCTTGATTATTTTTTAATATTATGTGTGCCTAAAAAAAGAAATTAATAACGCATAATAAAATATATACAACTCATGTACAATTAATAAAGATTTATTATTTTGCCAGGTAAATGTGTATAAATCAGAGAACACAAGGTCATACATGAAAATTGTCATGTCTATAAATAGCCCCTTGCATATGCCAAACAAGTTCAATTCACAGGCCACCTCTTCCCATAATACAGCTCTATATATCCTCTCTACATTGCCTCCAATGGCTCTTTCAATCTCTTCTTCTTTTGCTACTCTTGCTTTGATCTCACTAGTGGTACTAAATCCATGCATTGCATTCAAATACAAAAAATTGAACTACTCGTCATCAGATTATAGTGATGGTTTGACATGGATATCCGGAAGCGCAACTTGGTACGGAGCTCCCACCGGCGCCGGTCCTGATGACAATGGTACAAAAACATTTCACACTTCTAAATTTTTCTTTTAAAAAAAATAACTAGTTGGTTCATTTTAGTTTTTTCTTTATGTTCCTTTTTTTAAGGAAAACAAGTGTCTATGCAATTGGATTTATAACTCCATTTGCATGCATTATTGTTATATATTTAGAAGGCTTATATATATAGCTTCTCTGTTTTTTTCACTTCCTTGTAACTAAAAACAATTGGAGTATATATATCACATTATTGATTGACAATTTTTTTTTTTTCCCTTTTCATTGAAATTAGTACAAGTAACATTAATTATTATTTTCACCATCATATCTTTAATAATGTTGTTAAAATGTAGGTGGCGGTTGTGGGTTCAAAAATGTGAACCTCCCTCCTTACAATGGCCTAATTTCATGTGGCAACGCTGCAATCTTTAAAGGAGGCAAGGGATGCGGCTCTTGCTACCAGGTAGCCTTTTAATTTAATTAAAAACCAACTAAAAAAGGAAATGGTTTAATTAATATTTCTTTCCTCCTTTGGCATTTGATCGATGTGTAGTAACCTGTGTTGTAAAGATGAGGTTTATGGTCTCTGCTTGTAAATTAATGATGCTCCTTTGTTTATTAGATAATTTTCCTATTATATATCATGCTATACTCCTATACGGCTGTACCACATTCATAGTATTTTCACACTAGTCCTCCATAAAATCTATTTTGCACAACTATATGAACCAACTTGAAAAAAAAATAATTAATTGTAGCAATATTAAGCTTAATTACCGCATTTCGTTATCAATTAATTTAGGTGAAATGCACTGGCCACCCAGCATGCTCCGGCGAACCCTCGAATATTGTAGTCGCAGATGAGTGCTTGTACGGCATCTGCTCAGATGCAGAACACCATTTCGACATGAGTGGTATCACTTTCGGGTCCATGGCTATTCCCGGCCAAGAAGACTATCTTCGTCATGCCGGTAGAATGGTGGTTCTCTTTGCTAGGTTAGTTGATTACTTTTAACTTTTTAAGGGTCAATTTTGCATAACAGTAGTAGTGTGAATAGTATAACCATTAAGTAGATGCTGGTACAAAGTATTCCTTGCTACAATTCTTTGTTGTTCTTTTCTTCCTCTTCCCTTCTTAGCACAAAATTAAATAAGATATGCAACATATATTATCATAAAAGATGTATAATTAATGTATTACTTATTCTTTGCTTAACCTAGGTGCAACAAAAGTGTAAATTTATTTGAAAATGCTAAAGAGGTTCAATCAGCTAATAATTATTATATATTAATTCTACATTTTTTATTTATTAATTAGCTATTGTGATTTCTATCTTTTAGGGTCCCATGCAACTACCAGGGAATGAATGTCGCCTTCCATGTGGAGGAAGGCTCTAACCCGATGTATCTCGCTCTTCTCGTCGAGCACGCAAATGGCGATGGTGATCTGGCACTAGTCGAGGTCCTTGAAAGTACACCCGGCGCCACCTGGACCCCACTACGCCAATCTTGGGGCGCCATCTGGCGGCTTGACTCTAACCACCCATTGCAAGGCCCGTTTTCCGTCAGAATTACGACGTTGACCTCCGGCAAAATTCTAGTGGCAGAAAATGTAATACCGGCGGATTACGTACCGAATACCGTCTACGAATCGGCCGTCCAATTCAGCCCCGAATTATGAGATTAATTGCACCTATTAATGGAAGGATTATATATTGGAGGACATGAATTGTGTCACCTTAATTAATTAGTTCATCAGTGTTGTATTAATTAGGTTTTATTTGGCCAATTATAAAGTATAAGATATAGTGGTAAGAAGCGGAGGCAAGTATACAAAATGCTCTCCCCTCCACTATTATGTTATTATAAACAAACAGTTGTATTGATCTGTCACGCATGCCAAATTGATATCAGTTTGAGTGGAGCTAGATCGACTTGGTATGTACCAATTGCAAGTAAGGTCCAAACATATTTAGAATTTTTTTCTTATGTTTGTTTATGTTGTCTCTAGCTACTTTTTGGATTCACAGCTTCTTGCTTTCCACTTTTCTCTCTATTTCTCTCTTCAAAAGAGAAGGAGAGAGAAGATAGAGAGAGAAAAAGGAGAGATAGAGAGAACGGCAGGGAAGAGCAGAAGATTTTGTTCCCTATTTCTATAGTGCATGCATCTTTAGACTTTTCCAGTTTGCTTACTTTTTTGAGAAAAAAAAAAAATAAGGATCACGCACTTATTTAAAATTGAAATACAGAAAATTGCTCAAACAGTTTGAGCATACAAAATTAAAATAAGAAAAAGGTAAAAAAAAATGAAATGAAATAAGATAAGATAACATAAGATAAGTCTAAACGATTGCTAACTTTTTATCCAACTGATTGCTTCTGAATTCTAATTTATGATCAGTGCTCAGTAGGATTAAAAACGAATATCATAATTTCTGATTATATGAATTACACACACACACACACATTGGCGTATTCTTACGGACATTTATGATAATGATCATAATGAACCATCCACAATAACTACCCAAATTATTTCATTTATGGTTGTTAGAAAAAGACAACTTACCAGCACGGGTGCCAAAAGGTTTCCCAGATTGTTTGCGGCCCTTTCTTTGTGGCTATCTGTGTAGCCTTTCACACCTGACAGTAGTTAGAAATGAGGTAGTTGGAAGAATCTAGGGAGAGAAGGAATATGTAGAGGTGCTATCGGGTCGGGTCGGGTCCGGATACTATTATATTTGGACCCGTACCCTAAAAGTGTTCGGGTCCAAATTTCGATCCATATACTTATTTGTTTCAAATCGGGTCGGGTTCGGATCCGGATACCTATCTACCCATAGATATTTCGGGTCCAGTCTTTCGGTTCCGGGTAGATAGATACCCATAACTTGTTTGTGGATTATCGGGTCCGGTTCGGATATGGGGCGGTTCCGGATCCGGAGCGGGTATATGTCACAACTCCCATACTACAGATGTTTTTCTTTTTTTTTTCATTAAGAGCCTTCAATAATATTTTGTGGAATTTGGGTAGTATTTTCAGGATTTGATTGTTGATTGTTTGGAGTACTCATGGTGTAACAAAAAATATTCGAAAGTTTTTTGTTTTTTGTTAATAGCTTTTGAATTCAGGAGGCTGGAGATAAAATAACTTTTGAAAATCAAAATATTGAAGAATATATATAATTTTTAGAAAGTAAAATATGAGAGATGGTGATTTCCTTTTCTATGATTCAAAAAATTCATGAATAGAGAATTAAATTTATGGTAAATATTTGATTTCAATGAGATTTATTGCGAATGGTATATCAATTAGAGCAATAAATTTTCATGATTGTGAGGATGATATATAAGGCAGATATTGAAGGATATATTCAAAGCAATAAATTTTATTCAAAAAATTAATATGCAAAATGTGATTACTGGCGTGATACTTGTTGATTTGATTATATGTAAAATTGTATTTTTATAGTTATTCATATATGTTTTATCGGGTATTTATATGGGTATCGGGTCGGGTTCGGTTATGGATCGGATAACTAAATCAAACCCATATCCTATCCATTACAATATCGGTTCCGGTTCGGATCCGGATCGGATATTAAATTATTAATTTTGTAACCGTACCCATAATTTAACCAGTTATATTTTTTAAACCATATCCTACCAAAATTAACCGGATCCGGGTCGGTTCCAGGTCGGATCCGGTTCGGTTCCGGATCGGATCCGGGTAATCGGATAAAAGTAGCACCTCTAGGAATATGCATGTGACACCTTGGGTCCTATATTACTGTACATTCCATGAACTGTGATTTTTGTCTTTGTTGTGTTAGTGTCACGGCTAAAAGAACAAAACAAAACAAAACAAAAGACACTTGGGTTGGGACCATGCGAATGCCATAAACCTGTGGATGCATTTTACTTATTTTATAAGAATCATTTTGCACTTTTATCCTTCAAAAATAAAAGTACCTGCTAATTGAATTTCTTAATAGTTTTCTTTTTAAAAATAAAAATGAGGTTAACATTTTCTAACTTTAAATATTTAAGAAAAAAATTATGATTTTAAACGTACTTTCTATTTTTAAAAAATAAAAATGAGGTTAAAATTGTCATAAACTGATTTTCTAAACCTTTTAGTAGTTATTAGTATGTCAATTAAGAAATAATATTTTTTATGAAAGCTCTGCAATGCAAGTAGTGTGAACTCTAAAATCTATCGGATTGATTTCAAACGACGAATCTGAACCGTTAAAACTCATCTACCTTACAAGTGATGCATTTACATACAAAAAATTTTAATTTTCGAATTAAGTTTATATTGAGTCAAAAGGTAAACAAATGTTCAAAAAATAAATGTATTAAAATTAATTTATAAACCTTCTTATTTTGACTACTTGACTTTATAGTTTAGTTTATATTGAATTAATTCGAAAGTTTAAAGTTTTCACATGTAGATGCAACACTCGTAATGTAGTGGGTTTCAACGTTTCAGATCGTCGTTTGAAATTAATTTGATAAGTTTTAGAGTTAAGTTCACAAAGAGACTTGGTGAACCTAAGAACACCTAGTTATTCTCTATGTATTAGTGATCATATGTTAGAAATTCGGATGAAAGGTCTTTATGAACATTTTAAAATAAAGAACTTTCCTTTTCTATTTTTATTTTAAAAAATAGTTAGATGGCTATGTGCTGATTTTTATCTCGGAAATTATTGCTCGAACTCCACATTTTGTTTTTAAAAAAAAATTTGGAACCATAATTTGGTGCTACAAAAGTAAATGATAATTTAATGTAAGGTAATATTATATCAAGGGTATTCTCTCTAGAGGGAATTTTTTATTGGTAGAAATTAATGAAATAGAAGCGAGGGAAATAGAAAGAGTACATGAATTGTAATATTGGTAGAAAGACCAGTAAAATTCTTACCGGTCTAAAAGTTTTTTTTTCTTTCATTTTTTCTAGTAACATATAATTTGTTTTATAAAAATAGATAGAGTATCTTAATATTTAGATATAATAGAAACATTATATCTGTTTTTGAATTTTTTTTTCATATTTTACTAAAAATCTAATATAAGAATTCCCTCCATCTATACATCAGATTTTTAAAAAAAAGAAAAGTTAAGTTTGGACCGGTAGAATTCCTACCGGTCCAAACTTTTTGATTTTTTAGACCAATAAAAATTTTACCGGTCTTTCTACCAATATTACAACTCATGTACTATTTCTATTTCCCTCGCTTCTCTTTCATTAATTTCTACCAATAAAAAATTCCCCTCTCTGGAAGATTTTACCGTACGAAGGAGTCCTGAATTTTTTTTTTTTTTTTTTTTTGAAGTTTGTTTTGAAGATGAAATGAGATGGCACACTTCCAAACCCTTTTCAAAAATCGAGAATTTGACTAATGAGCCTATGAGTCTCATTTAAAGTACCAATTTTCATTAGCCTAGATTTAGCCTATAAAGTAAGTAAAATTGTCAGGGACCTATAAAATAAATAACTAGGTTTCGATTAATTTTGCACTTCAGTCCAAAGACCGTAATAAAACTGTTCTCACTCTTTAAGGTTTTGAGAATTTGTATATTTATTAAGAGGAATGCTTCGGTGGACATAAGGACCTATTTGTAAATGAATATATTTTCATTTCAAAGTTCAACCAGTCGATCCGACCGTTCAACATTATCTCCATATTAAAATGTACTTGGAGGTCAAATTTTACATTTTTTTGAATTTTTTTACTATTTATTAAGATGGTTACAAAATCGCTGTTTTTCAATAGTCTGAAAACAACGATTTTGTAATCATCTTAATAAATAGTAAAAAATTCAAAAAAATGTAAAATTTGACCTCCAAGTACATTTTAATATGGAGATAATGTTGAACGGTCGGATCGACTGTTTGAACTTTGAAAATGAAAATATGTTAATTTTACAAATAGGCCCTTATGTCCACCGAAGCAAATGCCTTTATTAATTATAAAGGAATAATTGTTGGTATATCTATTGAAATATTCTAAATGTCTATTTTTTCATTAAAAAACTTATATTTTTTTTTCATTTAAATTAGAGTAATTGTTGTTATACCCATAAAAAACTTCTAAATATCCTATTTCATCGTTGAAACTTAAAAATTTCTTATTTACCTACTAAAAAATAAATAATCTTTCTCATTTTCCCTATCTTTAATTCAATTTTAAATTTTTATTTCAGTTTTTTATTAATCTTTTACTCTAAGATTTTTTTTATATCTTGGCAGAAGCTGCCAGTTTTCAAATTAAATAATAGAGTTTACAACACTTTTACTCTAAGATGAAATGACTAATTTATCATTCTCTTCGAAAGAAGACATTTTTATTGCCTAACTACAATCAATATTCTTGTGGATTCTAATTAATCAAATGTTGAATGCTAATGTTCATATTTAGCTACTGAATTTGTATTGATGAAAATATTGGGTTATTTGTTTAAAACTTTCAAATTAAATAAAACTTGAAATTTTGAAGTCTTAGAAATTGAGTTATTTTAATCAAATTTAAAATTAGTTTAAATGAAGAAAAAAAAGTTATTTGTATTTAGTGGGAAAACAAGCAATTTTCAAGATGAGAAAATTGGATATTTAAAAGCTTTTTATGAGTATGACAATAATGAGGAGGGTTCAAATGCCTCCATATTTTGTGCATCTACTATGCTTTTATTTTTAAAAACTTTAATAACTCAAAATTTAAAACTTAAAAGTCAAAATAAAACCGTTGGATATGATCTACATCATTTTATCTATGTTCTCATAAAAAATTATGACATTCTGATTTTGTTTTTATATAAATCAATAAGTTGAAAAACCAACGTCTAGAAATTATCCACATTAGTATGTTTTTTACAAGCTCTTGGTGACAACCAAAACAAAATTGAAATGTCATAATTTTTTTTTTTTGCATTTAAGCCCTTCCGACAAGGGCAGTTTACCATTCGTTCAAAACTTTACAAAACATGCCTTTAAATTTCTTAGAATTGGACCCCTGGAATTTATAACAGGATGTACCAGAGCTCATTATACACTGGTACTGGTACCGACTTTAAATTTTGTCTTAAATTCAGTTTATCAATTTGATAGCACTACGGTGGTACAACGCTAGAAAAGGAAGCATGACTTCGATTGGACTCAGAGAAGAAACAGGGTAGCAAAATTCTCAAATTTCAAGCACTGCAAATTTCCAATAGCATGTAGGAACAAGGATTGGTCCTCAAGAATGCTGATTACTTTATATTTCCTTAATCTGAAAACTAGTTTAAATTTCAAACACTTTACATTTTTAGTGGTTTATTGGTTTATTGAACAAAAAGACATGAACAATTGTTGTTACAAGTACATACCTTGATGGATTCTCATGCTTCTGGAGTCACATTTAGGCCTGTTCGGCTGGACCAGAATAGAGAGAGGAATTGAGTGGAATTCAACACAATTGCGAATGAATTTTTATTAAGTACGGATGTGGGTATAAAATTGTGAATGAATTTTTTTATTAGATTTTAAACTGCGTTTGGTAATTTCAATCTTGGATGAATCTTTATTAGATTTGGTAACTTTCGTTATAAAAATGTGGTATTCAACACAATTGCGATTTGATGCATTAATTTTTTTTTTCCTCAAAAGAGCTACTTTCAAAGTGCTTAATATTTTCATGTTCTTTTTGAATGACTAATTATTTTTGTTCCCGATGAACTACAAAAAATCTTTTCCAAAAAAAGGCACAAGAAAACTCATTACAGTAACAACTGACTAATTCATTAATTAAACCATAGTTGCCAATTTAACAAAACTACAAACAATTCATCAAGAAGGGAGGAAACAATGAAAACAATAAAAATTTAAGACGATACAATCTCTTACCTATGTATATATATATGATGATTATCTGACATCAATATTTTGAAATATATTTTTTTCCCTAATTAAAAATTTACACTAAATCTCTTTTTCTGCCAAGTCTTTAAGCTCAGCCAAGAGAGAGGGATAATTTTGCATCAGATTAGTATCTCTCAGATAACACTAATGAAACAAAATTATCTTTATGAACAACGAATCGGAGACATTTTTTCTTGAGATCACTACAGTTGTGATTTTCAGCTAATTGCAGGATAGAAAGAACAGTATCCAAAGAGATATTCTGAACTAATTCATGCTTGCATGCAGCTTTTAGATTCTTCACCGCATAACGGTCCGCTGCTGTGAACAAATGTTGAAGGAAGGCAGTAGATGATATTGACTCTTCACAATCAACTAGTTTCTCGTTAACCGATAACATACCATTGTACATAAAATCAAGCATTGCCTTGAAAACTGAAGACCTCATCTCAGTTATCATTTTCTTGCAGTCTATATTCGATTCTGTTATCGAGCCAAAGAATGCCGCTTCAAATACTGGTTAATGAGCTGCCAGGATTAGTCTATGCGCAACAAAATTCTTACCATTGACATCAGTTCCTTTAGTTTCCTCTCGAAACTTTTGAATGCGTTCAAGCCGAAAGCAAATGGAATGAGTATTCCAACTTGCTCCTGTACATGACATGATTCATCTTTTATAATAATTTTAACACTAAATACAAAAAAAACAATCTTTGACGTATGTTTCCACCAATTTGGTCCTTTCAAAAAAGCGAGGAAAACCCCAGGAGTCTTCATGTGACGTAAATGTGTGCGATGTCTTTCTCAAAGTGATTGGTGAAACATATCCATTCTTGTTCAATAGAGCAAATTTAAATGTTGCTCTTACATGGACAAATTTTCTTTGCAGCTCTAGAAAAACAGACACATATTCGCTATGATCCTTCACATTGCCTTGAGGGTAGCAATTAATTGCCTCACCAATGTCTATGTCTTTAGTTTCTGAGTGGTTGATTTTGAAGTGGTAGCTGCCACCATGCTGAAAGAATCCATGACTCGAAAACAAAAAGAATTAGTGAGATTTCAGAAGCATAAAAGTATGACAGAATGTTACACATATATCACAAATTTTTGCATTGCTTATATATATAAGCATACTGTAACTTTTAGTCTTCCCTAATCGCACTAATTATTAACTATTAATTAACTTTTTAAGTACAATGCAACTAATATAATCTCCTCATATATATTCCCTATGTGAATTAATAATACATTGAATTAACTTCAAGTACAATGCAACTAATATAATCTCCTCGGATTATCAACTGAACTGTAACTTCTAATCTTCTAAGATCCACCAGGCAACTTTTTAGTGGATTGTAACTTTCAAACTTCCTATATTCATTAATTTGGCAACGTTCAAGATGACATGCTAGAACCAATTAAGGTTCTTAATTTGCTTTCAGATTCCAAGATCAATGAACCTAAAATTTTAGACAGCTTTTTAGCCCCGAATTCTTTGCTGTCAATAACAGTTTTTTTTTTTTTTTGTACTGAGGTAAAAATGGTATCATTGATAGCATTCACCAAGTTCTTTTAATTTTCCCAAGTAATGGTTGCTTTAGAGATATTTGGAGATTTTTGTTTATTTGATACCATAAATTAAAATTTATATTTTTTTAAATGCTACAGATAAAAAAACTGGCTTCCTTTATGTATATAGAATACTGCGATATTTTAGATAAATTAACAATTTAGATCCAGAGGAACGTTATTATCTTCTTATTTAAAATATCATCCAAATGTCTCTTGTATAATAACCTCGTAAAAAACCATGTCGGTAGAATTTCGAATATAGTTTTTAAAAACCTAAAACTTACTACCTAAAAATTAAAATTAAAATAAAATTATCAATGTAAATGTTCAAATTACTTGTTTTAGTCAGCTCAGAACTGGGCTATAAATGGGCCTCCGGTGCCCAATTGTCCAATATATCTATACTATTAGTTTAACATTACAAAGGGGGAGTATTCTTGGAACTTCGTTTAACATTAAAGAGGCCCATTGTGTCACCAGTTAATATTCTTTTTTCTATTTTATTTCATAACAATGGAAATTTTATAGATGAGTAAGTTACGATTTGAGGAATCTAAAAAATTTGAAGTCCAAACATATATATATATATATATAAGGCAAATAGATATGTATGAAGGAACTCATCATTGAAAACCCATGTCAAATATTCTGGTTTCACATCATAAGGCAAGTAGATATACATAGACATGCTATATAGATATATAGCACAAATACATTAAGATATCACCCTCTTAAATAGTTCAGCTACTCTCTCATGAAGAGAAGTATATACTTTCTTACTCAGATTCCAAAATTCACATCAGATTCATACACAGTATTGGGTTTCCATTCAGCTGGGATAGCGTTATTCACCACCAAAGTTTTACCAGAAAGGGTGGTTAGGCGGATCGAAAAGGGTCCTTGCAGAGGGTGGGAAGAGTCGAGTCTCCAAATTTTACCCCATGATTGCTTCACCGGGGTCCATGTCGGAGAAGACCCTTCCTTCAATTCGACATTAGAGAGGTCGCCTTCGCCATTTTGGTACTCGATTAAGAAAGCCAAGTACATCGGGTTGGATCCTTTCTCAATGTGGAATGCAACATTACGGCCTTTGTAGTCACAAGGAACCCTATGTATAAGACCAAATTCATATCGTATCTAGTTAATTAAACAATAGTTAATATTTCAATCAAACTTTGATCAAATGACTCTTCGGACCGAGTCTAAAATGAAAGGTTAAAAGTTTGAAATGAAATTTGCTCACCTTTTAAACTGAACAGCAAGTTTTCCAGCTGAGTGAAGAGCAAGTTCCTTACCAGGCAAAGATAATGAACCGAATGCAATGCCGGCCATGTCAAAGTGATAAGTTGCATCAGCACAGCCACCATACAAGCACTCGTCAGTGATGGTAATCAATTTTGTTTGGCCAGAGCATAGAGGATGGCTGGTACATTTCACCTGAAACATTCGAATTTATCTCATGAAATTCATAGGATGAACTTCTGGAATGGAAATTTAATTCAAAATTTCATGCATGCATGCTTGTCAGAAGACAATATCAGGATATATATCATTTGTAACCGTTTGTCAAAAAAGTATTTTATCATTTTAAATCGATTTATCTTCCTTTATTATTTAAATTGTTTCCCAGATTCTTTATGGAATGAATAGAATAATACAAAACAATTAATAAAAGCTATGTCAAAATGTCATTCAAAAATGTAAAATGAAATGTCAACTAATTACCAGGTAGCAAGAACCACAACCCTTGCCTCCTTTGAAGAGGGCTTTGCTGCCACATGAAGTCAAGGAATTGAAAGGAGGGAGGTTCACATTCTTGAATCCGCATGCACCACCTGTATAAATGCATCCATTCAAGGAAACATAACAATTAGTTAATTAGGAAATAAATTAATACTTTTAAGGAAATTGCATATTATCCCTTGAAGTAGTAGTATTGTGACTTTATACAAAACAACATAACAATTTGTTGGTCTCATATGTATCAGAAATCTCTTTTCTTGATTAATTAGCTAATTAATCGGCAAGGTTTCAACACAAACTTGTAAAGATGGCTGTTGAGTAAATATTTTTGTTAAGAGCAAAATTTTATAACTGCACTTTTCAAAAGTTTCTCCAACAAATTAAAATAGCTTCCCTCCAGAAGCCTTGGGAACCAGTAAATTCTGAGGAAATTTCTCAAACGGAGGCTCACAAAGTGTCAGACCTATATATATATATATTTAGTGATTACAATTTACAAAGGCGGAATGCATGGTCTGCTACAAACATCAACCTACCTTACCTCTTACGATTGCTAGGTTATTTGCAAAATAAACCATATTTTTATGTATAACTTGTGTGTGTGTGTATTAAACTAGACAAAGCATTGTGTGCTTTACCATTGTCTGGAGGCCCGGAAGCAGTGGGCAACCCATAAAATGTGGCACTGCCTGAGAGCCACCCTTGAGTGTCATTATGGCCACGAATCCCATGACGGCTATGATGGCCATGAATGCCATGACGGGAGTGTATCGCACGGTGGCCATGAATGGCATGATGGCCATCAAATGGAAGATGGGGAAAGCTCAGGGCAACACAAGCGCCCAAAAAGGAGCTGATAGCAAGTAAAACAATGCAATGAGAGAGAGCCATAATATTTGCCTCAACTTCTCTCTACCAAACGAGGTAAATGAGGCAATCAGGAGGGGATATGATCTGCTACCACCAATGTGTTGTTATTTATAAGCTAATGGTATGATCTACTGTGCGCGTATAATAAGATGTGTTATTAGTTGTCGGATTAGCATTTCTCGATGATAGTTGAGTCGGTTACGCTCGTTATCAATGCTACATTTGAGGGAGGTTGTGAAATGTTACTTAATTTAGTAAACAGCTAGCATCTCTTAATTACTAATTAATAATTATGTATGTAAAGATTCGTTAGTTATGTTTGGTTGGCAAGAAGGCCGTTTTTTCTAGCCCCACTACTTGTTAATATTGTACGGTGCTAGCTAGACAGAAATTTTCATATTTTAGCTCCTAATTAACTTGCCAGTGATATAATTGCCAAGGGGGAACGGATGTTTGAGCCTGACAATTAATATATAGAAGCTGGAAGAAAATTTTCTTGTCAACTTGCTAAATTATGCTCTGTAAACAGAAGTTGACAAGAATTTTTCTTGTCAAATTTGATATTATTATGTTCGCCAGATATGCATTGGCCCTGATTTGAAATTCAATATTTTTTGTCAGTATTTGTCAACAGTTAACAGTATTTTTTTGCTAATTTTTTTTAAATGACTAAGGTACCGTGCACATAGATAATAATATTTTGAAGCATATCTCTGAAATACTGTTTATACAGTACCGCGTATTTCTGTCAATACATATGAAATAGGAAGCCAAAACATCAAACGATTATAATAATAATAAAAAATTAAGCAATTGGAACCGAATGAATTTTAATTCCACGTGAGTGTTCATACTGAAATGCATTGTTCTTGAGTAGGGCTGATTAATGAGCAAGCATGAGCGAGTTAGGGTATGCTCATGCTCGGCTCATTAGCTTAATGAGCGAGTTGTTAATGAGCATGTTGTTAATGAGCGAGTTATGAGCGAGTTGCCGAGTTGCTTTAGGTGATGAGATTTTGCAGCCGCGCCGAAAACTTTTCAAAATTTTCTGCTAAAAGTTCAAAACCAAATAATATTCATTATTATTCACTCCCGTTTAAGGCTTCAAGCTATAGTAGCTGGGCCTGAGCCTGTAGTTAATATGTTAATGGATATTACGGATGGTTCTGGGGCTTGCTTTCTTTAGCCCAGCGATCCTATGGCATGCATGTTTCAAACTTGCTTCTTGGGCCATTCTAAAAAAAAGAATCAAGGGATTAGATGTGGCAGGATTTATATAACTTAGTTCTTAATGAGCTAATGAGCGAGTTATGAGCGAGTTGGGGTATGCTCATGCTCGGCTCATTAAGTAAATGAGCGAGTTGTTAATGAGCATTTAGCGAGCGAGTTATGAGCAATTTACTCACCCCTATTCTTGAGTCTGTATCCTCTGCGGTACCGTAGGGGTCCAATGAACTGAGATTAACTCTCAGTTAAGCGATAGGAATTCGATATATATAGATGTGTGTGTGTGTGTGTGTGTGTGTGTGTGTGTAGAGAGGGGGTTGGCTACTCTACTTATATAAACATACGAGGACATATGCTTATAAGTCATTTTTACGTTTTCAAAGTTCAAATAGTCGATTTGAAGCGCTCAACGTATTCTCCATATTAAAATATGCTTGGAGACCAAATTTTATATTTTTTTGAAAATTATTACTATTTTTTTAGAATTTTTCAAAATAGTGTTTCAATATGCTATAAAAATTCTGAAAAATAAAATAAATTTAAAAAATAGACAACACACAAGACAACAAAATTATATAAAATTTTACATGTAAATACACATCAACAAACAGAACAATAAATAATTAGATTTAACAACAAATAATTTAATAGTTTAACAACAAACAACAACAAAATATTAACATATAGACCCAACGGGCTGCCTGTGGGCTTTGGTTTAAGCCCAGGCCTAGCCTGACCTGTCTTTAGGCCCGACTTTACCTGGCCTATCACAGTATCGGACCGATTGGATAAAGGACGGGCCGGGTGGGTATGACCCGTCAGGTTAATTGAGCTTTTTTACTATCCCTATTCACAGCGGACAAGAGACTGGCCTCGCCATGTGCACTAGGTTGCGAAGTGAGAAATGAGAATCACACATCACCTCCACAGCGGAAAGAAGATTTCTTTTTTCGCCGGGAGCGACAAACTTTTGAGAAGAAAATGCATATAAAACAGTAAATACGTAAAATACGCGAATAATTTGGATTTGGACTATTGCATTGCATGAGCCCGTATCTTTTCATATACGTGAGGCTATTGCATGAAAATCAACGGTTAGGACTTAATAAGTACCTTGGGATCCGATTTCGGATTTCAGAGCCCCTCTATAAATATATTTTTATGCTCATGGTCTATATGTCCAAAATCCACTGACCCTACAATTTAATTTGCAAAATCATGCTTTTACAATTTTACTCCACGAGCATGCACCAGTTACCACATATTATCATCCACTTTTACCACGTGACCATGCATCGCCATGCCTGCCCACTTTTACCACGTGTTCAATAGATTAACTGGTAGGTCTCTGCATGATTGCAAAAAAACCTTGATTCTCATATTGAAGCATCGTCATGCCTGCCCACTTTGCAACTATAACTAACAATGCATTAACAACATATCTATGGAATTTCCCGTCTAGCAGTATATATACAATAAGAACACACGAGGCAACAAGGACAGCTTTCTTGCAAACTGTTAGCATGAATAACTTTTACATAATTAGTCAAAGAAGTTGATTCGCTAAATTAAGCAACATCTTGTATAAAACTTTGGCCAAAACTAATGGTAAATATTATATCCAACTCACTGGCATCTAAAAGCTTTCTTATGACACCCAATCAGATAAAATAACACACGCATAGTTAAAGAGAACAGTTGGCCTATAAATAACATCTGGATTGTTGCAAGCAAATCCATCTTTCTTTCATTTGCCACTTTTTCTTCTTGTTTGATTAATTATTAAATATAATGACTTTCACTTTTTCCATTACTCTTATTGTCATTGCCTCCCTTTTGGGCGTTTGTGTTGCTAAGGGCGCTGTCGATTCCACCGGTGGATGGCTTTCTGGGAGTTCCACATTTTATGGGTCCCCCACTGCTTCTGGGCCTCCTGACAATGGTAACAAAATGATTCCCTTTTGTTTTCACACACATTATAAAAACAAAGGATGTACTTTTCTAATGATCGAGTAATTCAAATGATCAGTATCAGAATTAAGTTTTGAGAATACAAAGGTACAAACATACATAAGAACTAAATACATATCTACAAGATTCATTTGCACTCTTCATTAATTTAAACAACCAACTTAGAGAAAAAACTTCTTGCGGTGTCGGTATATGACAAAGAAATAATTTATTGTGAATAATATTTTGATAAATTTGCAAAATGATATAAGTGGTTGTTCATTATTCTATTATACACATACGTACAGGTGGTAAATGCGGGTTCAAGAATATAAATCTTCCCCCTTTCAATTCGTTGACTTCATGCGGCAGCAAAGCCCTATGGAAAGAAGGCAAGGGTTGCGGTTCTTGCTACTTGGTTAGTTGACTATTTAGACAACTTGGAATGAGATTTTACCATAGTGCTTATAAATCTGTTTTGTAATTCATCTTAATTATCCCATCGAAAGAAGGGGAAGTGATATTTAAATATACCATTTTTTAAGAATTTTAAAAGAAACCGCCACAGAAATCCACCTCACTAGCATTATATTTCCAACTTTTCTTTATGTGTGTGTGTGTACAGGTTGGCTAATATCAAAACGTTTGTTCCGGAGCTATAGAACAAACGCTTCGTTTTTTTACATTTTTAAAGTCCAAACAGTCAATCATATCCAAACCGTTCAACATTCAATCTATAATCAAATGTGCTTGGAGACAAATTTTATATGTTTTGAAATTTTTTTACTATTTATTAAGCCAGTTTAAAATCGCTGTTTTCAATGATCCAGAATTTTTTCACTGTTTATTAAAATCAGCAATTTTAAAACTGACTTAATAAATAGTAAAAAAATTTCAAAACATATAAAATTTGGTCTCCAAGTACATTTTAATATAGAGATCACATATAATTGTTTGGATCGACCGTTAAACTTCAAAAATATAAAAATCAATTGGTTGCACCATGACTCTGGAACAAACATTTTGATATTAGCCAACCTGATCTCTTATATATATATATATATATAGAGTATGGCTAACGCGCTTCCTCTAGCATTTCGGCCGAGGTGCTTCCGGGGGCATATCTTGCAATTTGATGTTCAAACAACAAATTCAAACCGTTAGATGTTCAATCTATATTAAAATCTACTTGGAGACCAAATTTTATATTTTTTGGAATTTTTTTACTATTTTTTAAGCTGGTTTGAAAATCGCTGTTTTCCAATGGTGCAGAAATTTAATAAAAACAGCGATTTTCAAACCAGCTTAAAAATAGTAAAAAAATTCCAAAAAATATAAAATTTGGTCTCCAAGTAGATTTTAATATAGATTGAACATCTAACGGTTTGAATTTGTTGTTTGAACATCAAATTGCAAGATATGCCCCCGGAAGCACCTCGGCCGAAATGCTAGAGGAAGCGCGTTAGCCGTACTCTATATATATATATATATATATATATATATATATATAGAGAATGGCTAATATCAAAACGTTTGTTCCTAGACTCAGGAACAAACGATTCCGTTCTCCAATTTCCAAAGTTCAAACAACAAATCCAAACCGTTAGATGTTCAATCTATATTAAAATGTGCTTGGAGACCAAATTTTACATTTTTTTGAATTTTTTTACTATTTATTAAGCTAGTTTGAAAACCGCTGTTTTTATGAAATTTCTGCAGCATTGAAAAACAGCGGTTTTCAAACCAGCTTAATAAATAGTAAAAAAATTCCAAAAAATGTAAAATTTGGTCTCCAAGCACATTTTAATATAGATTGAACATCTAACGGTTTGGATTTATTGTTTGAACTTCGGAAATTGGAGAACGGAACCGTTTGTTCCTGAGCCCAGGAACAAACGTTTTGATATTAGCCATTCTCTATATATATATATATATGTATATATGTATATATATATAGAGGAGGGATCCGATTACACCTTTTTTGGTGACACACTTTGACACCTACCATTTTCAAAGTCCAAATAGTCGATTCAAACCGTTCAACATGATGGATATATTAAAATGTGCTTGGAGATCAAATTTTACATTTTTTTGAATTTTTTTGCTATTTATTAAGATGGTTACAAAAATTGTTGTTTTCAGACCATTGAAAAACAGCGATTTTGTAACCATCTTAATAAATAGTAAAAAAATTCAAAAAAATGTAAAATTTGATCTCCAAGTACATTTTAATATGGTGATCATGTTGAACGGCTCGGATCGACTGTTTGGATTTTAAAATCGCAAAATTAACCTATATAAAAAACGGTGTCATGATGTGTCACCAAAAAAGGTGTAATCGGATCCCTCCTCATATATATATATAGAGAATGGCTAATATCAAAACGTTTGTTCCTAAGCTCAGGAACAAACGATTCTGTTCTCCCATTTTCAAAGTTCAAACAACAAATCCAAACCGTTAGATGTTCAATCTATATTAAAATGTGCTTGGAGATCAAATTTTACATTTTTTGGAATTTTTTTACTATTTATTAAGCTGGTTTGAAAACCGCTGTTTTTCAATGTTGCAGAAATTTCATAAAAACAGCGATTTTCAAACTAGCTTAATAAATAGTAAAAAAATTCCAAAAAATGTAAAATTTGGTCTCCAAGCACATTTTAATATAGATTGAACATCTAACGGTTTGGATTTGTTGTTTGAACTTTGGAAATGGGAGAACGGAATCGTTTGTTCCTGAGCCCAGGAACAAACGTTTTGATATTAGCCATTCTCTATATATATATAGCTGGGCTAAGATGAGTTGCGAAGTAAGATGTCATTTTTACTTCACGCTCATATTTTTATTTTGAAAATCTAAACGACCGATCCGAACCGCTCAACATGTTCTCCATATTAAAATGTGCTTGGAAACCAAATTTTATAATTTTTGGAATTTTTTTACTATTTATTAAGCCACTTTGAAAATAGCTGATCGAATGATCCAGAATTTTTTATTGTTTTTTACTGTTCACCCGGATCTGCGATTTTCAAAGTGGCTTAATAAATAGTAAAGAAATTCTAAAAAATATAAAATTTGGTCTCCAAGCACATTTCAATATGGAGAACATGTTGAGCGGTTCGGATCGGTTGTTTAGATTTTCAAAATGGAGTATGAGCGTGAAGTAAAACGACGTTTTACTTCACAACTCACCACAGTCGATCTCTCTCTCTCTCTCTCTCTATATATATATATATATATGTTTCGTACATGTAGCACTTGCACAATGCATAGTTGCAAATGACATTCTGATATTTCCGTATGACAATGATGCATGAAACTTTTATTTTCCGTTTGAAAAATCCAACCGATCGATAAAATTCACGATATATTTGACTGTTTCAGATGAAATGCACTAGCCATCCCCTTTGCTCTGGCCAACCAAAACTCATTACAATCACTGATGAGTGCTTGTATGGTGGCTGTGCTGATGCAACTTATCACTTCGACATGGCCGGCATTGCATTTGGCTCACTGGCTCTGCCTGGTAAAGAACTCGATCTCCATAAGGCTGGAAAACTTGCTGTTCTGTTTAAGAGGTAAGCGCTATTCATTTTTATCTATCAGATGTGATTTTCTAGCTTATAGTTGTCTTTTCATAGCGGATTGATCAATCGTACCATGAACTTTTCATTAATATTGTTGATTAATTGTACATAATCAACATGAATTTGGTTTAAATGTTGTAGGGTTCCTTGTGACTATAAGGGCCGTAACATTAACTTCCACGTTGAGCAAGGCTCAAACCCGAACTACTTGGCTTTGTTGACCGAGTACCAAAATGGCGAAGGCGATCTCTCTAACCTCGAAATCAAGGAAGCGGGTTCTTCTACATGGACCCCATTGAAGCAGTCGTGGGGTAAAATCTGGAGACTTGATTCTGCCCACCCTCTTAAGGGACCCATCTCCATTAAGGTTACAACCCTTTCTGGGAAATCCATAGTGGCAAACGATGCTATTCCAGCTAACTGGAAGCCCAACACTAAGTATGACTCTAAAGTAAACTTCCAGGTTGCGCTTTAAAGTTTGTCCATTCTTAGATGGCAATGATCTTTTTTATGAGTATGCATCGATCGCTCTTTCTAGCTATGCTGCACTATGTGAAACCCAAATATGTGTGGTTTTGATGTTTAATATATGATTCTTTATTCTATTTTATTTTTTTGTTATTGGAGCAATGATGTAATTGTTCAGATGTCATCTTCTCCGGAATATACATAATATATAAAAGAATTAAATTAAAGACCGTTTGAAATATTTGGTAAACAATTTTTACTTTATTGAAGAGATATTCATTTTTTTTATGTGTCTAGCTACACTTTGATTCTTTGTACAATATTTCTTTATGTTGTGGAATAGAGTGTGGAAACAAGAGAATAACTCTTTAACGCTACTTTAATATGAGAATAATAGTTATCTACTTATCACTTCACTTTATCCCACTATCAAATATCTGACTCAAGTCGAACAATAAGTTTTGTTATCCGTAAGAAATATTTTAGGATCTATTTGGCATGTTTAACTTAATTTCTTTGAAAGATTTTATTATTGTACGTATGATGAGTAATTAAGTTGAACATAAATTAATCAATCATATAATGTGCAAGACATGCACGAGAATGATCGATTGTATTGTATGATCGACCGGAGAAAAAAAAGAGTTTTCAAAACAATATGGCACGTATTTTGTGGTCTTGAATGACAACAATTAGAGAAACAGTCTCTTTGAGTTGCTATCTAAGGAAGAGAGAGTAGGGGTGTTCATCGGGTTCAGTTTAATCAATTTTAAACCAAACCAAGAAGGTTTATATTAAATGGTTCGGTTTTTTCGGTTAAATATATGGATCGGTTCAGTTCATTTTTTAAAATCGGCTTAATTAAATGCTTCATTTGCACAATGCACCTCTTTAAAATGTCGATAAAGATTAACCTCATAAACTTCTAGATTACTATTTTGCATCCACAATTCATCTCCACAAATTTCTTTAAGATTAAAATTCATCCTGAAACATAAATCAACAATAATGATATATAGCACATTCATACCGGATCTATCAAGCACTTATATCTCAATAAATAATTGAAATAGAAATATATACTGAAAACATGTTGTCATATCTATTGCATCAAGTATTCATACCTTTTAAATAAGTATGTACACAACATTTATTTCTTATGACTATAATACCTTGTGCATACAATATCAAGTATTCACATTAAATGATCAACTATTTACATTGCACAAATCAAACATGTATGACTAATTCGAAAGAAAATCACAGTTTGTCTTATGCCTATCATATCAGGTATTCATACCAAAAATATAAAGTATTTACACCTCAAAAATAAAACATGTACACATTATAATAACATAAATATGTTACCTAATAGAAATTGATCTTGTGCCTACTGAATCAGGTATTCAACCAGAGTATATGAAGTATTGATATATGTCATAACAAAAATGTAAATCTCAAAATCAGATATCATATCAAATAAATACCTCTACATATTATATAAGTGTGAATACCGGATCAAGGAAGTATACATATCGATACATGAAGTATTCATATCGGATCATCATCTTCTCACATTATATGATAAAATATTCATACAAAAATCAATATAAAAAGGAATCACCTACTATAAAAATCCCATCAAGTGTTTATACCAGATTTATCATCTTCTAACTATAAAATAATCAACTATTCATTCAACAAAAGTATAATCATATACATGAAGTATTCTACCAGATCATCTTCTCACATTCCTATCATGTATTCAAAGAAAATTCAACATAAAAAGGAATCACCTACTTATAACATTCATATCAAGTATCCATATCAAATCTGTCATCTTCTAACTATTACATACTAAAATATTTATCTCAATAAGGTAAACAGAAAAAAAAGCGAGTGAAAATCAACTACAAATAACAATTGTAACTAATTTACAAAAATTTGAACAGAAACCAGATATCAACTACAAAATGATGATCAGAGATGAAAAATCTGAGCAAGAGATGAGAAATCAATTGAGATCGCCTGAACAAGTTACCTGAAAAAGACTTGAGATCGCCTAATCGAGAGATGAGAAATGGATGATCAGAGATGATTAGAGAGATGAGAGATCGCCTGATTGTAGAGTTGAGATGAGATAAGAGATCGCTTGAGTTGAGATGTGATATTCGCTGAGTGAGAAATGCGAGATCGCCAGAGAGAGATGTAATCGCCTTCTAATGAAATGGCGGGGAGAAGGAAACTTCAAAATTCAAAAAATGGTAGGTAATAAAGGGAGAGATTAGTTAGTAGGGACCACAATAGTTAGCACCGGAAAGATTAATTAGACATGCTGATCCAGTTTGACGGGGGACGGAATGGGGGAAGATAGACCGGAGGATATTACAATTACCATAATAAAAAAGGTAAACCCAAGAAAAGATAGAAAGATAGAAAGATAGAGCTGAGAAAGAATAACAAAGATAAGAGAAAAGAGAAAGATGAGGTGACGCTAGACAAGGCACGATGATGATGTGGTTTTTTCTATAGAAGAAAATATCGAAATCGGAATCAGGATCGGTCTTTTGACCGTGGAATCGAAATCAGATGAATCGATCGGCATTGGCCGACTTGGATCGAAAACTCTAATTTTTTTGCCACAACGACTCTTCTCTTCAATAGCGGTTTCAACACTTATATTATACATATAGTTATGTATTTTAGCAACAAAAGGTAGCACAGTGTGGTGGTAGTTAACTTAGTTGATAACCAAGAGGTCCCTGGTTCGATGGTTTGAGTCACGCAGGAGGAAAACTTTTTTGGAGAGTGGTATATGCGCGGCTCACGGTAGACCAAGTGTACAGGTATCTACGCGGACCGCCTCGGCCGAAATTTGATTGGAATCGGACCGTTTCGGCTGAAATTGGACGAAAAAATCACCTACCGTGTAACTCGGCCTGAAATCGGATCGGTACAGCCCGATTCTGGTCTGGAACAGCCAATTTTTCCTTCTATGGTTTTTTCTCTTGAGGTGTTGGCCGAATTCTATTAACCTTAAAAATTCTATTCCCTACCCGGAATTCTTTGATAATCATTCTTTTTCTACTTGTTTCTTTATTGGGTTTGAACCCGACTGCCATTAAGATTCATCTCATTTCCTCGTTCCACTTGTTTCTTTACATGAGGTTCACTTATTGATGCTTAGTGTGGGTTTTAAAGGGGCTAATAGCAGTTTGGGATTTTTGCTGGGGGTTTTGAGCAAAGCTTAAGACTGTTCACACAATAAATTACTGTGAGTTTTTTAATAAAGTGAAATTTATTAGTGTTCATTGAGGATATTTATGAGATTATGTTACTAGCTATTTGGCATAACAGGTTTATATTCCAGTTAGTACTGGTACCAGACAGTACCAGACTATTAACTATCTTCCTGTGATGTTGTGTCCCTTTCCGATTTGGGTATCAGTTGATACCAGTGCTGGTTTTGTTACTGGTACGGATCTAACAAGATATCTAGAACTCGATTCTTAGCACAATCCTGACTACTTGATCTATTTTCTAAATTATCTTGCCCCTTGTTGAAAATTGAAAGCTTGTACATTTTCTAAATGGGACTTAGAGCTGTTGGGCTTTGGTTATAGGTTATGAATAAAAAAGAGAATAATAACTTTACATACTCTCTTGATTTTGAATTTATTCTGAGTATCAACACTGTCCATCTCTTTTCAGGGTTTAGATGTCGATGTGTCATGGGGCAACTCTTTCAAATAGAAATTTGAACTCGATTGCACTTTTGCTAAAGCATTTACCCTTCAAGGTGGTAAGAAAGGTGAGTCTTCTATCTCTTTTATGTACCGACTGGTATAGTACCAAGAATTTATGATCCTTGGCTAGTTCTTATGGATATAAGTAAACTTATTGTTTTACTTGGGAGTCGGATATACTATGATCATATTTGATAGTGGAATAAAGTGGAGTGATGAATAGATAACTATTATATATTTTTATGAGAATGGTGATAAGAGTTATTCTCTTATTTCTACATTTTATTCCTTAACATAGAGAATTGTACAAAAAACGAAATTGTAGACTGTACATACAAAAAAGAAAAAGAAAATGAAGTTCCATCTTGAATAAAATAAAAATTGTTTACCAAATATTTCAAACGATCTTTAAATAAATTCCTCTTATTATGTATATTATGGAGAAGATGCCATCTGAACAATTACAACATTGCTCCAATAACAAAAAAATAAAAAATAAAAAATAAAATAAAGAATCATATATTAAAATCAAAACCACACATATTTGGGTTTCACATAGTGCAACATAGCTAGAAAGAGCGATGCATACTCATAAAAAAGATCACAGCCATCTAAGAATGGGCAAACTTTAAAGCGCAGCCTGGAAGTTTACTTTAGAGTCATACTTAGTGTTGGGCTTCCAGCCAGCTGGAATAGCATTGTTTGCCACTAAGGATTTCCCAGAAAGGGTTGTAATCTTAACGGAGATGGGTCCCTTAAGAGGGTGGGCAGAATCAAGTCTCCAGATTTTACCCCACGACTGCTTCAATGGGGTCCATGTAGAAGAACTTGCTTCCTTGATTTCAAGGTTAGAGAGATCGCCTTCGCCATTTTGGTACTCAGTCAACAAAGCCAAGTAGTTCGGGTTTGAGCCTTCCTCAACGTGGAAGTTAATGTTACGGCCCTTATAGTCACAAGGAACCCTACAATTAAAGAAAAATCATGTTATGTGTAATTAATTAAACAATGTACACTTCGATAATGGATTTTTGAAAGGATTGACTATCAGGAAAATTAATCTATTGTCAAAATGAACGTAATTTTATTGAATGATCGATTCAGCTATAAAAAGTCAACTGGAAGCTGTAAAATTACATATGATAGTTAAGAATGAAAGCCCCTTACCTCTTAAACAGAACAGCGAGTTTTCCAGCCTTGTGGAGATCAAGTTCTTTACCGGGCAAAGCCAGTGAGCCAAATGCAATGCCAGCCATGTCAAAGTGATAAGTTGCATCAGCACAACCACCATACAAGCACTCATCTGTGATTGTAATGAGTTTTGGTTGGCCAGAGCAAAGCGGATGGCTAGTGCATTTCATCTGAAACGTTCAAAGATCTCGTGAATTTTATGGGTTGAAATTTGAAACGGAAAATAAAAATTTCATGCATCATTGTCATACAGAAATATCAGAATGTCATTTGCAACTATGCATATATTGTGCAAGTGCTACATGTAGGAAACATATATATCTACATAAAGAAAAGTTGGAAAATATAATGCTAGTAAGGTGCATGTACACAATGGATTTCTGTGGTGGTTTCTTTTAAAATTCTTAAAAATGGTGTCTTTAAATATCACTTCCCAGCCACTGCCAGTATTTTCAATAAAAATAAATATCACTTCCCCTTCTTTCTATGGGATAATTAAGACGAATTACAAAACAGATTTATAAGCACTATGGTAAAATCTCATTCCAAGTTGTCTAAATAGTCAACTAACCAAGTAGCAAGAACCGCAACCCTTGCCTTCTTTCCATAGGGCTTTGCTGCCGCATGAAGTCAACGAATTGAAAGGGGGAAGGTTTATATTCTTGAACCCGCATTTACCACCTGCATGCGTATGATAGAATAATGAACGACCACTTAAATCAATTTGCAAATTTATTAGAGATTACTCTATGAATTACATCTTACCCCTTGGAAATGTCAAAATATTATTCACGATATATTACTTCTTTGTCATATACCGACACCACAAGTTTTTTCCTTATGTTGGTTGTTTAAATTAATGAATAGTGCTAATGAATCTTGTAGATATGTATTTAGTTCTTACGTATGTTTGGACCTTTGTATTCTAACTTAATTCTGATACTGATCATTTGAATTACTAGATCATTAAAAAAACACTTTTGTTTTGATAGTGTGTGTGAAAACAAAAGGAAAGCATTTTGTTACCGTTATCAGGAGGCCCAGAAGCAGTGGGGGACCCATAAAATGTGGAACTCCCAGAAAGCCATCCACCGGTGGAATCGGCAGTGCCCTTAGCAACACAAACACCCACAAGGGAGGCAATGACAATAAGAGTAATTGAAAAAGTGGAAGTCATTATATTCAATAATCAATCAAACAAGAAGAAAAGTGGCAAATGAAAGAAAGATGGATTTGCTTGCAACAATCTGGATGTTATTTATAGGCGAACTGTTCTTTTCAACTATGCGTGTGTTATTTTATCTGATTGGGTGTCATAAGAAAGCTTTTAGATGCCAGTGAGTTGGCTATAATATTTACCGTTGGTTTTGGCCAAAGCTCTATATAAGATGTTGCTTAATTTAGCGAAACAACTTTTTTGACTAATTATGTAAAAGTTATTCATGCTAACAGTTGGCAAGAATGCTGTCCTTATAGCCTCATGTGTTCTTATTGTATACTATATACGTGAATTTCCATATTTATGTTGTTAATTAATGAATTAATAGTTGCAAAGTAGGCATTGTAATGCTTCAATTTGCCAACCAAATTTTTTTGCAATCAGAGACCTACCAGTTACCACATTGATAATTACTTCAAGGACAACCACTTCCAACAATCAAGGATTTGTGCAATTGACCAATTAATAAATTGAAATGTGAATTTGTTGCCGTTGTTACTTGTTAATAAGGAGAAACCCAAGTAGGAATAACACTTCTTTTTTAACTCATTTTCGTTCTTTATTAGGGTGCAGTTATATTTGTGTGATGATATTTTAGCTATTAACTTATTATTGCTATAATGAAGAATCAAATAGAATAGATACACTTCTTCTGAATGTATAATAGTACGTACACTTCAGGAGTAAAAAAACAAATTTATGTAGAATTACCCACTAACCATTGCTTTGTTCAGAGTAAACACTTCAATAATATACTCCTAAGAGCACGAGAGAGAAAAATGTAAAATGCACAAAATTGGGGTTGAGATATAGAACTAGGGCCTATATGTATCTATAAGACAACCTAACATAGAAATCACATCTTTTATTTGAAAAGATCAGAAATCAATCTAGAGAATCGTACAATGAATTATTTAGGAGAGCGGAGTAGGTCTAATGGGTATATATATGACCTACTTTGGGGATTGATGGGTTTCAAGACCGTTCGATCCGCTTCAAGATCTATGTACATGAAAATTAAAGCGGATGTGCACGAATTTTAAAATTGAAGCCTATCGAATCCAAAGTAGGTTTGATGTCCATCGGACCTACTCCTTTGTCATTTTAGAGGTTGTTTTCATTATGGTGTAGAAAAGTGGTTGATAGTCTAGTCAATCTTTTACAATGATTTGAAATATTAGATATATATGTCGAGTTTTGATGAATTTATATGATTCATATTCATTAATCGAGGATATCACCATTATCTTCACCAAATTAGATGCAATCATGAAAAATTTAGACCAAATGAATGAGACTGCGGTCAATGCAGATAGCATATTTTTTTGTGAGGTTTGTGGGAGCATTGATCATTAGGCTTTGAGTGCGAGGTTGTCACATCTTAGTGTAGAGTCTCAATTAATGAAACGTAACCCTTCCCATGAAGAAAGACGACTCGTCAACCGAGGCACGCAAGGCGAATCCTAGGCGATTCGAAAATGAGGAAAGGCGATTTGCAACTAGAGATCAACCCCACCAACCACAACAGACATTAATGGCGGATGACAACTGGTTATCTCAAAAAGGCACAAGAAGTAGGAAGCAAGCAAATTTACACAGAGGAAACCTAGATTTTCTTCTCAGAAGGTACAAAACGAGTTCAATTTGGCAACTAAGAAGCATATGTGTTTCAAATGCTTGGCAGTTAGCCATCAAAGAGCACAGTGTAGAGAGCCTCCCCGCTGCTTTAATTGCCATAAACTCAGACACTTCTCCTCAAGGTGCAAGACTACTATAAAACAATCCTAACAACAAATGAGGTAGAAAGTGAAAGTCCAAACACAACCACCCAACACATAGACACGAACATACGAACAAACTATGTCAGGAACACCAAAGATGGAAGAGTTTATTGAAGAATTCATGCACGAACACCTCGAGGAAGTAGATGTATTCCTTCCAGCGGCCAATGATCTCAAGCCCGAGAACGAGAACTCATATCTGGCTAGTGCAGTTTACATCTCGTTCGCAAGAGGCAGGTCTAGCCGAGATCTCCTTTGGGCAATCAAACGCACAATGGTCGATCTCCACGGAGGTACCCCTGAACTCTATCAAGTACATAAATAAGAAAGGGAAGCATATATTCTCATATGTGTAAACCAAACCATCAGAAATGGTATAGTTCAGCAGGGCCCATACGAGATCCCCATGGCTGGGGTCCGAATCACACTAGCGCGCTGGACAACCACAACAGGTATGACATTTTGGCCAAATGAATATCAGGCTTGGATCAAGGTGATAGGTTTACCTCTCAATTTGTGGAACAATGAAGACCTTCACAAGGTTATGGCTAGGGTAGGTACTATCGACTATATCATGACATATGGTTTACATACCGGTCAGTTTGAGCATATTGTTAGTGTTGGTGTTCTAGACCCAGATCATATGTATGATATGTTTAGTTTATTAGTGAATGATTTTATCATTTTGTACCTTGAGTATTCATATTAGTGGATCATTTGAGTTGATGACTCAAATTGTAGAACTTCACAACGAATAAATTTGTTTACTCTTAAATGTCTCTTATCTTGGCAATCAGCAAGGTACACTGGTTGACCATATAAGATAAGTGTAGTGATTAGATGATGGCCATGTTCTACAGGTTATAGATAAGGGGTTATCGATCTAATCACACATGTGCATACATGGAGATGTATGGCACTGGACAGACCTAAAAATGAAATATCATATGGATTGTGTTCTGTGTCATTGATATTTCATTGTGTCTAGAATTCTTTGGTTGAGATATTTATTTTTCTTACATAAGGGATGTGTATTGTTGGTACTGTCCAACGCTCTCTTTAACCAGGAGTTATATAGGCAGTTACTGCAGTGCATATAACTTATGCGGAAGAACGATACGTATCAAGAAACCATTGTCCCTTATATGTTAATATAAGCGATGATATCTCTGGGCCCCTTGATAAAGTTTGTATTATGTGCATGCAATATGATTATTTGATAATCATATCATAATTAAACTTCAGGAAATCAAGAAAGAATAATTGGTAAGGATGACACATTCCTACCTTACGATTATTTGGATATCATGTGGCAAGGAATTGACACAACAACATTTTTAATGTTACAGGGATCGTGATTTTGCATTGTGCTTTTTCATCCACATCATTTGGGTAATCAATATACCATGGCTAGTTGTATCATTGATTTATGGAATTAAAATGTTTAATTTCATTGCCATAATGATGGGATCCCATAGGGTCACACCATATGAAAGATTAAAAGAAAATATATTAATAAAGCATATGTGATATGTATATAATATGTGCTATGTTAATTATAAGGAGTTATAATTAATTTGTACAAATTATATGTTATTAATATATGAACAATTTTTTATAACATGGAGATGTTGTAAAATAATCCTAGTAATATTTAAAGTATGTGTGACATATTTTAAATGACTTTTGACACATGAGAAATGCATATAAATTAATATAGAATATTAATTTATATGTTGGCCTTTTAATATATGAGATTGTGGACTTAATTAAATATTAATATGATTAGTATGTTTAAGCCCAAAGCCCAAATATATGCTGGGGAGAATTGATTAGTGATGGCATGATTTAAGGAATATTCAAATATGTCATTAAATCTAATCAATCTCATTAAAGAGGAAAGAAATTTCTGGACAGATTTTTTAGGTAAATTTGAACTAGAATTTGAAAGGGCAAATCTTAACCATTCTGGACGTATGACCTATGTAATCTGTAGCCCTTGGAGTCTAGAATCCAATGGTGAAGATTTCAAGTCGTTTGGAGTTACCAAGAAAAAGATATAAGGGTTTTAGTACCGAAAGGTCAAAATTCTGGATATGATATCTTGGCCGAAATTTGCTCTTTTCTCCTCTCTCCCATTTTTCTCTCATGAGTTGAGATCTAGAAATCCTCTAAGAAATTTTCAGAAATTAACAAGAGGGTTAAACTAGGATTAAGGTTCTACTTGTTAATCTCTTACTAGCCTTAGAGATACAAGTATTTCTTTAATCTTTCGGTGGATACCTAAGGAGGCTCGTCATTTGAAGGGCTAAGCACAACCACCATTGAAAGAGAAAGGGAATAAGAAGTTGCTAAGCAGGACAACCCTTTCTTGATTTGATTTGGAGATCAAATCCAAGGTATTAGTTTATTCCCTTTTTGATTAGGCTAATTAAGATTGTTTCTTGCATTTACAATAACTAGATCGTTTGTTTTGATTTGAATAAATTTTTTGTTTTATTCCTTGCTATCTAAGCATCAAAACTTTCACATATTACCATTTGTATGGACACGAGGCACCCCAGGAACCAAAATTCTTGAGGGTGAGGAATGGCAATTTCTCAAAGCGGGTTCGGATCCAGTTATTGGGGTGGAGAATTGAACATGAGGGATACTTCGCACCTCCGGTACCGCCAAATAGGACCCAGCCTTCTCGTGTGAGGTACACGCCATACCAGAGGCACCAGCAGGCAACACAGCCACCGCCGCAGCCAACACACTCTGACACTGAAAGTAGTGGAGCGTCTAACGACCACCCTTGGACGGCAAGCACGAACTCGCAGACCACGAGAAGAAAAATCTATTTGGATACCCAAACCGGTGTCAAAGGCGGAATAGGATCTCCGCTGGATACTAGTACCAACTGAGGCGGTACCGACCAAGGAGGCATCACCAACCCTGTCAAAACTGATATTGGTACAAGGTGTGAAAGGTGACATCCAAGCTCAGCAAGGAGCACAGAATCCAGCAACACAGAGGGCAACATGGTTGAAAATACAGAGGATCACATCAATTAAATGGCTGTTGGGGGAGGCTTTGGTAATGAGCGTGGAAAAGGTGAAGTACAGAATTTCAAACATTCCCAGCTGGAACAATCCCATCGTCATTAACTTCTCTGTACTAACTGTAAACGACAAGACATGAGGTAGTTTGAGGGGCGCAAGACTCATAAAGCTAGGAACAAAAGGCGAAAAGGTAGGGGGATTATCTCATACTAACAATAAATTTGGGGACAAGAACATGTATTTTCCCCTCTAAACTTTGAAAATTACATATTTCCCCTCTAAACTTTAAATCTCACAAATGTACCCATTTTATTATTTTTTATATGAATTTCATTCTAAATTTCACAGGAATATGAATTTCACGTATACCCCTCAAAAACTTCAAAATTACGTATTTTCCCCTCTAAACTCTAAACTTTAAATCTCACAAATTTACCCATTTTATTATTTTTTATATTAAAAGTCATTCTAAATTTATAAAATATCCAATTTACCCTTTATTAAAAGCATAAAAAGTCTATCATACTCAAATTTGAATATGAAGAATTCCTCTATTGTCCGATCCACATGCATCGCATTAAGATCTGTGCATGTAGCTTCAATATATGTGCATGTTGGCTTTAAGTTTTGTGCTGATTTAGTGCGCACGGATTTTAAAGCAATTTTGATCTGTGCACTTCACTTCAATATCTCTATGTGTTCGCTTCAAGATTCGTGTTGATCTAGCGTGCACACATATTAAAGCAGTTCGGACAGTAGAGGAACCCTTCAGATTCAAATTTGAGTATGATGGGCATTTTATGCTTTTAATAAAGGGTAAAATGGGTATTTTATAAATTAAGAATGAGTTATAATATAAAAGACAATAAATGGATAAATTTGTGAGTTTTTTAAGTTTAGAGGGGAGAAATACATAATTTTGAAGTTTTTGAGAGGTATACATGAAATTCCCCCTAAAAAATAAATTCCGACTGTCCTATATGAAATTGAGAATCTAACTAATTGATGTTTTACTACAGAATCCATTTATGAATTATCGGCTTTTAGGTTTGTGGGTCTGGGGTGTGTGTGTGTGTGTTGGTGGTCGGGGTGTGTGGGGGGGGTGTAGAATCACAAATGCAATGATATGGACATATGGTGGGACCTAGTTATTTTTTATAAAATACAAATTTTTATGTGGCTGTTGAATAGAAATAAAATCAAACTATGACTGTTTTAGAGTCCTAAGGATGGAAGGGAGACATTACATGCCAATTGTGTTCAGTACCTGGTGTAGCTGAAACTCATTTACATCTATTTTTACACTGCCCTTAAGTATGCCAAATTTGATTTTGGATGAGAAATTGCCAAGATATGGCATACATAAAGGCATATATATACAAGTAGCAAATGAAAGAAACATGGTTTTGCTTGTAACAATCCGGATGTTTTTTATAGGCCATGTCCTCATCTTCAACTATGTATGTGTTATTTTATCTGATTGGGTGTCATCAGAAAACTTTTACATCAATGCTAGTGAGTTGGTTTTAGTTATTACCATTGGTTTTGGCCGAATCTCTAGGATGTTGCTTAATTTAGCAAAACAACTTCTCTGACTAATTATGTAAAAGTTATTCATGCTACTAACAGTTGGCAAGAAAGCTGTCCTTATAGCCCCCATGTGTTCTTATTGTATACTGCTAGACGGGCAGTTCCATATTTAATTTATGTTGTTAATGCATTGTTACTTATAGTTGCAAAGTGAGCATTGTTCAATTTGAGAATCAAGGTGTTTTGTAATCAGATCTACCAGTTACCACATTGCTAATTACCTTAAGGACACTGTCACTTCTACAGTCAAGGAATATTTGTACAATCGATCAATTAATCTATTGAACTGTAGATATGTTGCCGTTGTGGATAAGGAGAAGTTTGATGATATTTGAGCTCCTAACTTATTATTGAATCAAATAGATTAGATACATTCCTGAATGCAGTGAAATAGTACACTTTAGGAGCAAGAAAATTTATCTACAACCTTCCACTAACCATTAATTATTTTGTTCATAGTAAACACTTCTTTAATATACTCCTAAGAGAGAGAGAAAATATACATGTGAACTGCACAAATTGGGCTTTAGGAAATGTATCCATTGAATATAAAAAAATGGTTAATTAGCCAACTGCGCTCCTCTTTATAATATTAAAATGAGGATGTAAATGGCAAATACTAAATAATGCAACGATAAAGTATATATGCTTTGTGTGTCATTTAATTATCCTCTCCTGACAGCCCTTAGATTCTAGCTTGATCACTTGTTGGTTGGCAAGACAGCGGTGATGCTCACTATAGAAAGATGATAATTAGATAAATAACAATTGTCAACAGGAAAAAAAAAAAAATCAAATGATAATAGGAAGCGTCCGAAAATTTATCCCAATAGAAGGCAATTTTAATGATGCATCAACAATAGAGAATTTGTAATTTATATGCAGAATAAGAAGTACGAAAATCGAGCATATTAACAAAATGTTCTAATTAAGGCATGAAAAAAAAGGAAAAAAAAATAGAAACAACAAATTAACAAGAAGGCACAAGAGAAGGCTACAGATCCAAAATTATAATAAAAAATAGCAAGACAATCGAGACGGATTGGAGGCAGAGGAACATCTACCATACCTGATACCTGTCCCACCACAATTATCTTATTATGTCTTGTACCACAGCAATTGCAAGTTTATGTCCCATGACATGCCAACATTGCTCCCACCATGGCTCTACAGCATCATCTTTTGGTCCCAATGGCAAAAAAGAATGGGATGATGCGATTATTATTATCGGCCTCGTAGCGGTGCAAATTAGCAATGCCGCGTTCATGGTTTTTGTTGCCCCTCTTCTCTCTCAGGGACTTAATCCCCTTTTTCTTGTATGTTTTGGTAGCCTCACAACCGCAGTGTTTATCCTACCCTTCGCTATTTTATTTGAGAGGTATGCATTTGTATTTCTTGACATTTAATTCTTGATTATGTAATCTCATTTTCTTACAATTGAGTCCTTCCATTCAAAATAATTTTGAGTATAGACATTAATTTACTATCAGTTCCCTGATTATATTTCTCATTATTCTTCTAGGAAGAAATGGCCGTCTAGGTTGAAACCAGTTTTGATGGTGAAGTTCATCTTTCTAGCTTTGGGAGGGTAAATTTAGTCTTAATTATGTCTTATGTATATATATACCATATAATTAGTATCAATTTAGAAGAGGCAACTAAACAGATTACAAAAACATTGCAAACACTCTTTTAGGGTAACTTTTTTTCAAGTTCTAATGATGATTGGAATGAAGAAAACATCGCCTTCAATTGCCGTAGCATTGCCAAACCTAGCACCAGGCATCATCTTCATCATTGCTGTTAGTTTCAGGTATACCCCCGTTATCTACCCTACGTTAATATCCAAATAGATTACAATATTTTTCAAATTAATTACACAGTTATACATACATCGCCTTCATGATATCAGAATCATGCTTTCAAAATTGCTGTCAATGCAATGTGTTATTATAGGTTTGAGAAAGCTGATCTCATGTGCTTCTACACAAGGGCAAAAGTACTAGGCACCTTGTTATGTTTGAGTGGAGCCATTGCCATTAGCTTCCTCCAAATTCCCTCCAACCCAATGCTACACAAATCTGACAGTCCACAAATTGACATCCACAGTGACTGGATCTTTGGTTGTTTGTGCCTTCTGGCCGCAGTACTTGTTGTGTCGTGCAGCACTGTTCTACAGGTATTCATTCCATCACCGTCTCTCTCTCTCTCTCTCTTTGCGCGACCTTTCTCTTTCTATTTTATTTATAAATTCCAGCAGCAGTAAGTTGCATAATAATTAAATGACAAACATGCATGTTTGATATATATATTTTCTTGAGTAATTATGACGTACATCCAAAAACTATGGACATCTAAATCTATGATACAACCAAAGGCTGGAATTATATTATTTCATTTCTATATATGTTTTTCCAGTTTTTTATTTGTTTTCTGAAAGTTTTGCTTCGCTCGAATTCTTGTTTGTTACTTAATTATAGGCAGAGACCATGATTCATTTCCCGGCACCTTTCACATTATGCAGTGTCACATCTTTCATTGGAGCAGGATTTACTGCATTATTTCAAGTAGTGATGGAAGGAAAGATCGACATGGGATCCCCATCTATCAAACCTAGTTCTGTAGCAAGCTTTATACTTGTGGTATTGAGTCTCTATCTCTTCAAAGTTTATCTGTATCTAAATCTAAATCTAAAACAAGCTTGCTTCAGAAGTTAGCTTTTGCCAAAATTGATGGAGAATTCCTCCTCAAAAATATTTTTCTCTTTTGTAAAGAAGAAGATATTTGATTTGTGAAATGTAGGCAAGTGTGACAAGCTCAATATGTATAGCATTTAACACATGGGCAGTGAAGAAAAAGGGGCCAGTTATGGTGTCAATGTTTAGCCCCATCTCCACTGTGGGATCAGCTATCCTGTCTGCTATCTACTTGCACCAAATTTTTAAATTTGGAAGGTAACAATGTTTTTGCAAATATGTCTTTCCTGTGAGAGGCGTATCTAAAGCCAAGCCAGAGGTGCTTAGCCATCCTCATAATTTAAATTTTTTTAATCATGCATATTGAAATTTAAATGAATTTTATTTTTGTTTTTCTTAAATTTTATAAAATTTAGCCCCACTCATAAATTAACAAATATGTTATTGTAACTTAGTGGTTAGAATTTCAATTTGTAATTATGTGGACATGAGTTCAAATCACAACTATCACACATTATGCATTTTACGTTTCAGACTTGTTGACATACGCATATGCATTAAAAAAATTAAAAAAATTAGCAGACTAATTGACATATGCATTAAAAAAATTAGCAGACTTGTCTTAAAAATTACAAATGGTTTCTTTAAAAGAAGGATTGAAAAATAATGAATACAACAAAAGCTTATATTTTCTTTTTTCTAATAATATGTTTTCTGGTTGCTTTGACAGCATAATTGGCATGATTCTTCTCTCTTGTGGGTTATGCATAGTCCTGTGGGCAAAGAAGAAAGAAGGCGAGGTACCTGGAACCACAAACGAAGAGGTATCAAAGAGAGATGTTGACACAGAGAGACCACTCTTAAATTAATCCGATAGAAACAATTGCTTATTGCCACATATATGTCATGGTATCATGTATAAATATAGCAACTTTTGGTTTATGTTTGGTGGTAGTGTACTGAAGGAAATGTAGCTCGATTAGCAAGCTGTCTTACCTCTTGTATAACTTCTTAGGTAAACTTGTTTTTTTTTGTGTGAGGCTAACTAAGGCCAAACTGAAGAAGAAAAGTACATGCAGATCAAAATATTTAATGCAGACAGTACAGACAAATTTTATTAAACTGTTCTTTCAATGTGGTACAAAATTATAGAACATTTCTGTACAGATTATAATACATTTTCCTACAACATGTTTGTCCAAGAAAAGACACTGTGTCGAAGTGCCAGCACAAGAGAAATCATTTCATGAGAAGAGCACTATACCAAATTGACAATTTTGCATAGATGCATAAAGTTTCTGTTATATTTTTCAATCAGATTTTGATTTCAGAAAGGATTTTATGTAAAATTATCTTTTTGAGAAAAACATGTAAAAAAGCCAAAATATGAAGCAACAAGTTATATTTTATCATTTTGTTCCTGAATTTGACTATTTGTACAACCACAAGGTGTAAAATGAAAAGGCGCATCAAAATCATGATATTTTGAAACAAACAAAAAAAATCAAAATAAATAACAATCTCCTCAAGCTGCTTCTTGAAGAAAGTATAAGACACTCTTGGGAATTTCAAAAATCAGCAGAACCAGGGGTCCGGGGAAATGGAATAACATCTCTTATATTATCAATTCCAGTTGCAAATTGCACGAGCCTCTCAAATCCAAGCCCAAAACCAGCATGAGGAACTGCAAAATGGGCAAAAGTCGAGTTTACAAATTAAAAAAAAAAAGAGATGATATGGAAATACGAAAATATGATTTTTTTTTTTTTTTGGAGGGGGGGTAGAGGAGTAACCAGAGCCGAAGCGCCTAAGGTCAAGGTACCACCAATAGATCTCCTTATTGAGATTTAATTCCTCTAAGCGAGCCTCTAGATAATCTAATCTCTCTTCCCTTTGGCTTCCTCCTATTAGTTCGCCTACCTGAAATCAAATGAATATCAGCTTTAATTTTCAGCCTTCTCAAATTTTCAGTACAATCAGAATTCAAAAGTACACAAAGTGCCCTAAATTGAATGCATCTAAGTTTTCTTTTTACTTACAAAAATTTATTCTTTTGTTTGTAAAGCTTTTGTCCTGTTAGTACATAAAAAAAGACCTTCATAATTACTGCAATTAAATGAAATATATCAAGTTTAAGATGCACAAACCCTAGGAACTAAGAGGTCCATGGCCGCGACAGTTTTTGCATCATCATTTTGCCTCATATAAAATGCCTTAATTTCCTACAAAAAGAAAGAACAAATCAAATAAGCATAAATTTAAATAATACTTTCTTTTATTCAATAAATACGAAAAACTATTACCTTAGGATAGTCCCGAATTATTACAGGACTGCCACCGAAGGCCTGTTCTGTGATGTATCTTTCATGCTCACTTTGCAAATCTAACCCCCATTTTACCTAATATTGCATAATCATTATTTGCAAGAGAGTATAAATATCCAAGCTTAGGGGATATTTATGCCCTTCAAGAAGTGGATATACAATGATGTGGACACACACACATGCAAAATAAATAATAATATTTAAAAGAACATATCATTTTAAGATAAGAATTACCGGGAATTCAAATTTCTTTTTGGATTTGATCAACAAGTCAATGGCGTCAGAATAAGACAATTGCACAAAGCTTTTCTCAACAACATCCTGTCAAAAGACACGAGACTACAATTATTAAATTAAAATTTTACTAAATCCAACTTGAGTAAGTCAAGAGAAATGTGAACGTCGTTAACAATGTTGGGCCGTACATTTAAACGATTTATAATGCCTTTCTCAATCCAAGTGTTGAAAAATTCCATATCCTCTTTACAATTTTCGAGGACATACTTGACCTGCATGTGCCAAAGTAGAAGTGCATATTAATAAACTATACAAAAGTGCAATAATATGATTGAGTGAGGCACAACCCAAAAGGGCCAATATCAAAGCAGTGCTTTTGTAAAAAAAATACTTAAAAGGGTTTAGACATGTAATTAGTTAGTCAAAAATGGATCAACAGAAGTAAAATAAGAAAAGAACATACTACGTACTGGAGATAAGCAGTGGCACATGCCATGTCATCATTCAAATCCGCAAATGCCAATTCAGGTTCTATCATCTGCCATGAAATAAAAGATAAATGACTACAACTAACAACTCCTTGTTCATTTGAAAGACAAAGAAAAGATGTAGTACTCAAATAATCTCTGTACCCAAAATTCAGCAAGATGTCGTGAGGTGTTAGAGTTTTCAGCTCTGAATGTTGGGCCAAATGTGTAAATCTGGAGACAAATACACAGAAAACCAAAGCAAAATAAATACAGAAGTATCTATTTATATAAAAATGCATTTGTCTAGTAGAAAAAGAAGATAGCATATACATCAGATAGGGCACATGCATATGTTTCTCCATTCAACTGCCCCGACACTGTCAAAAATGCAGGTTTTCCAAAGAAGTCCTTAGAAGAAAAAAAATGTATCAGAAAATAATAACAGACCATTAAGTTGAAAACAAGGGAGAAAAAATGGTTATTTCACATGAGGTAAAGTAATGCTTTTAGTAGATAATAAAAAAGATAAGTGTCGTCTTTTGTACCTGGGACCAATCAATTTTCCCATCCTTTGTAGCAGGAATTTTTGAGACAGGGAAATTGTCATTTTGAATCTGCAACATAAACATTAGTGAAATTGTCATTTTGTTATAATGCATGACAATACAATGTGAAATAATGTTTTCTTTCTTTTCATTCATGTTGTTATAATAAATACTCTCAGATTGATGCTAGTTGCTAGTCAGTGATTTTTTTACAATTTTATTCTCATCTACCATTGTTTATTAACCATTGTCCAAATTAACCTGGAAATTTATTATCTTTACTCGGGAAATTTGGAGAGAGAGAGGAGTGAAATACCATTGTAGTAACACAAAATTGTTCACCGGCACCTTCGCAATCTGATGCAGTTATAATTGGGCTTGACACCCATACAAACCCGTTTTCTTGGAAGAACTTATGTGTTGCATATGCCAATGCATTTCTCACTCGTGTCACCTACAAACACAAATAATTTACCTGAATGAAGGTAGTAGTAAGAATCATTTTTCTATTTATTAGAATGAATAGAATGGAAAAGGTTTACATAATTTAGGTATAGCCTGAATAAGTAAGATGATACAATTTTATTTTTATTTACCTCGTAATAGTAGAGAACAGATATTCAAGTATACTAGCATTTCACAATTTTTCTTAGATTTTGTATAATATCAGTCAGAACAACCAGATCCCATACTTTAGTATTGACTTCCAGATTTTTTTACTATGTGCATGTTTGTGTGGTTTTTTTAATTCTTATACAGCTAAAAACAGACTGGTACTAAGGTATACCAGCAATTCACTAATCCATGTGTTATTAAAGGGGTATAAATGGCAATTTTGCAAATGATAATAAATTTACCGCACTGAAGGTATTAGTTCGAGGACGTAAATGAGCTATGCTTCTCAAGAATTCTCTAGTAACTCTCTTCTTTTGTATTGGATAACTTGTGGGATCACTTCTACCTATCTAAATAATAACAAAACAATAATTATGACGACGAATTGTCACTTAAGAATTAAGAGCACTTTAAACAATGAAAATCCAAGCAAATTGCAAACTATCCTAATAAAACAACCAACATTTCCCGTATCAGAAATAAACACATTAAACTTTACATCCCTATGTCTAAGTTGCTAATAAAAATCTGAGAAAAGAGTGGTACCACAACTAGTCGTGTGACCTTCAGTTCGATTTTTTGTTTAGCCCCTTGACTTGGCACCACTGTGCCATCTATCAGGACTGATGCGCCTGTTGTAACTGCTCCTGACTCAATCTTGTACAAAAATTAAATGAACTTAATTTCATTAAAATGATTTTAGCTTACAAAATGGAACACAAGAGGGAGATCAGAAGTACCTGATCATAACCTTCTACATCAGATGTCATGACACATTGCATATTAGATAAGCATGAACCATCATTGACCTAGATATTTTGTTAAGAATAATTTTGTTAAGGCCCAACCAAAAACAAACTATGTAGGTCTTTCCAGTCAGAATTCATTGGTATGTATAATGTACCAGTCATCTGATTTCATCAAGAACAAACATGATACAACTAAAGTACCGTTCAGTTCTTATACTGCATGATATTACAGCTGGTACAGGTCGTACTCTGTATGCATGTGCATAGAAAACATGTAATATTATACGTAAGTTCCTACCTCAATGAAGGTAACACTGCTCTGGACTCTGCAAGTCCGGACCCACCCTCTGACAGTCAATCCCTTTCCGACCCAACTCAACCCTTCGTCGGGGCCACCTTTCAACTCTTCAATTCTCAATCTCTTTCTAAACTCCTTCACTGTATCTCCCAACTGACCGGCGGCTTCTGTCGGCTCGGCTGTGCGAGCGGAGACTGAACTGGAGCAGAGGAACCGCCGATTCATTGCTCTGACAGTTGGAATTAGAGGGGAGATAGGGTTAGTAGGTCTCCGGCAACGGCTCGAGAGGAGCAGCGTTGCTGCGCGCCGACTCACAGCCGCAGCTGCTCCCGCCATCATTATCGCTGAATCTATCTATCTATTGTTCAGGTTCTAAAGGAGAACTGCTCAAATGGGATAGAAAACGCGCACGTGATATGGGCGTGAGCACTTTTATGAGTAGAACGGGTTCAAATGTTTTCATTCTTTTTGTCTTGATTATATATCTACTTTTTAATTTTTTAGTAACAAAAATTTTTAAATTATATATTTTCTATATATACATGTACGTAATGAATTTATCATTTTTATTATTTTATATTTATATAAATTAATAAATTGAAAAATCAACATTTAAAATTTATCCATATCAATATAAACTCTTAATATTGATCTAAACAAAGTTAAAATGTTATAATCTTTTATATATGCATAGAGAAAATGAAATAGATCAAATCTAAATATTATATTTGACATTTGAGTTTTAATTTTTAAACTTGTTATTTAAAAAATAGATTTGAACTCTCATTCTCGTATAGCTTCAAATGATTTATCAAAAAAAATTATAAATTACTTTTAATACATTTTTTTTTTTTAAACAGCTTTACTTTATAATAAATTAATTCAAAATTTCAAAAATCTTGCTTGTGAAAGCATCACTTGTTATAGGCAAAAACAAGTTCGATGTATGGGGATTAATTGACCTCCATTTATTTTCAATTTTGTACTGATTTTGTATATATATATATATATAGAGGCTGGCTACTATGCTGATATAAGCATATCTCCATATATGCTGCCAAACTGTTAACCGTTAGATTTCCTTTTAGATTTGTGCTGATCAGATGAAAACTTTTCGGAACAGAAAATATTAACGGGTTCCGTAGGAATTTGAAAGGGAAGAGAATAAGTGTCATTTCCAATTCGCCCCCCTCTCTCCAGATTTCTTTCTTCTTTATTCGCCCCCCTCTCTCTCTCTCCTCACCCATCCCGCCTCCGCTAAACCTTCTCAGCCGCGAGGCCCGCGACCCCTCATCAGCCGCGCCCCTCGAAGCAGCGCACCTCTCTTCTGCCCCTCGAAGCCGCGCCCCTCGAAGCAGCCGCTGCACCTCCGCATCAGCCGCGTCTGAGCCGAAATCTGCTCAAATCGACCTCTTTTAGCTCTCGCTCTCCTCTCAGTCCCTAGTAAGCTTTCCATCTCCTTCCTCTATCACTTCTGAGGGTAATTCATTTTGGTTGAAATTGAGGGTAATTGATATAATTTTGCTATTTTCTGTCCGGATTTTAAGCAATATTAGTTCTTTATTATTAGATTTCTTGCAACTTGCTTTAGATTAGTTCAATTTAGGTTAGAACGTTATTAAAATTTGGTCCCAATTTACTTTTCGTAGTTAGAAATCTTCCTTTACAAACCATTCAGTGTAAAGGTGAGATTATTATCCTTGTGGGATTTGCTTCAAATTAGCTGATATTTGGATTATTATCCATGTTTTGTTGCATTACGTAGAGTATCTAAATTCTCACACGTAGTGGCACCCCATTTTCTTGGTCTTTTCTGTCATTGAATCTCTTGTAAGCGCAGCTCTTGAATCAGTTCTTGGTGGAAGGTTTAATGGAAAATTTCTTCTTTTTATGAGGAAATGGATGTGAGTTTTTGATACTACTCACCCATCTCCATCTAAAAATTCTATCATACTGGAATAGAGGATGTCCAAATAAAAGCTAAATTAGCTAAGATATTTTTGTTTTGGAAGTTTGATACCTACAAATCAAGGTGCTTCAGCAAATAGGACTGAGGAGCTAGGTGATACCGCAAAGGATGGAGTCTTGGTCAGCACGCCTTGAAGCTGGGTTTGATCCTTCTTTCATAGTGAATGGCTGTTTTTCCCAATCGAAATGAGTACAGGTCAAAAGCTTCTTGTCCAGGGACTTTTTCTAGACACTGAATTTTTGTACTTAATGTTGACAATAGGCAGTTTTTGTTTAAGTTTACTAAGTGCAATAATTATAAGTTGTTAAGTGTCAATGTAATGAATATTTGTTGTTTGCTTAGTGTTCTTGCTTATGAATGTTGTATTTGCTTGTGACAAAATTGACCTTATGAACAATTGTGATGTTTGTATTGTCTGATGTTGTTACTCATGTTGTATTTTTTGTTATGTTTATAGAAAAATGAAAATATTGAATGAACAACAATAAGCAACAAACAGAATTACATATTTGGTCCTTTTTTTGGGATATTTGGGACATTTTGCAGGTTCCCAAGGAACACTGTACAATGTATAAAGGAAAAAAAGCAATGGATGGACCTCGTCAATCTGTCAAATACCAAAAAAGAAAATTAAGAAGCCACAAATATCACCTTATCATCAAGAAGCATCTTTACTATATTATGACATTCTCTCAAGGAGTTTAAAATTTTCAATTTTATGGGTTTCCAATGTAATGTGTGGCTAAAATATGTGTATGCTTACACTAATATTTATCAGGAAAATCAGCACAACCATCTTGCCTCTCGCATAATGGTGCTTTAATTGCCACAGTAAACAGGTACAGTACAGAAAGTTACTATCTACAGCCTATCAATGTATATAAATAAAAACTTCAATTTTGGATGGGGGGAGTTCCATAGAGCATATGGCAACAAAATTTCCTGCAAATACCAACCAAGAGATAATTATATAGAAAGATGAAGCAAGCGTTTATTTGAGATTTTATAGAAAGATGAAGCAAAGTATTTAAACAAAACAGCCCTATTTTTGATTTTATACCAGCAACAAAAGTATTTCAAACTATAAAAATAAAAACCAAAGTATCTAAACAAATCAGCCCTATTTGAAAATTTCTGTAAACATAATAGCACAAGCATCTCAAAATTAAGACAACAGATTCTTAAAAAATTAAGATAACAACATAATTCTTAGCAAGCAATATAGAATTCTTGAAGATAACAGATTCTACAACTAGTCATACGCTGCTGTTTGACTAGGGAACTCCATCCCTATATGAGGCTCAAATCATTCCTCTTCTTGAGGAGCAATCTCCATATCATACATTTCATCCAGTTGCATCTCATTAATTTCATCTACCGTCAAATCATCCATTTATCTATAAGAAATAAGTGATAAAAAAAATTAGAAGCATACAACATATATGCACGTTTTTTGATTGCTACAATAAAATTAATAGGGAGATTTGTTGTATCACGCTGGAAGCCCGATTAAGGATGAAATTGTTTGATATAATTTCCACTGATACAGAGGTAGTATCTTCATCGGACACCCAAATTCTTAATGCCATCAAGAATATAATCACAGCAAGAAATTTGTCTTTTAGGCCCCACCAATCTTTTGCTCAGAATCAGGAATTGCAAGATCAATTGGGTTCCTTAATTATTGCACTGGAGGCAGCCAACAAAACAAATTCAGTGTGCAGTATTGCACTGGTATTGCACATGACTAGTACTAATTCACATAAATGAATCAAAATCGCTACAACCCCTCAAATTTGGAGTACTAATTCGGATTTTGCATGCATAAGGTACAATCAATTCTAATCAAGATTAACCTTAACAAGTGTATGACTCAAAAAGAAGCTCAGGTATGGTACCTCTGCCATGAAAAGATTAACCTTGACAAATGAAATACGTATTGTAAGTCTACCCTTGAAAAAAGTGTCAAAGAAGATAGGTGCTCAGAAGTGATAGAGGAAGGAGATGGAAAGCTTACTAGGGACTGAGAGGAGAGCGAGAGCTAAAAGAGGTCGATTTCAGCAAATTTCAGCTCAGACGCGGCTGATGCGGAGGTGCAGCGGCTGCTTCGAGGGGCGCGGCTTCGAGGGGCAGAAGAGAGGTGCGCTGCTTCGAGGGGCGCGGCTGATGAGGGGTCGCGGGCCTCGCGGCTGAGAGGGGCTGATGCGGGGTTGCGGGCCTCGCGGCTGAGAAGGTTTAGCGGAGGCGGGATGGGTGAGGAGAGAGAGAGAGGGGGGCGAATTGGAAATGACACTTATTCTTTTCCCTTTCAAATTCCTACGAAACCCGTTAATATTTTCCGTTCCGAAAAGTTTTCATCTGATCAGCACAAATCTAAAAGGAAATCTAACGGTTAACAGTTTGGCAGCATATATGGAGATATGCTTATATCAGCATAGTAGCCAGCCTCTATATATATATATATAAAGTAAATTGTTATGGGAATTTTAAAAATGACCCCATATATTAATCGTATTTATGATTCACTCCAATAGCTTGAAAGCCTGGCTCCACCCTTGTTACCCGTAAAATTGTTCGGTTTTAATACTCGTAAAATCAATCCGATAAAATTTAAAATTAAGCTCACCAAGAATTGATGAGCTTAAGAGTTAAAGAATACCCTAGTACTCTACTTTTATAGTTATTACTTTTAGAGTAGAACTAGGGTTTTCTTAAGTTCACCAAGTTTCTGTATGAACTTAACTCTAAAACCTACCGGATTAGCTTAAATGAAGAATCCAACACGTTGAAACTGATATACTTTACGAGTAATGGTCTACATGCAAAAAAATTAAATTTTTGAATTAATTTTGTATAGAGTCAAGTGGTTTAAAAATGTTCAAAAAATGAATGCACTAAAATTAATTTATAAACCTTTTATTTTTGACAGCTTGAATTTATATAAATTAATTATAAAATTTAATTTGTTTGCATGTAGACGCATCACTCGTAAGATATATCGGTTTCAACAATTTAGATTTGTCGTTTGAAGCCAATCCGAAAGTTTTAAATTAAGTTCAAGATTAACTTGAAAAACATAAGAACACCCTAATTCTACTAATTACTTTTATTTAACTAAAGAAGTGCAGCTATTACTCTTAGTTTCACTTGACAATCATCGAGAATACAACTTGATTTTAAAATACGATGCTATAAACATCCAGAGTACTTATCAACCCTAAAAATTAAGTTTATATTCTATTGTTCATCAATTTATATACTGTTCAAGCGATCTATAATTAATTTTTATTACATCACTAAATAATATTTAAATTCCATATATATTTCTAATAACTTATCTATATGTCAAGTCCAACAATATTATTTATGAATTATTTTAATGTTGAAAATTATTTGAATTAATTTTTAAAAATTAATCAAGATTGTAAAAATAAATAATTATCAAGTAATTTGATTTGTTGTTAATTATTATAATTAATATGGAAATTGGTCAGATGATCTGAAAAATTAAATGACGTGGATATCCACTTTTGTTTGTAATATATTGAAATAGAAAAATATGCTCATAACTATTTCATATTAAGTGATACACAAATTCTTTTTTGGGATGTTTCTATATTTATAAATAATTAAATATGCATGTTTAAGACGCAAAAAAAATGTAATTATCGTTCAATTTTGGTTAGATGATACTCCAAAAAAGTATTTCCATAAAGAACATATTTTTTTTTCAATATACGGTTTGCGAAATTAGTTGTTTAGCGCTAATTAAATGGTCTCTGAAACTAGAATTTTCATGAAGCATTTTCTTTTGTGAAATTTTATATTTGAAAATATATTTGTACGTAATTGTACGTAATTTTTTTATTTGAAAGCATCTTTGTACGTAATTGCTGTTGGTTACACGATACAGAAAAAATTAATTTTGCATACAATTTTTTTTTACAATGTGTTACTTTGGACAGTATAGATAAGGCCCATATGGTTGTTTGAGATTAGTGTATTGCAAACGGTCTGGTCCGGATCCGGCCAGGCCACGGTTCTCACGGGTCTACGGGTCTACATGGTTCGGGTTCGGCGGGTTCGATTTGGAATAGTTGGCCCAGACCCGTGCTAGAACCATGGTCCCGTTGACCACGGTCCGGTCCATAGGTCTCATTTTTTGAAAGGCGCTGGCTTGGCTGCTGGGTTCGGGAGGGTTTTGCAGGGATCCGGTCAAGGTCCTGGGCGGGCTGGTCCGGATTTGGCCACGGGTCCACACGGGTTCACATGGGTTTTATCACGGTCCACACGGTCCGGTCCGGTTTTGCCACGGTCCCGGTTACCGCGGTCCACGGGTCAAGATCCGCCGGTCTACTATGAGTCTAGTGGAAAAAGCCGGCCAAAACTTGTGCTAAACCGGTCCGGGTCGGTCCGGTCCAAAAGCACGGGTTGTCCGGTCCGGTCCTAGACCGGTCGGTTTTTTTCAAACCACTATTTGAGATTGATTTGTCAGCCAAATTAGCTGGTCAAATTTGCAATTTTAGATTGAGCGGATGATCTAAAAAATTGAGATGATATCTATTTTTCCATATTTTTTGGACGGGATACTGGAACAAAGATTCCCGTCAAATTCAATGGAAGTCAAACTATGGATGAAGTTTTGTTAAGTTGCATTGTCGGATTACAGTTTACAATAGAGCAGGGCTAGAAATATTTTGAGCTATGTAATCGCTTAGATGTTTTGGCTGTAGCTAGGCTGTATTTGTAAGAACGTGCTAATATTTCAATACAATTTCTTGGTAGCACCTACCATACTGACAAGATTTACGAATTATATCTGAATTATATCTGAATAATTTGTTTTTTTTTTGTGATGTCGAATCAAACACCGAATTATTCGGTTGACCGAACTTTGACCGAATTATGTCCGAATAATTCGCGAATTTTACGAACTTTTTCCGAATTTTTCCCAGAACATTTTTTATTTTATTTTATTTTTTTACTTTCTTGTAGGACTGAGATCTCTAATCCGAATTATTCCAAACCATTTCCGAATTATATCCGAATTATTCTTGAATCACGAATTTTTTATCTCTACGGCACCTACCGAGTTTCTAAAAAAAAAAAGATTCCCATCAAATTCAATTGTCCTCATCGTTGTACAAAAGCGCGATAAATCCATCCTACATCATTCCCTAAAGTAACTCAAATTTTGAGTTTGAGATCTGGACCGTCCGATCTGTTTTAGCACGAATATTAACGTGATTCCTTGCATTCCACCTCGGGCCTGGTTCTGATCGGACGGTCCTGATCTAAACTCAAAATTTTGGTTACTTTAGGGAATCCGAATTCGATAAGGATATATATATTATGGATTAGATCTATTCCCAGTGGGATGCCAAAATAGCACTGAATTGTGGCTCCCACTTTCAAAATTATATTATATTTGTAAAAAAAGAAGTATGTTTATATCTGACAACAATTGGTGTCACCTGCTCGATGACGTTAGTACTTCCGAATTCCGATAGTTAGCAGCATTTTAAAACTTCTCTAAACCAACCAATTGCATCAATTTCTCTCCTTTCCTTCTTTTCTCTGTGCCTCGCTTGATCGGAGGAAATCATGGAAGGAGAAAATGGAGAGAAAATTGAGGAGGGATCTATTCAAGGCTACGAGTCTCTCCATCGCCTTCTTGAATCCAACCTAAAGCCGGAGCTTTTCAAGGTTTTCCCCCTTCTCGTCCATTTTTTATATCATTAGCTTCATCTAAACCACTTGAAATTGCTATTGTTCAAAATTATAAGTTCGACTGAAGTAACCTCTGTTTTATTCGGCGGTGGTCTTACAGAACTATAGGCTAATTGTGCATGCTCTGTCTGACATGTGAATTTTTCTTTCAGAGATTTAGTTATGTTGTAATTGGTAAAATAATTTGTTCTTGTAATTGATAGCTTGGAATTATTGGTATCAAACAATTACCCTTGCTATGGTGCCAGCATGAACTGCCTGAGAAGAGCTGGTCCGGCAGTTAAAAAAAAAAACAAGGGATTTCATGAAAATTTGTTTACTTTTATATTTCTTATTTATTTTTGTATAAAAAAATATGCATCTCTAGAGTGCAATTCTGATCATGTTTATTCCGTAAGCAGGAAGTAAGTCGGGTCCTATTAGGACTGAATTGTGGGTCCCCACTTGAGCGCCTCACTGTGCCAGAGGATGCAACTACTCTCTCTTCAAATTATAATTTTGATCTCCAGGTATTGCCCTTATTTCATGTCATCTGAGATAGATGGTGTAAAAAATTTAATCTCCTTGAATCATGAACTTGTGATTTGCTAGATGCTGCAAACTTGTGATTTTCTTCATGACTTTTCTTTTATGTATAACTTTTCTTCAATTCATTTATACACAGGCATTCTCTTTCAAAGCTGACAAAGAGCAATTGAGGGAACCTAGGGTTGTGCGTGTGGGGCTGATTCAGAACTCCATTTCTTTACCCACAACTGCTCATTATTCAGATCAAAAGACAGCTATAATGGAAAAAATAAAACCCATGATAGATGCAGCCGGTGCATCTGGGGTAAATATCTTATGTCTACAGGTACATTAAATATTATATCATGCTATTTTTCACACAAGAAACAAAAACTGTAATTTCTGTTCTGTACCGCCCCTGTATGGCAGATTATAACCAGCATAAGCAGTGATACTTTTAAGCAAAAATTGCAACCTTGATCAGCTTGCAAATGGTATAAAATTTGGTTGGTGTACACTGTTGCCAGACTTGATTTGCACCTGTAAGCACCGGTACCGACCAGCATTTTTATAGCAATACTCAATTTTAATGTTTGTAGTAAGAGCAAGATAAAATTGAAGCCTAGACACAATTAATCCCAAAGAAACACAAATAACACAGAAAGAATTAAAAAATCGCCAAAATAAAAATAAGAACTTTACAGCATCTGTTATTTTTTTATAACAGGAGGCATGGATGATGCCTTTTGCATTTTGTACTAGAGAGAAAAAATGGTGTGAATTTGCTGAGCCTGTAGATGGAGAGTGCACCCAGTTTCTCCAGGGTCTTTCTCGTAAATACAACATGGTTATTGTTAGCCCCATTCTTGAGAGAGATTTGAAGCATGGGGAAACAATTTGGAATACTGCTGTTGTTATTGGAAATCATGGGAACATAATTGGTATTCACCGTAAGGTAGGACCTTAAATTATTTTGGTAATTCCCATACCTTCTTTGAAATTTATTTAGTTTAGCATATTGTGTAAAGAGTATTTGGAGACATTTTGAGGTCATTTCTACAAACTAACGCTCAGATTGTAAAGTTTTAATTCAACACCTTTCTTGCAACAAATTAGATCAGGATCAGTCCTTTCAAATTGAAATTGAGGCCTCAAAATATCTTCCTTAATTATGTGATTTTTCCTGGAAAACAATTTTTTTGAGATAAAAAAAAAAAACTTATATATGTGCAAATTTGTTCCAGATAAATTAATTTAAAAGTGTCTTGTATAATATCAATACATAATGTGACTATCTGTAACACAAGAATCTGTATAACTAATGTAGAATCACATACCGAGAGTTGGAGATTTTAATGAGAGCACGTACTATATGGAAGGAAACACCGGCCATCCCGTATTTGAAACAGCCTACGGTAAATTAGCAATAAACATATGCTATGGGAGGCACCACCCCTTGAATTGGATGGGGTTCGGGCTTAACGGGGCCGAAATTGTTTTTAACCCATCTGCTACTGTTGGTGAATTGAGTGAACCTATGTGGCCCATTGAGGTTAGTTGCTTTCTATTTATTGTTTCTTCTTATTTTTTAACATAGCTTATTTAAATTAATTTTGTGTACACCCCTGCTACACTGGAAAGGATAATTTATTCATATGCAAAATGAGACTATTATGCATAACCTCAATAAGACATGAGAATATCAGATATGCCCTATATAACTTGGAATTTTTCATTTTTAACCTGTTTTCCCATTGGCTTCAAATAATTTCCGAACTGCCTTCCTTGAATACTTTTTTTGTTTTACTTAATGGTTAAGAAAGGAAGGGTAGTTTAAGACTAGAAAGAGGAGGGCTATTGTATACATAGCATTTACAACAGCTTGGAGGGTTGTACAAGATAACTCTGCTTCATAGCACTATATGTGATAGTTTGATGCTTTCAGGGAGTATAATGAAACTGATTCCATTTCAACTATGAATCGTTCGCAAAGGCACAAAAATTTTGTATTGCGAAGCAAACTGAATGTCTCTGGTATAAGCAAAAGTACCCGGCATTTTGCTTTTGGTATTGGAACATATACATGGACTACTTTAAAGGCCTTTATCCACCTCTAATAAACCCACCCCAATCCCCCTCCCCTGAAAGCACAAACATAATAAGAACGTAATGAGAAAACAAAACGAATTATGCAAGGCGGTCGGTTTGTATAAAGTATGAACTGATCAGAAGCAATTTGACTAGTTTAATATGAAAAAGTCGCCATCAATTTAGTCATGTTATATTAGATATACCTTGATCTAACAATTTGGGTCATTTGCAAATAACCCCAGAAAAGCCAGATGTTAATTGCAATTATAAAAAGAATGCCAGTTCTTTCGTAGTCACTGAAATACTATGTGTTATTGGAGAACACTTTTGACCAATACCTTATTCATTTTTCAGGCAAGAAATGCGGCCATAGCTAATAGTTACTATGTCGGATCCATCAATCGGGTTGGTACTGAATCCTTCCCTAACCCGTTTACATCAGGTGATGGCAAACCTGCACATACGGACTTTGGCCATTTTTACGGATCAAGCCACTTTTCAGGCCCAGATTCATCATGCACCCCATCTCTGTCCCGGTACCGAGATGGGTTGCTTATATCAGATCTGGATCTCAATTTGTGTAGGCAGATAAAGGATAAATGGGCCTTTAGAATGACGGCCCGTTATGAAATGTATGCAGATTTGCTTAAGAGGTACTTGGAACCCAGTTTCGAGCCACAAGTCATTGTGGACCCTTCACTTCGAAAGTCTGAACACAGGTTATTTTTTTTTCTCAAGTTTATAGTGCTGCTAATCCTGTTTACGTATCGTCATCATCATAGTTATCATTTGAGTGAGGCTATGGTACTATGCATAGCACAAATTTGGTCCGCACTACGGATCAATATTTTCGTTTTTCAAAATTAAAATAGTTAATCTGAACCGGTCAACGTGATCTCCATATGAAAGTGTACTTGCAGATCAAATTTTATATTTTTTAGAATCTTTTTACTATTTTTTTAGATAGGTAGAAAATCACTTTATTTAGATCAAGTGATTTTCTACCTATCTAAAAAAAAATAGTAAACAAACTCTAAAAATGTAAAATTTGATCTACAAGTACATTTTTATATGGAGATAATGTTGAACGTTCAGATTGATTTTTTGAACTTTGAAAATAGAGATATTGATCCTTAGTACAGACCATTATGCGCTATGCATAGTACCATAGCCTCACTCTTATCATTTACTACCACCACGTGTGGTACAGTATTGTTGCTTTCACCATCATTGTGTTTGATGCTACTGCTGCCTTTCTTAGTAGAGGGGGCCGAAGAAAAAATAATCACTAATGCACTACCAAAACTTCAGCAAGTCAAGAAAAATATATTTGATCAAAGGATTGCATGACCAATGGATCATGAAAGTTTACTTGACCAAAAGAAAAGATGGTGCTTTAAGTCAAATAAGGTGTACTGCAGTACTGTTGCTGCCAGTAACCAAACCACTAAATATTTTGCTATCATCATACGAAAATTACTGATGTTCCACATGATATGTAGACATTCCACAATACCATTACTATCACTATCACGTGTGTGCATAAGCATAACTGCACTAAATGTGAATGTTATATAATATAACTTATATGGACCAAAACAGTTATCCTGTAGTGTCATGCTTATATTTTCTTCATTGTAATATAAATTTGTCAACTGAAAAGAACTCAAAGGTGATTTTCATTTCTTCATCAGTAAATAGACTGCAAAAGGCATTAAATTGCTGTCAAGAGTGGCGCAGCCTGTAATGCTGTTCACATTGTCATAAGGAAACATATATATATATTTTTTTATGTGCAGATAATAATGGACGAACCAAGTCAAAGTAAATTTGGGACCCAGATAGTAGATGATGGTGCTATATCTTTCGATTACCGTACTTGGCCAAGTTTGCCAATAAATTTGTGCTTTGGTGTTAGAAATTAATTCCATCTCAAAAACTTTATTACCTATTTATTGGTGAATAATCTCTGTTGTAATTAGTGCAATCTTATCTGCTGAAATAATGGTGTGTTTTCCTTCCCTCATTTCATCCAGAAAACCTTGCTAATGTTCTTGTCATAAATTCTTTTATGTCTAGTTGTCTGCTGTGCTGTATATGAAAAGAAAAAATAATCGAATAAACAAAATCATTTGAATTGGATGCCATTCTGAGCAAATCACACAAGGACATGTAGCATATGACATATCATGTTCAATTTTTTGTTCTTATTTTGTTTGAGTAAATGCCTGTAGGCCATATCATGGTTAAGTTGGAAGGTTTACTCAGTCTGATTTCTTGACTCTTGTCGGCTTTCATTTTTTTTATTTTGAAAATGTAGCAAAATTCACCTGTTTCTTAATGAAACACTGTAGATACAATGTTCATACATCCAAATAAATTAATCCAGAAACTCTATCTACGCTTAGGTTTCTAGTTTCAGCTGATTCTACTTAGCCTCACCGAAGCTACAGTCATGGATTTCAAATCCACAAAAGGAGCATTCTCAGCTGTTGATTAGCATCATCACATCTTTTAGACCTAAAGTGAACCGAGATTTTTATTTTTACCCAAAAAAAAATTTATTTTAATATAATTAACCAAGTTTCGGAAAAAATTATATATGTACCCAAACCGTAAATATTATTTACGGTTTGAATTTTTTTTTTTTTTTTTTTTAGAGAAAAATAGCTAAAATGCTGAAATGAAATATAACACAAAAAAATCGAATTGTTTTTTAAAATATTTGTTAGAAAATACGCTACGAATATCGCCGATTTTGTGCTAAAATACGGTAAATTACAATAATTATCCTAAAATACGGTAAATTTACTAAAATGCTGAAATTACAATAATTATGTAGAATTATGCTAAAATACGGTAAATTACGCTAAATTACGCATGAATTGGGCCGATTTCGTGGCATCTTTCATATATCATAAAAAATAGTAAAAAAATTCCAAAAAATAATAAAAATTGGTATTCTACAAGTTCATTAGATAACTAATTTACTGAGCTACGTAGATTGAACAATAGAAATGAAAATCTTAATCGGAAACTTCAACTGAAGTTTTGAGGCCCTTCTCTTTGTTTTTTGGCGATTCTGAATTTGGCAATCAAGCATCGCGGGCACGGACGATGCGCATTTTCACAAGCTTTCCGAAAAATGGTCATTTGCTGAAATCGGACACTCGAGCGCTGTTTTATGGCCGTTTAAAGTTTCGTCGTCGTTTTTCGCCTTTTCAATGAAAATATCATCCCAATTCATACGTAATTTAGCGTAATTTACCGTATTTTAGCATAATTATTGTAATTTACTGTATTTTAGCACAAAATCGGCCCTATTCGTAGCGTATTTTCTAACAAATATTTTAAAAAACAATTCGATTTTTTTTGTGTTATATTTCATTTCAGCATTTTAGCTATTTTTCTCTAAAAAAAAAAAAAAAAAAAATTCAAACCGTAAATAATATTACGGTTTGGGTACAAATGAAATTTTTCCGAAATTTGGTTAATTATATTAAATTAATTTTTTTTTGGGTAAAAATAAAAATCTCGGTAAAGTGAATGCCCCTCCCCGACAAGCCAAAAAAGAGTGGTACCAAACTATTTTAGTATATCAATTAGATCAGAGGCTCCACACCCATCTTCGTAGGAACTGTTTTGCTGGTTTATGTGCCACACCGGATCTTGTATGTTGATATTCAGTTGTACTTTGTATTGAAGTGCAAAATTACTAATATATATTTAGATAATATATTCTTAGAGAGTGACTAATATCAAAATGTTTACACTAAGGTCCTCGTGCAACCAAGTCGTTTTCGGATTTTCAAAGTCCAAACGGTCGATCCAAACCGTTAGATGTGATCTCTATATCAAATATAAAGATCACATCTAATGGTTTGGATCGACCATTTGGACTTTAAAAATCGGAAAACCAATTAGTTGCACCACGGCTCCGGAACAAATGTTTTGATATTAGCCAACCTCTCTCTCTCTCTCTCTCTATATATATATATAGATCAAAGTGGTATGACCAAAGCCTTGGTACTACCAATTAGTTTTTGCAATTTAAAATTCAAATAGTTGATTTGAAGTGCTCAACGTGTTCTCTATATTAAAATTTGCTTGGAGACCAAATTTTACATTTTTTTTGAAATTTTTTACTATTTTTTATAGATTTTTGAAAATAACTGTTTTTCATAATAAAAAATAAATAAATAAAATATGAAAAACAGTGATTTTCAAAAATCCATAAAAAATAGTAAAATAAATTCTAAAAAAATGTAAAATTTGGTTTCCAAGTACATTTTAATATGAAGAATACGTTGAGCACTTCAGATCAACTATTTGAACTTTGAAAATTGCAAAAATAAATTTGTAGTACCCAGGCCTTGGTTATACCACTTTGATCTTAGCCAACTCCCCCCCCCCCCCCCCCCCCCCCCCCCACCCTCTCTCTCTTTATATATATATATATATATATATTTATGTGCACGCGTCAAGAAGAAATTGAAGTTATTACTCAGTAATATCAGCTGTGACGGTCACCCTCGTTTAAAGACGGTATTTAATTTTCATTAATGATGCAAAGGGAAGAGCAAAGTATCCTAGTTTAAATTTGATAATAACAAATCGAAGGAAAATATCACAGAAGCACCAGTGGTCTAGTGGTAGAATAGTACCCTGCCACGGTACAGACCCGGGTTCGATTCCCGGCTGGTGCACTTTTTAATATTGTTTTGAATTTTTTTTTTCTTCCATTTCTTCAGATTTGGGCCAGTAGGTTCAGTATGAAAATGAATGTTCCGAACTTCAGACACTATAAAGGTTTTTTTTTTTTTTTAAATTACACTATTTCTTTTTTTCTACTATTTTGTTGTCAGAATATGATTTTCCAATGTTTTGATGACGCTTTGCTTTGGGATTTAAAGGGGCTTTATAAGATCACTGGTTTTTCATTCAAAGTTCTTTACGCCATTAGTTTTTTTTTTTCAATTCAATATGTAGTAATTTTAAAAATCTAATTTGCATTAAAATTATCCTTCTCATCAGAAAAATAATAAACTAGTTGTGAGAATAAAATCACATCTATGAGAAGAGACGATTCATTGAGAGTTGAGGTGGCAAAACTGGCGTTACAAATTCTAAAAAAAAAAAAGATATTTTATAAAAATCAAATTGTCTTTGATAGAATATTGTTTTGTTGTCTCGAATTTTCTATTGTTTCTTTTCTTCGTCTTTTATGTGTTAGCAGTCGAAATCGTGATTTTAACACCAATGATCAATTTTCTTTTCTTCTTTTTCCTTCATTGTGGCATTTTTATTTAGAGGGGTTTTCAATCTTTTCCAACGATTTTATGAGTCCTAGGGTTTTTAGTTGTTTGGAAATCAATCATTCTTTATTGTGCTAATTCGATCAAGAAAATTTGATGTAAATTAAATTCTATTCTTTTAAAATTCATTGAATTCTTTGTCATGCTTGATTGCAATCAAGGGTCAATTATTGAAGGAAATTATGATAAATTGTTATTTTGTTTACACATTATGACACCAGCCGCCACCTAATTTTAGAAATAAAAAAATGGATATAATCTTATGACTTCTAGCAAATTATCTTATTACGCATTGTGAATTTGTGATGTATAATTTATGTAAAGGCTAAAATTGTTCAAATCAGAACTCAAAATAAGGAGACATCAGTTGAATAAGTATGTTATCTGCAGTGGCACGAGCTCCCGTCTCTCTACATAGAGACGCATATTCAATTCTCGAGAATAACATCTAAAAAATATTAGAACATACCAAACTTTTTAATAACAATAAATAAATACATTTAAACACACTATACACGACGATTGGTCTGCCAAATTCAAATTCGTCATCAACATCTAGAGCAATTTTCATAATATTGATAAAAGTTATTTGAAATTAAGAATTTCGAATAATAATTACAATGTGACCAAAATAATATAAATATTTATCATTATTTGTCTCAAACAATAAATTTATTTATTTAAACATTACTACATGTGACCAAATGTGAACACACGTAGCCAAATGTGACAAGCATGTCTAAACATTTGACCTGATCCCACATAATATGATCCAAATCACGACGTGACTAATCACGGCACAACACAGATGTACATCTCTAGTGGCCAACAGAAAGCAACTCATTACTCATCTAATTCATTGTTAAATATGGATTAGGATATGATTGACGTGATTAGGAGTTAAAAATAATGATTTTAGGGATGACTTAATCCGTCTCATCAGAAAATAATAATCACAGAGTAATACTATTAATCACCCATGTAGCATCTCATCTCCCTTATATATATATAGAGAGAGAGAGAGAGAGTGACTAAGGTCAAAGTGGTAGTTCCTAGCTCCCGGTGCTATCAAGTCGTTTTCGGATTTTCAAAGTCCAAACGGTCGATCCGAACCGTTCAAGTTGTTCTCCATATTGAAATGTGCTTGGAGACCAAATTTTACATTTTTTTTGAATTTTTTTACTATTTATTAAGCCACTTTGAAAATTTGCTGATTACATTTTTTACTATTTATATAAAAAAAACAATGATTTTAGGATTTGTCTGTTGTTTCTATCTGGCCTCGCTGAAGTTGTGCCTTAATTTGTTCATTTGGACAACTTGTCTATCAAATCAAAGCATTGTAAGAAAATAAAATTGTTTTGGTCGTTAGTGGCTGTGTTGTCGAAGTATTATTGGTAGGTTCATAATCAATCACAATTAATATATCATAAATTGAAATTGCACGTTTTTACTACTGTTATTTCTATCACTCGAATTGACATTCGACTATTTCAAGCCTCTAGGTTGCTATTGGTGACAGTATCCCGATAAGTTCTTTAAAAAGAAAAGAATTTCATACCAAAAAAAAAACTTTTAAAACAAAAATAGACAAAAAAATTTAGATCAAACTTTGTATTTTAAAATATTTGTAAGAGATCTCTTGTAACCTCTAACACAAAAAAAAAAACATTATCTTACCCACTAGTTTAAACTTATTTTCAAAACTTCAAAAAACTTATATAAAATTTTTTATCAAAAGTTTAAATAATTTAAACAGAATTTTTATCATATGTTAAAATTCAAAAATCACATCAAATAACTTGTATAAAATAATTTAAAAAAATTTGAATTTCTAGACAATTCTTCAATTGATTTGACATGCAATTAAATTACTACTACCTTATAATGTAGTAGCATCTTTGAATGTAGAGTTAACTGTTTATATATTTTCAAAAGTCTACATTTCGAGTAAATATCTCTACCTCGTCTAGGACGGCTCATAAGCCGAGTTGAGAGCAACTTGGATTCAACTCGTGAACTCACGAGCCGAGTTGAGTCCGAGTTGCTAATTCAGTTTCGAGTCAAAAACTCCAACTTGGATTCAGCTCGCGAACAACTCGAGTCGACTTATGACTTGTAGATAGTACATAGTTTATCAAATTAAAAATTATCAAAACAAAGTTTAATAAAATAAATAGTATCTAGTTTATTCAAATAGTATATAATTTAAAACTTTACATAATAAAATAGTAGCAAATACATAATTAAGTAGTACAAAGTTTATCAAATTACTAAATAGTACAAAGTCTAACAAAACATATAGTTTACCAAGTCAATGAGTCAACCGAGTTGATTCCGAACTGAGTTGGGGATAACTTGGATTCAACTCGTGAGACAACCGAGTCAATGAACTCGAATAAGTTTTGACTCGAGCTAGTTTCAACTCGAGTTGTTGGCGAGTTGAATCCAAATTGATTCCGAATGAGTTATCAGTCATGAGTTTTTTTTGTGCATCCCTGATTCTTATCTTTGATAACACAATCATAAATTGAATGACTCGAAGTTCCGAAAAAAGTAGTAGCATCAAAATGTGCAACTTTTTTATAAAATGCTACTTAGTAACACGGTGACAACTTAATGATTCGGAAAAGATTCAGCGGAGTCAAAAATTCGTGATTCATAAATAATTCAAAAATATACATTGAGTGTGGACCAGAGATCTTAGTCTCACAATAGAACTAAAAAAATATATACTAGAAAGTTTTTTGGCCCAGTGAATAATTCAGATTAATTTGTAAAATTCACAAATAATTCAGAAAAAATTTAAGTATACCTGGATTGATTCACCAATAGATCAAATTCAAATAATTAGCAAATAATTCATAAATTATTTGGGAATCTTATTACTATGCGTAGTACCAAATGGATGCCCGAAACGCTATATAAAATTTTGAAAGCATGCAAAGTCAGAACGGCTTAGAAAATCAAATTGGTGTCTAGCATTTAGCAATGATTTGGTGAATCTAAGAAGATCTCATTAGATAAGGACCTTTTATGCTAAAAGCTACCTAGGTACAGCACCATGGCTGCTACTATTGAGAAACTGTATTTCAGGATATGGTTGTCAAGTTAGATTGGATGCTTTCCCCAGAAAAAGGATAGTAGATGTGATGTTAATTCTTCTCCTAGACTCCTACTCACCCAAAAAGATAGCTAATTACAGTCGAATAATTTTGAATTTAATTATATCATATGCAGCAAGGACCCTCGTTTTGTGCATAATTATATTGCATAGTTCTCTCGCCTAGGGCTACACACGTATATTCATAATTAACTCGCTTATAGAAAATAATCATTAATAAAAAAAATGAGCGGAGTCAAGATTTTTAGAAAGACCGAGGCATAATATTATAATTATTTTAAATATTAAGTATTTTTCTATATTTTTTTATGAGAAAAGCACATATATAAAAACATTTTTTTGGAGGAAAATTGAATGAGACATAACTTTACAAATAAGTATATCTTTGTAATTATTATTGAGAAAAGCATTAAAATAGAAGTATATTGTTGAAATTATTTTTAGTTAGCAGGCAATGTCTTCTTCTAATTCTATGTGGCTCTCTTCCTTCAACAAGATGTATACTTGAAAATTTATAGGCAATATTAGTAAGAGCAAAAGCTAGCAAGTGTTATGCTCACTGAGAGAATTTGGTGAGCACAACTTCATATGTCTATTAGATTGATTTCAATGACGAAATCAAACAGTTAAAATCCTCTACTTAACGAGTAATGCTTGTACATGTAAAATAAATAAAAAATTCGGATGCAGACGTGGATATTTACTTGTCATTGAGATCATATTCCAATAGGTAATCAAATTAATTGCTCACATTATACTTCTAAAAATTGTATTCTTTTTCCTAAATTGTATGCACAATTATTAAGAAAATTGTGTTGAGAGGTCATCTATGAACCAGCGAAAATGAAGTTTTTTTCTGCCCCGCGCATGACTTGAGCTTGGGAAGCCCACATGAGTGTCAAAACCTTTATCCACTACACCAAAGCTTCATTTGTATTATATTCTATATACTATAGTATATAATATATTCTTATGTTAAGCCTTTAATTTTTTATACAAATTTGATTTAAGTTATTATTATCTAAATACAATATATAAAATAATAAAAAGTAATATATATAATAGACGTATCGTATCCTTGATTTTTGAAAATTGCCGTATCGCCGTATCCGTATCCATGCAACATAGGTCATACTTTTTCTCTAGAAAATGTAAGCATAAAACTGAGTTCAAGCTGGGTTGATTTAGGATGTAAATTTTACATTTCTTTTACTAAGCATCCCAAAAAAATTTGAATTATATATCTAAGCAAGTTATTGCCATGATTGCCAGCTATAAATCGAGATTCATGAAAAACGTGGTTAAGAAGAAAATAATTGAGCGTTGCATTTAAAAGAACACTTTATGGACATTTAATTTCTAGCGAATTCAAATCCACTCCTTTTATTTTAAGAAAAAAAAGGCACTATTTTATTCTCTTTTTCTCTCTCTACTCTCTAGAGAGATAGAAAAAAAGAGAAAAAGAGAGCAAATTTGAATTCATTTTTAACGTCCATTAATGTCTGTGGATGCTATCACTTACCAATGTCATATTAAATTTCAAAATGAAAATTGCTCTTGGATATAAAAAAAGAATGGACTTAATTTCATCTTATACTTAGAAAATAAAGACAGAAAGAATGTGCACAGCTGGATCAAATTTGTATTTTGATTAACCGAAATAATAATTTTATTGAGTCTCTAGATTATTTAAATTTATCAAATTCATGGAGAAATTAAATCACAAGAGGGAAAGATGACAAGGCGGTGCATTGCAGAGTTTGGAAAAAGAAATAAACATATGTACCACAATTGATACGATTTGTGAAGTGTGATTTGTGACCCCCCACTATAAGATAAAATACATAGCAAGAAAAAAACAAAAATAAAATAAAAGACAATCCAAGAGGATCCTAAGCCTGGCTCCGGCCGTCGTATGGTGGATCCCATTCATTTTCATTTTCCAGTAGAGGCTGTTATTGCACCACAAATTGTGCACCAGATGTCTATGGTTCCAGTAGAGACATGTTTCTACTTAAATTATGTTTCTACTTAAATTAAGAGTTTGTTCTTCAAATCGGTTAAAAAGTAGTAGTAGAAGTGGAGAAGAGATATATTGTATGGTAATTTCATATTGCTATTTGTCTATTTGTAAGGTAATTTCAGTACATTTTAAAACTAGTAGAATTGATATAATTTGTTATAGGCAAATATGTCCGGTAAAAAACAATAATTTGACTTTCTTACATATTAAATTTGTTTCTAGTTTTTTAATAGTCTCTTTTAATTTATTTTAGACAATTATATTGTATGTATGAACATGATTATTCAAATTAAACAAATATAACAATTAATACTTGTTATGTGTATTGTGTGCTAGTGTTGGCTTGATTACGATTGTCAGCATTTATCAGCGAGGCCAGTTATTACACTTATCCTCTGTGTTTGGATCTCTTGAAGTGACTAAAATTTTGAGTTTGGATTCATACCGTCCGATTAGAATTCGGGCCAATCCAGCTTGAGGTGGAATGCACGGGGCTCCTTTAATATCTATGCAAAACTTATCGGACGGTCCAGATCTAAACTCAAAATCTGAAGTCCCTCAGATGATATAAATTCTTCTTTGGATGTACAAAAATTAAATTAGTACCTCATTTATTTTTTGTACCTTTAAAAAAAATTGTATTAGATATCATGACTTGGAGATAATATACGACTTCCAATTTCGGTAGACGTGTAAGAACTAAGAACGTTTATTTCATGCGCTAGTTTGCAAAATTTTGTGGGACCCCCCCAACAGGCAAGATTTGGTCCATGTATAGGTGCGTACCGGATTGGGCCCGTGGCGAGTACCGTCCTTGCATTCGACAAGTTCCTTTCTTACATCTGGCAATCAAATCAAATTAAGTTAGATACTAAATAGAAAATTAAAAACAGTTGTTAGATACTAAATAGAAATTTAAAAATAAAATTAAGTTAACTTTTATTTCTAAATCTTTAAACTTTTGTAACTAATTTTTGTTTGCTTTTAGTGACCACATCAGCAATTATTACTACGAAAGAGAGAGTGACCCAAATAAGAGCCAATAAAAACAATTAGAAAATAATTTTTCTAAAAAGAATCTTTCTAAATTAAAAATTATGCTACATTCAAGAGATATTATAGAAAGTGAAAGTGTGCTTTTAGAAATAAAAAAGAAATTCCAATACAAATGTTCTAAAATATACAAAACAAAGAAAGCGGGCATATGTATAATTCATTACAAAAAAAAAGTACACCTTAGAAAAGATTCCATTTCAATTCAATATGAATTTGATAAATTTATACATAAATTTAGATTTTTTTTAATTGTAAAGTAGGAACAAATAATCTTATGAAACTTTTTTAGATCATGAGTAATACGTTAAAAACAGAAAGTTAAAACCCTCTCTTGAATAAACTGATGTGTATTAAGAAAATTTAGTGGGTAACGTAGTGTAATTTTGTTTTGCAAATAAGTTTTCATGATAAAATTTGCGAAATTTTTACAGTAATGAAGGTCAATTTTACATGCTGCAAATGTGGGTCAATTTTACCGTAACAATAGAATTTTACTCTAATATGTATAGAAAATCACATATAAGTATATATATTTTGAAAATAAATGAAGGTCAATTCATTTCATATATTGAGTGTGCATCTGCCCCTAACGGGACCCCTTTAATATTTGCACAGATTTTGATCGAACGATTTAGACAACAGGGACCTGTAAAGCCTTAATCGAAATAGAAAAATAGAGTGCCTACGGGCTCTATTTAGGGTTGACGGATATCCGCTCTGAATCCGCTTATAATTCGAATCCGAATTTAAACGGTATGGATATCCCGGATACGGATCCGGATAATTAACAAATATCTACAGGAGATCCGGATTCGAATACGAATAGTAATACCTAAACGGAGTGGATATCCGGACCCATTCGGAACCCAATAAATATGGTTCCATACTATTGACCCATCCAGAACCCAGTAAGTATAATTCGGACCCACTAGTATAAAATAAATTATTTTGCCTTCAAGAAGATTCGAATTCATGTGCTGGGGTGAGGATCTAAACAACCAAGCTACAAACCACTATGCCAGACTATCTTTTGTTACCAGTTCATATTTAAATTTTATTAATTATTATTTATATCTTAAAGTTCATATAACTCAACTATCCGACAATTATTTGTTTTGTATCCGTATTCGTAGATTATCCGCTTCGCATCCGTACGTTTAAGGTGGATTTGGTTTTACATTTTGACATTCTTTTAATATATGTATCTGTATTCGTATCTGCTCTTTAAATTGTGGATATGCATATGGTTTTACTACTACCCGCTCCGTATCCGCTCCACTTTCACCTAGAGAAGGAAATACGTGACACGCCGTGACGTGGCGTGACAAGCACGCTGTGATTTGGTCACGTGACGTGATCAATTTTTTTTTCATGTGATGTGATCAAAATAGTGGCAAACGGTCACGTCACGTGATATGACGTGACGTAAATTAATCACGTGAAACTTTTTTTATATTTTAATATAAATTGTTGAAATTCAGAAAAAATATATAAAAAAATATGAAAATTATAAAAATTGTAAAATAAAATAATGTTGTAATTTTTTTTTGATAAAAGCTGTTGGGTATTTGACATTATTTTAAAAATTCAAATTACAAATATTTATTAGACTAAACTAAATAAATAAAAAAATCAGAACTACACGAGTACTGGTATGACTGATCCTACATCATAAAAGAAACATGGATACTCTATACATGCAAAAAAAAACTGAAAATTAATTAGAAAAAGCCGGATACTCTATGTTCCGACTTTTTTTTAGAAACCATAATTTAAAAAAATATTTTTTACGAAACCAACATGCTTACTTTTTTTTTTTCCAAAAACCATAAGAACCGAAATGCGATTTCGGTCCGAATTTTTTTTTATTCCAGACCGAAATACCATTTCGGTCCGGTCCCCTTTTTAGATTTCTGCGGCGGCTCATATGAAAACTTATGAAACTAGTACCACAGAAAATTCAAAAAGGGGACTGGATCGAAATAAAAAAAAAATTTCGGACTTAAATAACATTTCGGTCCTTATGGTTTGTAAAAAAATAATATCATGTTAGTTTCGTAAAAAACAAAATTTTAATTATGATTTATAAAAAAAATTCCTATGTTTCATACCGTGACGTGACGTGATTGATTCGCATAACTTGACGTGACATGTAATTTTCGCTCGAATACGGTTATGTAACGCGAATAATCACGTCACACGATACGCGAGTCACGTCACAAAATTGACTTGATATTACATGTTACGTAACGTAATATAACATTCCGTGACGTGACTAATAACAAATTTCCTTCTCTACTTTCATCTTAGCTCTATTATAAAAAGAATTAAAAAAAAAATAAAGAAATAGGAAAGCAGAGGATAGAGCAGGGGATTTTTTTAAAAAGCATAATTAAAAAAATTAAAATTAGGGAACCAACATGATTACCGGGATATTTCGAAAAACCATAAGAACCGAACAGCCTATTCGGTCCCCACAATTTTTTTTCCCTGGGACCGAATAGGCTATTCGGTCCACCCCCATTTCATATTTTTTTGGCAGATCCGCTACAGAAAATCGAAATGGGATGGGGAACCGAATTGGAATTTCGGTCCCCATTTTTTTTTTTTTTTTTTTTTACTAAAATACTAAAAAATCGAATTTTTTGAAGATTAATAAAAATACTAAAGTTAATTAAAATGCTAAAATACTAAAGTTAATTAAAGATTAATAAAAATGTCCAAACCGGCTGGTCCCTTGCCTAAATAACTAAAATGCTGAGATATAACACTAAAATATTGATTTTTTTTTTTAAATATTTGTCAAATTACTTTTTTGATAGCATATTTATACTAAAATACACTAAATTACTTGAGAATTCCGACATTTTTAAAAATACCCCAAGTTAATTACAGATTAATAAATATGCCCACGGTTCCCGTAAAATATGCAAAATCCGAGATTTTTATTTTTACCCAAAAAAAATAAAAATTAATATATTTAACCAAGTTTTTGAAAAAATTAAATTTTTACCCAAACCGTAAATAATATTTACGGTTTGAATTCGGAATTCAAACCGTAAATATTATTTACGGTTTGAAACTCTTTTTTTTTTTTTAGAGAAAAATAGCTAAAATGCTGAAATGAAATATAACACAAAAAAATCGAATTGTTTTTTAAAATATTTGTTAGATGATGCACGAAAAGACCCTAAAACTCTAATATTGTAAAGAAAGTTCGAAAACTCTATATCCGACGGTCGGATCGGGCTCGAAAGGAGTCTAGCTTGGTTTTTGAATTCGGGATTTCCTGTCAAAATTTCAGCCCGATCCGACGGACGGATTAAAAGTTACGCTCCTTTTCGTGAAGCATGCGCAGGCCCATATTGCATCATTTTCGATTAAGATTTTCATTTCTATTCTTCAATCTACGTAGCTCAATAAATTACCGTATTTTAGCATAATTCTACATAATTATTGTAATTTCAGCATTTTAGTAAATTTACTGTATTTTAGTATAATTATTGTAATTTACCGTATTTTAGCACAAAATCGGCTCTATTCGTAACGTATTTTCTAACAAATATTTAACAAAACAATTCGATTTGGACATCAAAAGAATTAATCTAACAAATATAATCTAACAAAATAATTAATCTCAGCATTTTAGTTATTTAGTCAACGGACCGGCCGGTTTGGACATTTTCAAGTAATTTAGCGTATTTTCATATAAATATGATATAAAAAAAGTAATTTGACAAAGGAAAAAAAATTCGATTTAAAAAAAAAAAAAAAAAAAAATTGGGGACCGAAATGCCAATTCGGTCCCCACTGAAAATACCCTGGACCGAATTTGAATCTCGGTTCCAGAGTGCTACACGGAAGGCTGCACAGTTTTTTTTGAAAAAACTGTGAAATGGGGGGGGACCGAAATCCCTATTCGGTCCCAGGAAAAAAAAAATTGTGGGGACCGAATAGGCTGTTCGGTTCTTATGGTTTTTCGAAATATCCCGGTAATCATGTTGGTTCCCTAATTTTAATTTTTTTAATTATGCTTTTTAAAAAAAATCCTAGAGCAGGTCTATGAAAATCAGGGGTAAGATACGTTGCTGTTGAGGTCCACAAATGACATCAGCGAGATCTTTTAGGTGTACCCGGGATCAATATGGGGTTTTGAAACAGAGAGAGGAGCGCACTTTTTCACACTTTTTCACACTTGACTTCTCTCTGCGCCAGATTTTTTTACGTCCTTTTGTTTACCAAGTGACATACACGTGGGACCCACAACATTTATCATTTTTTTGCCAAATTTTTAGTGCGTGTGATGTGGAGCCCAGCTGTCAGTAAATGCTCCAGCCTCCCGCCTCCTGTTTTGTTGCACGTGGTTTCTAATCTGTGCCCTTAAAATTTTGGGGGAATTTCATATATCCCTCTCAAAAACTTCAATGTTACGTATTTGTCTCTCAAAAGTTTGTAATATTATATTTATCCCTCAAAAATTTAGAAACTCACGTACTTACCCAAAATTAATAAAATAATAATATTTAACACTCTAAATTTACTAAACAGATATTAATTAATAAAAATAACCATTATACCCCTTTCTCCCTTCTCCCCTTTTTCTGTGTGTGCCCGCTCGAATTCGCTACTCGTAGAAAGAGGAATAGCGAATTATCATTTGAGAGTATCTTTCCTCCTTTGACTATTCCAATTCGCTACTCCAATTAAAGGCTACCAAGGTTGAGAGTATCTTTCCTCCTTTGACTATTCCAATTTATCTCCAAACCTATGTATAAATTGCTTTCTAAGAAAACATAATTTGGAAGTTCAGCTTTCTTCAAAATTATCATTTGTATGAAACTCCAATAACCATAGATGTTAAACTCCAGTTGTGTTTCTTAGTTGGGATAGAAATGGTTTTTCAAATATGTTTTTACTGGTACGGTTGAAGGATGAAAGGAGCACATTAATTTTTCAGTTGATCTCACTTGTGTTTTTACTAGACTGGCCACAGAGGCTTAGACATTAGGGAGGACATTAATTTATTGTATTTCTCACAAGGGTATAATGGGAATTATGAATTTAAAAGGTTGAATAATTTAAAATTAATGAAAATGTTGATGAATTGGGTAAATATGTGAGTTTCTAAATTTTTGAAGGGTAAATATGATATTACAAACTTTTGAGGGGGAAATACGTAATATTGAATTTTTCGAGGGGGATACATGAAATTCCCCCCTAAAATTTAGAAAAGTGGAGGATTCATATGTTTCTATTTTTTTTTTCCTCCATCATATTTTTATTTTTAAATTTATTAGTAACGAAAATTCTATAATTTATATGTTAAAATAAAACTGTTAGATATGATTTATAATATTTTCTTTACATAGACATAAAAAAAATATTTTGATTTTAGTTTTATATTAATCAATAAGGTGAAAATCAACGTCTTGCAAGCTCTTTATATTAATTAAAACAAAATTAAAATGACGTAATATTTCATATGTGCATAGAGAAAATGATATACATCATATCTAATTGTTTTATATTGATATATAAGTTTTAATTTTTAAGTTATTATAATTTTAAAAATAAAGACGTGATGAAAAATAACTATTTTTTGTGTTCATTTGGCAAAACAAAAATTTTGAATTCTAGTACGGTTTCTTAATTTATTTATATTTGAACCGAAATAAGGAATGAAGAAAGCTAAGTCGTCCTTTCAGTATCAATACATTATAAAAAGGAAATATCAACCACTCAGGCACCCACTTTGTACACTGGCAATATAAATACATTAATACATCATTATATGGGGACATCTCACTGAAAATTCATAATCAAATATTTAAGCATTCATTTGGATCGTCTCTATATTTTTTTAACTCATCAGTGTCTAACAAAATTTGGTAAACAGACTTTGGTGGATGTAGTAGGAATTAAGATCTAAATTTAATGTTCATTGACGTTTGAGCAATCTCAAATGAAATGAGGATTGTACAATTCATTGGCAAATTTGAATGCTTTGCACATCTTTTAATCGTTGAGATGTGCATTTTTTTTATTTGATATAAATTAAATATCCAACTTAATGAAAAACTTTATTATTACAATGTACAATATTGATAACAATTGCGATCTACAAGTTTGTATACTCTGTTGTGCTGTACGAGCTAATAAATTTTCAAAATGAATTTTTAAGTTTAAAGTAACACTAATTTTAAAGCGATCGAACTACTCGTGTGTTACATCAAAAGTGTGATGCATTGCAGTTACAACAGAGAATTCGGAATCGCAATATATCTACTTCATAACTAAAGCCAAATCAATAATGGATCCAACATCCAACAATGATCTATCAAGATTTGATTAAAGCAATCTATGCATAAAAAGAGCAGATCAGTTATTGGAGTAATTGCCCTTTTTGTTTAATTTAAAGGTTTTTATAATACCTAGTGGTTAGCCATTGTGCCAAGTTAGATACTACAAAATCTTGTGCCTTTTCTTTTGATTAAAAATTTGTTTGAATTAAACATGTAGAATCTATCTATACAATCAAGTATTATAACTACTGCTGCTTACCTAAAATGCATGGGGGAGATTTCCTACACTTTTAGTCACCTTTTATGTTTTTTGTTTTTCCTTTCTGTTTTTATCAACTTTTATGTAAAAGATCGTAGATTCAAAACTCGATTAAAGAATTTTTTTTACCTTCGTCCTGTCTAATTTTTTTTGGGTCTGTCTAAGATGTTATAATTTAATTTCTTAGCATGCATGCATCAAATTATCATTTAATCAATAATTATTATAAAAATCTTTCAATTAATAATTACATAGAATATGTGGCTTTTTCAATATTATTTCTCAGTTATTTGTCACCGTGCTCCTGTGGGTTTATGCTAGCTGGTACTCATCTGTAGTCGTATATCTGCTCCAGAAAAAAAAGAAAAAGAAAAAGAGAAGTATGAAACGACTAATCATAAATAATTCTGCTGTCTAAACAAATGGCATGATGCTGACATTAATTTTCAAAAGCTACTGTCAATAGGCATTTGTGTCTTATAATGCAAATATAAACTTGACAAGTGACATCTACAGTTTTATTGATTTTTCTGTTTTGGGGGCATTTTGCGAGCAAACCATCAAAGCATGATAAATAGTAAAGAGATGAAATGCACTAACAAAGTAGAAAGCAAAAGAAAAAAACTTTTTTTTTTTTTTGAGTAAAGGTTTGAGGTTAAGCCACCAAACTATTTAATACTTCTGTTTATTACAACAAAGGATTTTTTCAATCCGGATTTCGAACCCATGACCTCTCACATAGAGACCATGTGCCTTTGCCACTAGACCAAAGACTAGTTCTAAAAAAGAAAGAAACTTGGTGTTGGTGTTAGATACTCATATCTTATATTTATATTATCTATTTTGAGCTTAGTAGTAGTTTCTGTTTTCACAAAATTAATAATGCTTCAGGAAGGTGAAAACAAGGAGTTAGCCTTTAGAAAAGAAAAGCGGCTATAATTGGTTGAATTATTTTACTTTGATTTTTTTGATGCGTTTAATTTGTGGTACGTATTATACTATAGATCTTGAGCATTGCATAGGGGAAACTTTTAAATTTTGATCTTAAGAAAAAGTTTAAACATATTGCCCTTTCCTCTAAAAAATTTAAAAAATGTTCTTGTGTTCACCTTCTAGCTCCACTCCTTTCCATCCTTATCCACGTTCTTTTTTTCCATTATATATATTTTACCGTATTCAATTTTTTAATATATAGTTATTTACAATGCTTGTTATTTAAGTGTGATGCAATATGTTATGTCATAAAATAAAAAATATATATATTTTTTTAACATAGAACTTCACCTTTGTGATAACGTAATATATAGCTTTTAGGTTATTTTCCTTACTTTCTCAATTTTACTATTCTTACCAAGCGAAAGTTTTACAAACTTGACAATCTATGTAGCAAAATATATCAACTGTAAGGGCATAGAATTTTACTAGATGAATATTAAATTCCATACATAGAATATCACCTGTCAAAAAATGCGATCAAAATTCCTTCTCTTTTTACAAATCTGATAAAGAGCTATCTATTTCATTGCGCGTTTGTGATATAATAGCATGTTTTTCTTTTAAAGAGATCTTCCTATCATGTTTATAATACAGTAACAAAAAGAATAAAAAAAAAGTGCAAAACAAGTACGCAAAAATTCCATTTGGAATATATATTATATTCCCAAAGTGACACAATAATAATATATTATATTTCCAAGTCTCTGTCTTCTAAATTCATTCGTATTATTATAACAAATGATTTCTTCCATATTAATTTTAAATTCATAACTTCTCAGTTAAAAGATATGTGTCTTTGTCACTAGATCAAATGTCAATTCTTGCAAACACATATTTTAAACATATAAAATTGCATATTGATTTACACTGATATACTAGCGGAAGCCACAACACCCCCCTCTCCCTTCTTTCTTTAATAGTAATATGAATTGATTATTAACTAATTGTATTGATTCTTATTATGTTTTTAAAATGTGAAAAATTAATGTATTGAATTGCATAAATTCATATTAATTTGTTGTAGTGAATTGTTATTGTGATTCTAAAATTCTTCAAAAGCACCGTTTTGATTTCATATAAAGAAAAAAAAATACATAATTGTCAAAAATAAGAAAATTCAACATAGTTTTTGAGGTTTCAGGCAATTTATTTAGATTTGAAAACACAATTACATGATATGCCCAATAAATTATGTAGATATCTTTACGAGATTTTCGAGACAGTCATAATAATACATGAGTTTCCTATAAAAAATCACAAACATTTAAACTATGAACTTGCATTTGCAGTTTTGTTTGATTCTTCGACCTACAAATTGATTTATATTGATTAAAAAAAAAATAGATTTTCAAAAATAAATTTAAGTCCGAATAAATTGTCAACAAATTATATTTCTATTATTTTTTTAACATAATTTCTCAATTAAAATAAAATTGTTAGATTGAAAAATTGTAATAATTAATTCTAAGGAACCACAACAAAATCTATAGTTCTTTAGGAAGAGGAATTTTTTTTGGGCCTAAGTGTGCAACTGTAAGGAATCGCATGAGTTTTTTTTATTGAAGGTTAAAGGAATAACATGAATTATGAGTTTTCATATGAAATCCCTAAGGCTATGTTTGAAAGTCTTGGAATATATGCAATTTGGACTAAGTGAGATTTTAATCTCATGACTCTGTCGACAAAATCAACCTGTTTCTATCTCTTCCAATCATTTCTTCTCAATTCATTTCCAAAACATCTAAAATCATGGAAACAATTAAACTGAGTCTGACTCAATTTTTTTTCCTGATAGTGTGCGACGGATAGTTCTCTTCTCTCTCCTCAGTCTCTTTCCTCAATCATGATTTCGGTGGGAGAGTTGCACGGAAAACTCATTGATTCTTCATCCAATAAATACATCTTTATCTATTATTTTATTTTTTTCAACCGTCAAATTTTCAGTCAACATCAATAAATGCAATAGCTAATAGAATAACAATAAATATTAACGAAATAGTTTCAAAATTATTCTCTTCTCTGTATATAGTTATGCGAGCAGGTATTTTCAAATAAGTAATGATGTAAAAGTAAGGAGGTAGGCTCAGTACGGAATCAATAATAAATATTTGTTTGATCAAAAGTTCCTTCACTAGTCATTTATTTTTGCTGCTTCTGGTTCAATATGAATCAAATTTTTTATTTTATTTCTATACTTACTGGATTAATATACCAAGTCTATTCAAAAGGTCCATTACATTTATCTTTCTTCTTCACAAACATCTCATTTTTCGTTCTTCTCAAATCATGACCCTTCCTCTTAATTCTTAAATTGACAACTGTAAATTATTTTCTTCAACCATAAAGAGATAATAAATCAACTCAGAATATTTCTTGAATCTTCTTCAGGAAGATTAAATTATTGAATTTTTTTAATATGAATCATCATGTAAAATTTGCGCATCATATAAATTTTCTTAAAATTTACTTCAGGAAAATTTCTTAAAATCTTCTTCTGGAAGATTACATTATTGAGAAAAAATGACATAAACTGAACATCATATAAATTTTGCGCATCATATAAATTTTCTTGAAATTTCCTTTAGGAAAAATTCTTGAATCTTCTTATTATTTCTTGTTATATTATTCTGGAACATTAAATTATTGATTTCCAACTAGGAGAGAATCACCTCAAATCATGAGAATCGAACTGATTTGGAAATAAAACTCAGTTGAATCGGTCGAGTCTACCGATTTATCCTGATTTTCACTGAAAAATTGCACAATCGTGTAACTTGGATGAAAATCGGATTGCAACCGACCGATTTCTGTTCGACTCAGCCAATTTTACAAACCATATGTATAACTGATGCGTTCCTTCTATGGAATTGAAAAACTTTCCATCTTTCTATTTCATTAAAAATATCTATTACTTTTCTAAAAATAAAATTTCGGGGAGAAGAGGGTTTATAAAAAAAATTGTAGAACTTTTCGGAGAGGAGAACAGTACGTTTTAAACTTTTTAAATAAGAGAAAATTAATAATTTGTCGTGCTAAGGATCTCAATTCTCCCGTGGAGCAGAACTCTGAAACTTTTCAGGGGCCATTTTGAAAAATATTCTTTATTTTCTCTATATAACCTTAAACTGCCTCAGTTCTCGCTTGCTCTGCACACTACACTGTCCTGTCCTCTAACAAGCAACAAGTGAGAGAGAACGAGAGATACAATGACAATTCCACAAGAGGAGGCAGTTGGCAAGGAGAGAGAAGAGAAACAAGTTATGAAGAAGAATAACAAGAAATTAGAACAAAGAATTGAAGGAATTGCTTCTTCCATTCGTGTGGTTCCTCATTTTCCTAAACCTGGTACAATTGCTTTGTTCATATATTCATACTAAGTTCAAATGTTTACAGAAGGGGGGAAATTATTTCTCCAGAGCAAAGAAGTTGCTCTCTTCCAATTATGCCCTCAAGTGTTCGGCCTTGGGTTGAAGTTATTCTATACTTAATTGTTTGCTGGTGCTATAATATTATCAAGCCATAGAACTTATCATGTTCTCTTGATTGTCTGATAGGGATAATGTTTCAGGATATAACGACATTGCTTTTAAATCCAAAAGTTTTCAAAAATACTATTGATTTGTTTGTGGAGCGGTACTCCGGCATGGACATCTCCGTTGTGGCAGGTACAGTTTATTTTTATAATTTGCATGAAAATATCAAAAGAAAATACAAACATGTAACCCTTATTTGTGCCTTTTAAGTTGGACCATTTTTTTTTTTTTTTTCCCAAACTTTTCCCTTAGGACAATTCAGTACCTCACCAGCCAAGTGGTCTCAGTATTCGGCTGTACCATGTTTTTTTTTTTGGTGAAGTAGGGGCTGTACCATGGTTAATCATTTACATTTGACTTTATATAGAATGAATTAGAACAAGAGTAAATAACCTAAAGCAAAACCAGGAAATTAGTTTTTAGAGCTGGTTACCAAGTTCTTTGCTAGCTCCTGCTGAGAGTTCTTACTAATAAGTTGTGCCTTTGTACTTATATTAAGCAGGAGTTGAGGCAAGAGGTTTTATTTTCGGACCCTCAATTGCCCTTGCAATTGGTGCAAAATTTATCCCTTTACGAAAGCCAAGAAAATTGCCAGGTATTACCGCTAAACTTAAGTTTTGACTTTTGAGATTATGTTAGTAACTTCTTATTTTCTTGACAAATTTGAGTACAGGCATTGTCCTGAAAAAAAGAAGAAGAAAATTAGTAAGTTTCTTTTATTAAACAAACAAAAATTTGGGTACGAGTATATAGGTGAAGTTATTTCTGAAAGATACGAGCTCGAGTACGGTTCTGATTGTCTTGAGATGCATGTCGGTGCTGTGCTACCTGGCGAACGCGCCTTGGTTGTAGATGATTTAATTGCCACCGGTGGAACGCTGTGTGCTGCCATTAATTTACTTGGTAAATTTGTTGCTACAAAACATATTGTTTTATTTTATTCCTCATTGCAAATTTACTTGTGTTAATTACACAAATTTTGTTCTTGCATTAGAACGTGCTGGTGCTGAGGTGGTAGAATGTGCTTGCGTGATTGAACTCCCTGAGCTTAAGGTGCATTTTTCTTACATTATCATTACCAGAATATACAAAAGATGAATAACAAAATTTAGCAACCAATGAAAGTTCTCCAATTAATTCTTGTTTTTTTTGTCATTCTGACTAACTTTTTCCAAAGAATTTTTTTTTTAATATTCCATTATGACTTAGAAATGACAAATTGTTTATACTTATATATCTTCCCTTTTGCAATGAAAAATTTCAGGGGCGTGAGAGGTTGACTGGTAAGCCCTTATTCGTACTTGTGGAATCACATTAAGAGCAATCTCGTGTATTTTTGCAAGGAGGTTCGCATTAAGAGCAAGTTTTCCTTTTTCTTTTTTTTTTTAATTTTGGTCCCTGGTTCTAGGCTGTTAGAATTTTTATTATTTTTTGTTTTTGCAAGAAGGCATGTTTAATTGTTACCCAGATATTTGAATCTTGTTGTCAATGTTATTTTGCCTTTTCATGAATTTTCTTTGAACGTTTTTCACCTTTTTGTCAATGTTTTTGGTTTTCTTTGCAATTTACCAGTAGATGGTCAACAAAGTGCCCCCCACATTATTTCCAGAGTGAGGCTATGGTGCTATGCATAGCACCAATAGCTAGTGTACTACGGCTCAATATGATACTTTTTAAAATCCTAACGGTCGATCCAACCGTTCAATGTAATATCCATATGAATATGTACTTGCAAACTAAATTTTATATTTTTTCGAATTTTTTTACTATTTTTTAGATAGGTAGAAAAATCAGTGTTTTTTGAACATTCTGGACCATCAAAATTCTACCTATCTAAAAAAATAGTAAAAAAATTCAAAAAAATATAAAATTTAGTTTGCAAGTACATATTCATATGGTTATTACATTGAACGGTTGGATCGACCGTTAGGATTTTAAAAAGTACCATATTGAGCCGTAGTACACTAGTCATCCGTGCTATGCATAGCACCATAGCCTCACTCTTATTTCCAATTTGAAAAAGACAATGCACAAGGAGATGCTAGAAACGATATTAACCACACATGTATCATCATAGAGCATCAATTGTTTCCCCTAAATCATTTGATTCTTAATTTCATGAGAAGGACAATGCATCCAAAAGATGCCAGAAATGACATCAACCACACACATTACAGAACTCCAATTGTCGACCCAATTTCACATTAATTCTTCCAAGTTAAAAAAATATATATCAAACTATCCTTCCAAAACCATGACATACTTCTTCTTTAGTGAACTCGAGGTTTCACAAGGATTAGTACACGGTGAGACCCAACCCGAGTTTCTTGAATTCTACCAAGGTGTCGAAGAACCTAAAAATAAAAGAGCGATAATTTGTAATCTTCTGTAAAAGCTTAAAATAAACAAAGAAAAATTATAGTTCCTCGTAGTCCAGTAAAATGTGAAATATTTGCACAACCTACGAAATATGTGAATATCACAAATGGTGTGCTCACTTCTGTGAAAAAATACTCAAATTATCCCTCTCATATTCCTCGTTTAGGGAGAGATGCAGGGGCTTTTTATTTTAGCAAACAGTTGGGAAATACTCTGCATGTATTGTTCGGATTCTAATATTTCACAAGTGTTTAGGAGTACCATGAAATTTCTCATCTTGCAAGGTACATGAGTAATGTTTTAGATTGGTCCAGGAATGATAATGAAATCAAACTTGTATTACCGTGAGTATAGCCTTTCCTGTGTTGTCAAGTTTTAATCCGGGACCTTTAATATCCGATTCAAGGAAAAAATGCTTCCCTTTAACTTGCTCTGTCCCACCTATGTCTCTCAGTTCCTGAAATCACACCAGATCTTCCAATTATGTAAAAAATACCCAAACTGCCCTTCCTTTGTTGCACAGTATTTCCATTTTACGGCAGCACAAAAGTACCATTAAAGATTTTAACTACTTGGTACATAGCACAGACTACCAGTAAATCTGCAGTTTTGAGGCATTATTAAATACTAGTGTTTACCTCCAAAAAGAAATTTAGTCAAATATAGAAATAAAACTTACCAAAACCTTCTCCCACATATTTTCTGGTACCTATAATTGGAAGAAATCAAGTCAAAATACAATCTCCCAGTAAATTAAATAAAAAGTAAATAAAAAATACAGCAAATATACCTTGGTCTTTGGGCAAAAAATTAGATGCGCATTCGAATCAGCATATGTTGCCAGCTCATTAATTGCTATATTAACCTTTTCAAGCGTTAACCTTCCCCTCATATAACTGTTAAAAAAAATGAGAACCCGGTAAATAGCTGAGTAATAAAAAATAAAATTATTTAGAAAGTAAAAAAATATGAGGAAGTATATACAACTCACGAGGAGACCGAATCAAGTTCTTCTGAAGAGATGTACCAACGGGGCGCTGGCCCTTTTCCCCTCTTCTCAAACTACGTTTAATAATTAACAATTATTAGTTCTAAGAAAGAGTAGAAAACTATGGTACTATGCATAGCGCGGATTGGTTCGTACTATGGATCAATATCTCCCTTTTCAAAGTCCAAACATTCGATCTGAACCGTTTAACATGATATCCAGATGAAAATGGACTTGTAGATCAAATTTTACATTTTTTAGAATCTTTTTACTATCTTTTAGATAGGTAGAAAATCACTTGATCTAAATATTCTAGACCATTCAAAAGTAGTGATTTTCTACCTATCTAGAAAAATAGTAAAAAGATTCTAAAAAAAATGTAAAATTTAGTTTGCAAGTACATTTTCATATGAAAGTCATGTTGAACGATTCAGATCGACTATTTGGACTTTGAAAACAAAAATATTGATCCGTAGTACAGCCCAATCCGCGCTATGCATAGTACCGTAGCCTCACTCTTGAATACAATACATAGTTTCAGTGGTTGCAACTTGCAAGGTTGCTCTGAAAACAGAATAATTTTATTTTTATTTTTTTTAATGTACCTTGGGGGGTGCAGTAGGATCCTCCTTAATCCTAGATTTCGACTCACTAGCTTGTATGTTCAATTTATACACACCAGGAGTGGAAGTGGAATCCAATACATCATCAAATTTACTATTGACAAAAAAGAGAAATCATAACTTTTTAGAAGGAATAAGAGGAATAGTGAGAAGCATTAGCAGTAAAAACAGAACTGCAAATGCCAAGGCAAATAAAAAAGGAATGTAGAAAGCAATAAAACTCAGTGAGATAAAACTGATATTTTTTCATAAAGCACCTTGAGTGGTACGGATCAGTTACGCTCAGGCTCTCTTGCATCCCTAAAGGCACGTGTGTCAGCATGTGTTCTAGCTTTTTTTGTTGTTTCTCAGATTGTTCAATCAGTTTCTATATCAGGATGAAATATTTCAAAAAACCAGGCTTATTGATTAAGTAAAAATGAAACTATTCAGGAATAAAGCGATTAAACCTTGGCTTTAGGAATTGCACGCCTCTCTTCATAGAGCCTATTTTTTATCGCATCAATTTGAGACTCCATAGCAGTGAGTGTCGTGTCAACTGATGCCAGATCGGGAACGCTTGTTGGTGCATACACTATAATGATTATTTCCAAAAATCAATAGAATAGTATTTACACAGGTGAAAAAACTTATCTAATTAGATTGATCGTCTTTTCATAAAGATTACAACTATATTATGCTAGTAGAATATTTATCTTAACTAGATTTTATTATCATTTTGGCATGTATCAATTATGGTACTGTTTTACAGTGTTGAATGTAAAAAAATGCATCGAGTCCAATTGTGCGTTTTAAGTTCCTGCAAGGAATTATCACTTTATTGCTTTCTTATCTATTATCACCAGCTCCTTCAAGATTCTCCTGCAACTCTCTTTTTTTTTAAGCTGAGACCTCATTTGCATCCCTCATATCTTAACAAAAAAAAATAAAAAATAAAACAACACGTACACCATCCAGCATCAAGTGTTCAAACTTGTCAATAAATCTGGATATGTTACCAAATAAAATGTGGCATTTGAAATAGTAGTTACAACCATATACAGTCAAATGGGTGCATGGGTGGATCTAAAACCTAATCAGTGGGTGGCCTAGTCACCCCCAATGAATTAAAGTTTACACTTTTGCCCTTTATATAACAACTTTTGTAAGTATTTATACCTTTTAACTCCCCTTATAAAATAATATCACATTACATTTAACTTCTTCAGCACCCGGTTTCAATTTTCTTAGTTCTGCCCCTGAATGGGCGGAAAATTGCAAAAAAATTGACCTCTGAAGGTTATAGGTAAGGACGTTAGTCCGGGGGGTAGTTCATAAATTAGAGAAATTGAGTGGGCGAAACGGAGAGATCTTACTGTTGCGAGCAATGACAAGCTCCTGCAGTTCCACGATTCGGGAGTTGAAAGCGGCCACGAGCGCGTCGAGAGAGGCACCCGTCTCCTTCGCTGGATTCATTTTTGTGTGATTGTGTGTGGAGAGAGAGAGAGAGAGAGAGAGAGGGGGCGGGGGGGATGGGGGGAGACTGAACAGGAGCAAGAAATTGGCGTTTGAGCGGGAATAATTTCGACCACTGGAAGTGTACAGTAGAAGTTACTACTGGAGGTCTGATAGAGTGAAAGGTCAGTAAAAGGAAACCGGGGGCGGTCCGATGTGCGATCGAAGCCGTTTGATGTGCATCAAGATTCGCATTTACAGCTTCGAGATTAGTTCTGTTCAAGTGCACACGAATCATATTGTGGATCGGACGGCTACGAATGAGCTGGAAAGCCTGCCACTCTTAGTAAAAGTGGGTTGTAACTTGTAAGTTGTAACGAAGTAGGCTTGAATGAGGCCCGATAAATTTGGTTTTCTCAGGTTCGGATTCGGGTTTTGTATGATAACAGACTAAGAACGGGCCCAAATCTGACTCAAGCCCAGCATGCCTTAGTCACCGACGACTCTTAACTCTTATATTATATTTTTCTGTTATTGGATAAAGGAAGTAAATCTACTGTTATTCCAATGGAAGACTTCTAACTCACTCATTTAATAAATCAGACGATCTGTTGAAGCTATCTAAGAATTATTCAAAAGACAAAAGATAACCTTTGACGTTTCCTTGAATTTTTTATTACTTTTTTAGGATAAACTTAGTGATAGCATAAATGTTAACATTGTGTTCTTCTCGTCTTGCAATTCATCCAAAAATTTAAGGGTAGTTTAGCTATATCCGTTGCTCCAAATCTATATCACATGTGTCGCAATTGTTGAGGGGCAGATTTAATTAGGTTATAGCTAGAGATGACCTATAAATTAAAAATTAGCAATTTTTTCTATTATATTTTATAATTATTACAATTGTAATTTTTTTTTTTAATTTTCTTCATAATATAAAATTATACTACTATAATTTATTCAGCTCTCTAATTTAATTTCTGATTCTATTCCTGCGGGAGGGAGTTGAATGTGAAGATATTTAATTTTCTTTTATTTTTCAGGTATAACTATATTTTACAATATTATTTTGCTCGTAAAAAATCCTGAAACTAAAAAAAAATATTATTATGACGAGGAAGAGTGGCAAAGCTTGCTGACCAAGGAATATTGGCAAAGCTAAAGAGGTAGAGTGGGGTCGCCTCCACGTCTCTTTTGCATATCTTTTACATATCTTTTCAAAGCAAGTTGTGTAGCATTTTGAACAAGACATTGAGTGTAAGGATACGATACACATAATACTCAAGATAAAAATTCATTAATTCTTAAAATTACTGAACTTACCAGAACTATAGATATATCATACTCTATAATTTTTAAGTCAATACATACCTATTAATATGATTATAAAGTACAAAGTGTCAATTTTGCTAAATCAGTATCATCTCATATTAGAAAAATGCAATATATTTCTTTATTTTTGTACCTACAAAATTTAAAAATAGTTTATACCTCAGTGGTATAAAATTAGTCAGGTCCATTAATTTTAAGTATATAAAGTTATAAACTAATACATTTACTAAAATTAAATAAAGGAAGCAGGGGCGGTTCGATGGGCATCAGACCAAATTTGGCTTGATACCCGATCAGATCCGTCCAATCTACATTAAAATCTGTACCAACGCAAATCTTGAAGCTGTTCGTTGGCTGCTCCTCCCTACTTAAATAAAAAACAATATTAAATCATTATATAATGATATAATATCATACATAAAACACACGTTGACAGGGAAGCAATTTGGTACCCATAAGAAAAATACTATAATTTTTTTCTATTTTCTTTTCTCTTAAAATATAGACAATTATTTTTAGCTTCTCCTTGGAGTATACTCCAAACTTGTAAAATTAATCGCCGTTTCCCCTGCCTTTCTCCTTCCTCTTCCCTTCCCTTCCCTTCCCTTGTTTCTTTCAATAACTATTTAAATACTCTTTCCCTACTCTTTCTCTCTCTCTCCCTCTCTCTCAAGAAATCTGCCCTCTAATTGGCGATTTCGTACTCTTCCTCTTCTCATCTTCAATCATCAATCTCTCTTTTCTCTCCAAATTGTGACAATTGTTATCCCTGGGTAGGTTCAAAGCTATCAATAATTCAATAATTGTAATCCCTCTTGCTTGTACTCTATTTTATGGCGTTTAATTTGAGTAACTATAGTGAGGAATTTCGATAAGGAATTGCTATTTCAGTTTACTGATTGATTATTCCAATTATCTTATTTTGTGATTATTTTGTTTCTAGGATTAGAGATATGTCAAAGACGAGTTTCAAGGAGCAGCATGACTTTGGTACGCATTTGCTAAATTCCTTCTCTTTGTTATTTGATATTGGAAACAATAGTGTATATAATTTTGCTTTTTGTTCTTTGATATTGGAAACAGTAGTGTATATAATCTTGCCTTTTGTTCTTTGATATTGGAAACAATAGTGTATATAATCTTGCTTTTTGTTCCATTTTATTTCACTTGTAGAGAAAAGGAAGGCTGAAGCCGCACGGATTAGGGAGAAATACCCGGACAGAGTCCCGGTAGGTTATCTCAGTTTATTTAATTAATCATATGAAATGATTTTTGTTGTTCCTTATGTTGTTAATGATTGGAAGTAATCGTTGGTTAAATTCCTTTTGTTTGGTTGTGGAACTATGATTTATTAATCAATTATGATTCCTGGTTTTGATTCGAGGGAATATGAATTGTGCAAATGCATGCTGACAATAAATTTCGTATGATGTAGATGAGATCAAATCCTGTTAGTTAGTGCTACAAAGATTTATAGTTAACTAATTTTACCAAACAAGTTAAATGAATTTAGAATATGTTAACTAGTTTTATCTTTTCCCTAATTGTTTTGACTTTGAAAACTGTTAATTTTCAAACTAAATTAGCATGAAGTACTAAATCATAAAAAATGTTTTGCTGATATATTGTGCTTGTAGGTAATTGTTGAGAAGGCTGATAGAAGTGATGTACCCAATATTGACAAGAAGAAGTGAGTTTCTTTCTTTCTTTCTTTTTTTTTTATAAAAAAAAAATTTTCTTTATAAAAATACTGAAACGTTTTTTATTTTTAATATATAAAAATAGAATGCATCTTGGAAAAGAAAATATGTATTCTAACTTTGTTCGACATTTATATGCAGGTACTTGGTGCCATCAGACCTAACTTTGGGGCAATTTGTCTATGTGATTCGTAAAAGAATTAATCTAAGCGCTGAGAAGGCCATATTTATGTTTGTTGATAATGTGCTCCCTCCTACTGGTATTTTGAGTTTTTTTTTTTCTTACTTTCGCATATTCCCCTGCTTTGTCTTTATATTATAAAATCTATGTTTTTTTCCAATAAAAAATAATCCTGAAACTTTTCTTAAAATTGTGCATGTATAATGTTAATGGTTGTACCGGGTGGATCGTGACCTGGTATATGATGGTATACTTTGATCAATAATTACTGTGCTTTTCATGATACATTGTTCATATTGCCAGTTGTCAGGTTGAATTCTTAAAATTGATTTTATGGGTTGTACAATATTTGTTGATTCTTTGCTATCTATCTAAAGAATTGCTAACAGTTCTATTGTGTTTTTGTGATTTTAGGGACTATAATTTCGAAATTATACGAGGACAAAAAAGATGGAGATGGATTCTTATATTTCATCTACAGTGGGGAGAACACATTTGGAGCTGATGAAATGATGAATTAAATCGCCATCCTTATTTAAAATTTCTCTCTTTGATTTAGTTGTTCGTTGTGAATTATCATAAAATTACGAATGCTGGATCATGTCAGTATAATTATTCCAGCTTAAATGTAAGCTTTTTAATTATCTTGCTGTCCTGAAACAGGAAAAGAAAAAAAAAAAAACTGAAACAAATTGAAAAAGTAATAGACTTTCTTTGTTTAATATAATGGTTGTTTTCTCTATTAATATTAGCCTTTTCTTCCTTGAATAAATGTAATTATCATCAATGCCTCTACTGACAGCATGGCTGGGGCACCTTAATCATTTCCTCTTTTATAAAATTTGCAAGAATTAATCACCTTATTATTTTGTTTATAAAATTAACCTATAAACTGGGTCCTAACTAAACACTTGTCCAAAAGGTAATTAATTAATTAAAGCCTCAGAAATAGCGTGTACTGTTTCCCTTTATCATATCGAGGTGACAAGAAGCAAAGTTCAAAAGCTCCACTAAAAGAATAATTAATATAGAGTTAATTAAGAACAAACATCCTTTGGATAACTCCAAGAGCATGTTCAGATCCTCTCCATTTGTAACGCACCGGATATTTGTGTTTCTCAAGTTTCATTACAAAACCCTCCTCGTGGACCTTCTTTTTTTATTTTTTATAATTTGACTTGTACACCCTTTTGATCAAGTATACATGTTTTATAATAAATAATTGATATCTATATTGTAATAGATAAATGTACCATTTTTTAATCCAAACAATTTGTTAAAATTTTGTATGGTTCCAATCAGATGGAAAGAGGCAGAGGCCCACCTCCTTTAATCAAATCCAACCTTTTAAACTAAATAATGACACATTTGGGTCACCACAATAACTGCAAAATAATTGACAAATTAGGTTCCTTTCTATTTGTTGTTATAATTTAGCGTATTTTACCGGGTAAGGATATTAACAGAGCAGTTTTGGATTAATCATGCAGCGCTGTTTTAATTGATTCTATAGTCTGTGCGCTCCATAAAGATAAAACTGCTCAGTTAAAATCTGTACCCTGTTTTACCGGGTATAACTTCGTGATATTTTTCTGCAACTCTAGTGAATTTGTTTTCTATTGCATTTATAATGCGAACTTTTTCTGGCAATCAAAGGACAAAATGGGGAACCAATTATTGTCTCTAAGAGTTAAAGTACTATTTTTGGTTACACGAGGGATCTACCATTGTGTTGAAGGGGAACAATAATATAATAATAAAGTAAAAAAAAGTGAAAAGAAAATTTTGAATGTATAGTTAGTCTAGTTGTATTTGTCAACTGTCCCCTAAACCCTCAACCAACACTAATACCAATTAGGCAACTACCCAAATCACTGCCATGCTTCCTTGCCAGATAGCTAGCCATGTCAAAATATTATTATAATTTCTCACCACATTCTTGGGTTTCAAACTTCAGAATACCTTAACTTTTCTCTCTCGTATGTATATATACACTTATGAACCATTGTTTCAACCTTCTATAAATAATAAATTTGAATCTCTTCAATATAATCAGACAAACTGCCTCACTCACATTTCAACCCTTACTAGTTTCTTCCTCTCCCTGAGGAACATTTATTGCACCAACTTGTATAACAGCATCATTCACTGCATGATCTTCTAAAAAAATACATCTTATCATCAGTTCCCCATCCCTCCTCTGTCTACAAATACCAGCACAACTGTACAAGTCATACCAGAAGCAAGTATACCATGTCTACTCTTACTCTATTTCTTCTCCTCCTATCTCTTTCCGTAAGTTCTTGCGAATGCCGGATACAGCCAACAAAGGTTTGAAATCAAGATCTTTGAAAAATTGCTTGCCAGCTGATTAATTATATTTGCAAGTGTGTTTCTCTAATATTTTCTTGATTTCATTTTTCCTAGAGCAATCTAGAGGGAATACGGAAAGAATTCATGCATACGATCGAAACAACTCCTGCACAAGATGATGCATTAAATCAAGCAAAGAAAGTTGATGTGATACAAGAACTCATATCATCAGGTATATATTTAATTTTTAAGTGTTTTTGCCTCATCAATTTGGCTATATACTTTTGGGCTTTTTGTTCTATTTATTAAATTTTATAATTGAACTTGAAAAATCAATCCTCAAATATTTTTGGGAGATGAGCTTTGATAGCACTTAAGTAGTCAAATGTAGACTAATTTTCCAAGAAAATGTCACAATTGTGCAGGATTCAAGGCACTCCGAATATTGTGTCATGGTAGCTCCAAAGGATTCAACTTGAAATTGAAGGTATGTTTTCACACTTCCTCTGTGTGTGTGTCCTACTTATTTTTATATTACCATGAGGTGTTGCTTCTATATATATATATATATATATATATATATATAGAGTACGGCTAACGCGCTTCCTCTAGCATTTCGGCCGAGGTGCTTCCGGGGGCATATCTTGCAATTTGATGTTCAAATAACAAATTCAAACCGTTAGATGTTCAATCTATATTAAAATCTACTTGGAGACCAAATTTTACATTTTTTGGAATTTTTTTACTATTTATTAAGCCACTTTGAAAACCGCTGTTTTCAATGCTTCAGAAATTTAATAAAAACAGCGATTTTCAAACCAGCTTAAAAAATAGTAAAAAAATTCCAAAAAATATAAAATTTGGTCTCCAAGTAGATTTTAATATAGATTGAACATCTAACGGTTTGAATTTGTTATTTGAACATCAAATTGCAAGATATGCCCCCGGAAGCACCTCGGCCGAAATGCTAGAGGAAGCGCGTTAGCCGTACTCATATATATATATATATATATATATAGATGTATAAAAATAGAAATACTAGCTTTGGGCCCATCTCATGGATATGGGCCATGTTCCTAGCTTGCATGTACAAGTTGGTCAATCTGCCCACAAATTAAGCTTCCTCATCCAAATTGGACATCTCTCTCTCTTTCTCTCTCACTCACTCGTGAAAGCCCAGGCAGTGACCGTAAAGTACTTTTTTTTTTTTATTATTGATAGCGCTTGTCATATTATACGAAGTACTCTCTCTCTCTCTTGAAAAACTTGGCAACCAAGGTTCTCTCTCTTTTTAAAGAACTTGACAGAGGCTGCCAATGTTCTCTCTTCTGGTTAGAATTCCAGATGCGGACAAATATTAATTTATTCACCAGATTGTATTATTAAGCTATTAATTATCTATTAGATTATTAAATTAAAATTGTTCATTTAAACATTCCTTCCTTCCATGAGCTATTTCATCTCAGCATGGGCCCATCTCATTTTTGTGCAAAGTTTGATACTATTTATTTGATTGTCTATATCTCAGTTTAAATAATCAACTCTTTCTTAAGGATCATTTTTATTTCCGGGATGAAGTCTAAAGAACAATCTTAGTTTCGATTTGAATATAGCCACAGAATCTCTCGTGAATATATAAAATTGAGAGGCTTTAACTCTAATTGTTATATATTTAAAAAAAAATATTATCATGTATGAACAAATTAATTGTTCTAATAAAAGCTACAGATGATATATGTGTTATATTATGTGCAAAGATGCATGTAATTATATATAGAGATTAACATGCATGTCATGTACTCTTTTGGCAGGTGATGAGATCCAATAACAGACATAAACTGTTAGGATATGAATCAAAGTTGAAGGAATCAAGAACAATTGAAGAACTGGTTGCAATGGATTATTCAGGAGCGGAAAAAGGACCATCTGTTCATAACAGATAGAAGAGGAAACAGTATTTTATTCTTTCACAAAATTTTGACACCATAAATTAATATGTTCATTGCAAGAGAAGTTTGAATTTTCAAAAACAGGGAGCTTCTGAGAAATTTTTATTGGTTTTTTTTTTTTTTTTTTTCTAGAAACTGATGCTAATTATGAGATGTACTATGGAAATGACAACCAAATTTAAGTTCTTAATTTGTTTAGTATGAGTGCATTCATAGCAATATATACTAGTACTGTTCTTCTGTTATCTCCAAAATAAGCGTTTTCACTTTACCAGTAGTAAATATAATTAAAATACCTTTCATTTTGGACTTGGATTTTGGTTCCAATTTGAACAAATGAGATATATTCCACATGCAATTAACACACATGTAATTATTAATTGTTCATCATTTTCTATTTGGTTTCAGAATTTAACCCTGCAAAACCAAATTACTATCCAGATAATTAATTAGAAACTAAGTCACATGCATGAAGCATGCATGGAAGCATCTAGTTTTACACTGAACAAAATTTACGGTACTACAAGTTTGCATTACTCAGAAAACAATAATCCAATAGCGACCAAGGTAACATCACAATTGCCCTCCAAAAAGCAGGAAAAATAAAAGACTAATTAACAACTCACATAGAATTAAAAAAAAAAGTCAACAAAAAAATGCAAAATAAATGCACACAAAAGTACAACATACCAAATATATAATAATGTAGATCTTATGTATAAAAGTTTGAAATTTCAATTCTTAGTCATTTAGTACACACGTCCTTTAACGACATCCATGCTCATCTCGCTGGGATCAGTTGCCTGTAACTCGACCTGGATACCGTCGAGTTCTCTCCTGAACCTGTCCTTGGAGCTTGCATAAACCATCTTGCTCCTTATCTTTGCAGTGTCAGGAGCCCTAAAATAATACAGTAGAGAGATAATTTACACAAGAAGTCAAGAACTAGAGGTCTCAAATTTTAAAAAATGTACTTTGATTTGGAAATTTAATTTACCAAGAGATGAAGAAGATCTTGCTCTTCTGACAGTTATCAGTTGACATGAAGTCAAAGTCATACACGGCATAGCGGCACTCATCGGCCGGCAGGCATGCAGCGAAGTCGTCATAATTCTCCTCTGGCTTACCTAGCTTCTCCACGACCACCTGTAACATAATCAATCTCCTCATTAGATGATTAGATCGTCATGTCTTATTACCATTATCATCGTGTATAACAAAATATTTTCAATATTATCATCAGATAACATTTCATTTTTTGAATTACGTGGACCTGAAAAAGAAAAACCTCCCACAACTCAAAAAAAGAAATGAATTTCACGAAGATTCAGGCCGAAGACCTTGCCAGCTTGGAACCTCCACGTACCAGCATGAATTGACATCACCACTGTGATGGTGATGATCATCATGATCATGAGCATCTCTCCTCCAACAAATGATGCACATATGGTAGTCTTTGAGGTGGAAGATGATGTGTGTTTGCCTGAATGTTTTTCTGAGTTACACCCTTTTTACTTCTTTGATCTCATGTAATAATTTAATTTGTTTTGCAAAACTTTTTTTTGTTTAAATCATTGTCAGCTTGGTAATCACCAACCGACATACGTAAAAAAAAGATGATGATGATGATATAGCTAGAAATTTAACTATTATGTATTAAGTTATGTGCACTTAATAATTAGCATACCTGCATATCGGCGATCTTGAAAATGATATAGCGGAAGCTCCGCTTGGCCTTCAATTCGATAAATTTGAGCTTACAGTCATCATCCACTCCAAATCCTGATGCTGAATTTGCCTTTCAAAAAAAATGTAATCAGTTATATATAGGATAAAAAAAACGATTGTTATAGATTGTACAAGGCCTCTTGCTAAAGCAATGCAATGAAAAGGAAACTAAAAAATAGGTTGATATAGCTAGAAATTTAACTATTATGTATGAAGTTATGTGCACTTGCACTTGTAATAATCTCATTAATAAGAAACTTCAAAGGATAATAGGATTTAGATTATCTTAAATAACTAAGTTAACTTGAGGAACAATAGATTAATATTCCCATGCATGCCATTTCCTGTGATCCGACACAATCTTTTCATTCTAAACCACAGATGATATCAGAGAAAGATCAGTAGTGCTATGATTTAATTCACTAAGTATTTAGTTTGCATAATAGCACCTTGGTAATTTTTTGGTAAAGAAACTCTCATACCAAATCTCGAGGTCAACCTTACTTACAAAGCAATTAATGTTAAGGAAATATTTGACAAAAGAAAGGCATCTCAAAATGAAGGTTGACCATGAGTATATATTTCTAAGATGATATGATCATTTCAACATGTGAAAATTTATAAGATGATATGATCACTTCATCAACACGAGTATTTCTAAAATTTACTAAAAACTTCAACAAAGTCTCATCATCTTATTGGCAAGAAACTTGAGAGCCTTCTTCATCAAATCAGAAAAGAAAGTTGCAAGTTTGCAACAACAACAACAGATTCTTGATTAAGACCATATATGATTGATTTCAAAATAATTAGAAAATACATTATTAAAGAAGCGTTAAAAAGAAAGTATCTTTAATTAAAGGACATGATCATATATAATTTAGAGTAATTCCATGAACATTACCTGACATTAATCCATATAGATAATGATAATCGATCGTGAAATCAATTAAAAGAGAAAGAGACAAACTAACCATGTTTCCTTTCTTGAATTAAACTTTTGATGTTATGAAAGATGAATGGATGGGTGCTCTCAAAAGGCGGAATTCTTTGTGAGAGAGAGAGAGAGAGAGAGGAGAAAGGGATGCGAGACCGAGAGATGAAGAGAGAGAAAGAGGGTGTTTTCAAAAGGAGAAAAATAGAAAGAAAATTGTTAGAGGAGAATTAATGGAGAGCAAATCACTTGCACGGTCCCACGTCCTAAACACTGTGTTTGACCAAGTGCATGCTCGCCAGTTTGACATCCACTGGAAACCTCCAGTTCAATAATAATTTAATCTCTCCCATCTAGTTTCTCAGCTGGTATTTAGTGTAAATTCACATCACCTAAAATATTTCAAAAATTGATAGTTGGTTTGTCGAAAATCTGAACCGTTCAAATTTTCATCGCACGAATCTCAAAACAACTCCTTAATTTCCTATTAATTAATATTGTCCAGTAAAATTGAGTTGATTTTGAGATAAACTAAAAATTTCAGTTATTAGAGAGGATACAGAGTTCCTGGAGTGCAACTTTTCCTTTTACTACGCCATGTATTGTCTTTTTTCTATTTTTAAAATTAAGATAAAATTTGCAGTGTCATACAAAAAATTCAAAACAATTGTTCTTTGATTTTGCTTTTCCCATTTTACCATTTCTTAATTACGAGGACAACATGCTATGCACCAAGCACCAAGTCCTATATATATATAGGCTATGGACAACACGCAAACAGCTAATGAATGAGAATTTAGTTAGTTTCTCTAAACATCTCCAATAGTGCTTTTTTTTAATCAGACTACTTCATGCAACGCTTAATTGACATGCTATTTTCAATATATAGTGACCTAAATTTTTTTATATCATTTACAAAAAGGAAACTAATTAAGGGCACTACAATGTGCAAACCTTAGCAAGAAAGCTAGGTTTGTCTTTAGAAAGTGTCAATAGGTACAATACGGATCGATCGGAGAATTTTTTTTAAAAACCATAATTAGAATAATCAAAGTTAGGAAACCAACATGATTACTTAATTTTTTACAAAAATCATAAGAACCGAGATTTCAATTCGGTTTCAAGTTTTTTTTTTCCTGGAACCGAATTGGAATTTCGGTTCCAATCTCCATTTCACAATTTTTCTGAAGAGCCACCACAGAAAATCCAAAATAGACCTGAACCCGAAAGTACCATTCGGGTTTTTGTTTGTTTTCCTTTTTCACCCAGAGAGATTTTCCTTTTAATATTCGTAATTAAATTCCTTTAGTCAAGATTCCTTTAGTCAATATTAAAAGGTAGTCAAGATTCCTTTAGTCAAGATTAAAAGGAATTTCACCCAGAGAGATTTTCATCTTGAATTTAATTAAAAGGAAAAAACCCGAAAGTTAGTTTCGGTTCCAAATGAAAAAAAAACAAAAACCGAATTGGGATCTCGGGTTTTGCTCTGCACCGAATTCCACACCAATTTTTGGAAAAATTGTGAAATGGGGGTTGGAACCAAAATTCCAATTCGGTTCCAGGAAAAAAAAAAACTTGGAACCGAATTGAAATCTCGGTTCTTATGATTTTTGTAAAAAAATTAGTAATCATGTTGGTTTCCTAACTTTGATTATTCTAATTATGGTTTTTAAAAAAAATTCTCGATCGGATGGATGGAGATATTTACACACTCATATCCGTATAAATTTAGTCTTATATGTATTCTATTTTTACATATTTAAGTATTAGTCTTATCAACATCTTATCCTTAATTACTCGCTGATTTTAACAGACAACGAAACAAATAATGAATAATTATCTTATAAATTGATAGCTTATTTCATCTAATTCAAAAATATAGCAAATAAGTATATTAAATATATCATGTACGGAATATGTCGCAAAAATATAGCAAATATATTTTATATAATTTAAAAATATATAAATATGTCGCATAAATGAATTTTGTCACAAATTACTAATTAAAAGAATCTATATAATGTTGAATAAATTAATTTTATCATAAATTACTAAATAGAAATAAATAATAAATAAATAAAACTAATAATAATAATAAAACAAATATTGTAATATGTACAAATAAAAAAAATATGATTTATTAAATTGTATTTTATCAATTATCCTATAAACTAACTGGACGTGATATGACTCTTATCTATATCCTTACCTGATAAGCTAACAACTTTTTTCCTTACACCTATCCATACTTGTAAATTAACAAAAAAATATTCTCATTTATACATACCTTATCGAATATGATACGGATCTGGTAAAGCTAAATAGATAAAAGGATTGTTGACTCCCCTATTTATCTTTCTACTCTTTAAACGACATATAATTATTGATACTAGAATGTGAAATTTAATTCAATAGATGATGAAAAATGTTATTTTATAAAAAAATAATATTGTGACTAGAAAATATCACAAATAGTAATCAAACCGCATTCCCTAGAATTACTCACATGTAAATCTTAAAAGAGTCCGAGTCCGTTCTCATTAAAGTAATGAAACAAATGTAGATATTCAATCAGAATCAAATTATTTAATTAGATTTTAATATTTTTGGAAGATATTTTTGCCATCTTATTTGAATACGACAATTTTAATATGATGACTCAAATACAAACAGTCATACATTTGATATAGAAATTGAATATATTTATATGAGTAGAACTAGGGTGTGATGTGCTCACCAAACTCTTTAGTGAGCACAACTCTACATAAACTATCGGATTCACTTCAAACAAGATGAATTCAACCGTTGAAACCGATGTTCTTTACGAGTGATGCGCGTACATGCAAAATTTTGAATTTTTTGAATTCATTTAGTCTCAAGTCAAGTGGTCAAAATTGATGAAAAATGAATGATCCAAAATGAAGTTGTTTTAATGCTTTAAAAAAATTCTCAATTTTGACCACTTGACTTGAGACTAAATGAATTCAAAAAATTCAAAATTTTGCATGTACGCGCATCACTCGTAAAATACATCGGTTTCAATGGTTGGATTCATCTCGTTTGAAGTGAATCCGATAGTTTATGTAGAGGTGTGCTCACCAAAGAGTTTGGTGAGCACATCACACGCTAGTTCTACTCTATTTATATATATATATGCCTCCTTACAAAATTCAAATTTATTAAAAGCTCATGTACTTGCATGATCTAAACTTATCAAATATATTTTAATGTATTCCACGAATTAGTCTTAGCCCATGACAATGCAATTATCTAATTTCCGTCTATGTGTGTCTCTCTCCCTGTTTATATTGTCAACACCTTCACCTTATATGTGTAAAGATAGGTATATATAATCAGATTCAATTCTTTATATAATCGAGTCTGATCACCATTCTTTAATTACAATACGTTCTCAATTTGGATTATACAACTTTTGCAAGACATGATATATGTCACTTAAACAAAACATTAAACATTTACAATTGCTTGAATAAAACTAGTGAACTAAAATATCTAGGTGGTAGCTTCTACCAAGCTTTAAAAGAAAAATATATCTAGGTGATGTATCAACATAATTAACGGATACTACATGTTAAAGGTTTTAATATAATATGTAACTACAAATATCAATTGAATGAATGTGGGCATGACCCATATTTTTCGATTTTTTTTTTCTATTTTTTGTATTTTTCTGATTTTCTGATTTTTAGAAAACAATAAAAACTGAAAAGTAAATTTTTTTTTTTTTGTTTGCATAGTATAATATGAAAACACAATTTTTTTTCTTAAAATCATAGGTTAGGGGTCAAGCTATCCAACACATTTTCAAACTCTCATGTATATTATAGAAGATTTCTCCACTTTGTGAGTTTCGAACCCATGACTTCTTACATAGGAGCCATGTGCCTTTGCCAGTAGACTAAAGGCAAGTTCTTGAAGACACATTTTTTGAATAATGTAAACAATCTATTTAATATGCTATATTATTTTTATGTTATCTTTATAAATAAAAAATGTCCAAAAACCTCAGGTGTAACATATCAAATAAACATATTACAAAAACCCGTATCGAAGCCTAATTATTACCGCGCGTGACCAAAACAATAAGTAAATATCCTCAACATTGTCAATGAGCTAAAATTTGATTTGGTGTATATTCGAAATACACGGAACAGTATTATTATTGCTTTGAGATTCATGCAGTGATTTGAACGGTATGGATTTCTCCAAATCAGCTTAAAATTTGAGATATCTCAGGAATGCGAATTTCTTTCCAATTAGCTATGGATGTACGGTTGTGCCAATTTGCTTGGTAGATGTATGTTTGTGGTACGGGCTTGGGCTTTATATAGACTTATGAAATAATTGGTGGATATATCATTGTGATATGGGCCGGGTCATTATTAGATAGTACAATTAAGTGATTGGATTTTTATCTCGTATTAATATATTCCGCAATATATTTCAGGAATAATTTCTCTTTGAGTGGGTTAAAATGCACCATTGGTTTTGTGCTCTAATCATGCTCCACGTCTTTTTATTTATTTTCAACGTCTGAACAGTCAATCCAAACCATTCACCATGATCTTTGTATTAAAATGTATTTGGAGACCGAATTTTATATTTTTTGAAATTTTTGTACTATTTTTTAGATAGGTACAAAATCACTTTTTTTAGAAGATTATGGACCATTCAAAATAGTGATTTTGTACCTATCTAAAAAAATAGTAAAAGAATTTTAAAAATATAAAATTTTGTCTCCAAGCACATTTTAATATGAAGATCATGTTGAGCGGTTCGGATCGACTGTTCGGACTTTGAAAATGGAGAAAAAGACGTGGAGCATAATTGGAGCACAAAACCAATGGTGCATTTTAACCCTACTCTTTATCTTTATAGATAGTAAAATTAATTAAGTATATATTATTAAGGGGTGAAAACGGAGCGGATACGGAGCGGATAGTGGTAAAATCATATTCATATCTCTTTTTTCTTTTCCGGATACAGATACGGAGCGGATATCAGACGGATCCGATTACAAATACGGATCAGATTGGATATTTATTAAAATATACTAAAGTTTATAATATTATCTAATTATAATAGTGAATAACATATTTTTTTCATAATATATATTAAAAATATACAGTATATATTTACTATTCAGATACAGATAATTGAAACATAAAATCATATACACCGATATTCAGATATTGGATCCACATCTAATTTTTGAATATGAATCGAGTAAGGATCGGATATTATCCATACCGTTTTCACCCTTAGCATATATAGATGGACGCGCAGTTTCTTTTACTTTACCCATTTTTTCACCTTGTATTATGTACTTTTGTATTTAAATAATGGATTATAATGGTAATCAAATGGCCACACCGGATTCCTAAACCGGCGGGCGCGCGCGCGATATCAAAGCTGTCCGTGTAAATATCAAACACCGGTCGGAGCTCATGCAACCCCAGCCCCGTCCCTTCGACTTCCGACTTCTGATATCTCCTCTCTGCTCCCGTGTCATTACAAAACCCCAGAAAATCCTAGCTCGAGTCCGGCTAGCATAATTCAATTTTCCAGTTGTGCGAGGGCCTAGTTCAGACGTTCTCGCGATTCACTGTGCATTTGGGTAAATGCTTCTTCGCTCCTGGCAGAGTATTCCAAGGCAACACCTTGCATTTTGGTAAATGCTTTCTTTTTTTGGCATGGCATTTAGTATGTCAAGATAGTAGTTAAATAAAAGTTCCTCTCGTAGCAAATGCTATTTAATGTTTTAGGATTTAACAGTAATTAGAATAAATGGGAGACAAAATAGAGAGTAGTTAATGGGTGGTTTTAGAGAGAATATTTTTCATTTTTTTAGAGAAGTTAATGAGTGGTTTTAATATAATTAGAGTGACAATAGAAGAAATTAGTTATAAATATCCATGTAATTCTTGTAATGGACATGTTGAATGAAATTAATTCTCTCTTCTCTCTAGTCTCTCTCCCCTTCTCACTATACTTTCTATCCATTTTATATTAAAATACCAAAAGATTCCACAATTCACTAAAGATTTTCCAATTGCCCTCAAAATGACATCGCCTACTCATTTGGGTCATGACATGCCCTCAATGCCTGTTTGATTTGGGTGTTCCTCAAGAGCTCTGGTACATTAGATTTTCTGTTCAAGATAAATTGCTCAAAGGGATATTAATATCGTCAGTGTAATAAAATGCGGTCTATGCGGCTGCATATGCATATTCAGTTCCAATCCGCATAGAAAACCAATATGCGGTCTATTATGCGGTTTCAATTTGGATCCGAATATTTTTATTAATAAAATCCAATTCTAATTGGATCCGAATAATTTAATTTAACAGAAACATATCATATACTCGGTAATAACTGAAATACAATCCTTATTCTCTTCTGGACAAGGTTCAGTCGAGTGTGTTTTAACTTCCCTCAGCTGCTTGGTTTTATAGATTGTGGAGAGATGCTATTGTTTTAGTTAGAAGAGGTAGGACTAAAGAAGGAACTCTGCGCAGATTCTCATCCGGACGGTTTCTTTCTTTCGCCTGCGCAGATTTGCAATTTAGGTGGGCTGACTGGGCCGCTGGGCTTGTATCATATATTCATATTCAACCATTATTTAATCAATAAAATATTTGAGTTGAAGAACAGGGCCGCATATAGCATCAATTTGTCGCTATTTGATCACATCTTTTGATTGATTTATTTATCCATTATTTTAATTACCCATTTATTTACCCATTATCTTATATATGCCATTTAAGATTTGTAATATTATAATTTACCCATTATTTAATCACTAAATTGCAAATGAATCTTTGTAATAGTATAATTTATTTAATAACTTCCGCATATATAAGTCCGCATTAAAATCCGTATATGCGGTATGCAGTGACCTTCCGCATACCGCATGAAAACTGCATTTTATAACCTTGAATATCATAGTATGCAAATAATAAAAGAAAAAGTTGCAAGAAGAAAATAATAATAATAATTTGTAGAGTGGTTGAACTCATAGTCCTACATTTTGGTACATAAATAGGTGGTTTGCTAGAGAAGTAAATTAAAAATTTCTAAGTTTTCTGAAGATGACCTTGAAGCTTATTCAACTTTAGGTTTCCACAATGAAATAGCATAGAATATGTTACCCTTCCAACCCCAAAGGAACCAATTGCAATCTTCTTCAATAAAGAATGCCTCGTTATAACCATTTTTAACCATTTCACGGCATTCTTTCACTATACGTGGATATACCGGAAGTTGTTCAAAGCCGGCTTGTAAATTTCGCATGTGCCACTGCTTGTATGACTCCAGTCTTACGACCAAATCTGATCCTTCACATGCTATTAGATTAATTATAGAAGGACCCAACATTTCTCTTTCCAGTAGTTGCCTATGCTTGTAGTCTCGTGGAAGTAACGTGTCAAGCATATCGAAATACCTGGAGAACTGCAACAAAACATTTCTAAACCGTGTGATGTAGAAGGAACTGAAGGATAAGTTGAGTATTCCTTGAACAAAAACCTTTGGTTTGGTCTCTTGAATCAGACCAAGAAGTTTATTCCTAGGATTATTCCTGCCTAATAAAGGTTCGTCTCTCACTCTACCTAAGCTAAACATACTATTAACTATAAGCACTTCATCATCATTGATACTAAGATCGTCAATACAAATGGAGTCCCACTGTGAGGCGATCCCTTGATACTCAAAAGAAACTCCAAAACTTCGAGCATAATCTTTCAACCTCTTTCCTGTCTCGTTGATTCTTTCTGCAGGGTGAAAGCCCGGCTGAGGCAAATCTACCCCTGTAATTCGGAGTTTCGGGGGTCCATCTTTTCTTTTTGCAAGTGATTGAATTAGAGACGGCCATTGGAATCCATGAGTAATGCCAAAATCAACTATATGGATTTTTAATGCATTGCCTATGGCACATATAATACTCTCATTAGCAAAGTGATATGAAACCCTCAGGACAGGGGATACCCTCGACAACATATAATAGGCCTTCAGATAGTCAATGGTGCGTACCTGCCTTGTGACATATTGACGATAGGCCGCACTTCCTGTACCAGCCAACCGTGCCTCTAGTCCATCAACAAGAATACATGCAAGCCTTTGGATCCCATCTCCAATAGGAGATGCTTCCTTATTTGTTGTATAAGTTCACAAGCAATTTTGTTATCATTCATAGATATCGCCTCTGCACAAGATATAAGACTTGCTCTGAGATTGATATGTTCGTATTGGTTTTGATACTCACTACATGAGTTTGCTTCGAGCTCCTTGATTTCACTTAGGCTGAATATTTCTTCTCTTGGACATTTTTTCCTGTGGTATAGTAGTACTTTATCAAACGTCTCATCTCTAATTGTTTCCTCACAGGAGACCATGGGTATTTTGCAATTTCGCCCCTCCAAAAGGTCCAAGTCTACATCATTTGCATTCTTTTTACCTTTAGACTTATTTAGAAAATCACTTTCTTTCTCTTCCCCTGATTTGATTTCTAGTGAGTTGCTATCACATTTCTTTGTTGGATTAAGTGAAAGATTACTCACTTGCAAATTAATTGACAATCTATTGTGATTTGGAAGGAACTTCAATCCTTCTTCTACACCTCTCTGAAATTCAGTAGCCAACAACTTCTCTATACACGGGTGTTGTTCCAAACTCTCACTAAAGGTCGGACCTACTTGATCTTTTAAATCAGAAGTTGTAAAATCATGATTTACCTTTGATTGTTTTGATACCAATTGATTATCTTGTGGAGGTGGATACTTCTCCCCAAGGATATCATAAAAGGGTTTCTCCATGTCCCTGAGAGCTGCCTCTTGATAACCATTAATCTTTTCATCTATTTCTTCCTCCAATAAATACTGACTTATGTAGTCTAGTGTTGGGTCTAAAAGTATCTCAGATTTCTCTTGTTGGTTCAGAAAAAGGTTGTTGTATGGGTCTTTGTCGGGGATAATTTGTGAGAAGTTTGTGTGATTACAATTATCAATGGAACCGTGCAATTCGTTCGACTTCAAAAACCATGAGTTGTTCTCTTTCGGCAAAGACATGTTTCTTGCAGCTTCCAAAATTTGATTGACAGAATATTGGATCTAGAAATTTCATAAATGAACCAATTAGTGAAGTGAAACTGTTGAATAATATTATTCAGTGAAGTTGGCTAGTTAATATTTATTTGGTAATGAAGTATAAGAAGCATTAAAAAGAATAGAAATAATCTAACTATTAGTTAGATCATATATCTTATATCGTTAGCAAAACACAAATGAACAAAACAATTTGATAAAAAAACTTCAATGTCATTATCTATTTGTTCTTAAGTTCCTTATTTTTCAGGGACAAAATATACCAAGAAATGAACTTTTCTCTCAGCTCTTAATGTTGTGATTGGAGCACTTAAAATAGTTCTTCTCTTTAATGAAGTACTTAGGTAACTAATTAAACAGACCAACAGCTGTCAACTGTTCTTTAATTTAACTAGCTATGCTATTAGAAACTAACATGTAAAAATAGGAAGAAATTCATTAGTTTTAGCAAGAAACATAGCATTTATAAAAAGTCCTTAATTAAGCATTAATAGTGTCCTGCATTAACTTTCAGAAAGAAAATGAAAGTTCCACAAATAAAACAAGAAATATGAAAGCTTGTTTTTTGTTTCTAAAATCTGGAGAAAAGAAAAAAAAAAAAAAGGTTGCCAAACACCCTAACCAAACACCCTAATATTATTAGTTTTCCTTTTTGCTCTAGTTTTAATGATTTTCAATGAAATCGGTGGAATTTTGAGGTCACTTTTGTCAGAAAAAAATGTAAAAGAATTCGGAGAGATAATTTTTCAGCGTACCTCAAAAAAGCATCACCAGTTAGCTAGAGCCTAAATGCTTGAGGAAGAAGCTCTCTAGATATTATATTGAGAAATTGGAATTTTTCAAGTGAGAGAGATCATCACATATAACAACCAGTCTTAGTGGTTACAAGGATGCTATCAAAGGATGCATCACCAAATGAAAGTTTCCCTCCTGACAAAAAAACCTTAGATCAGCACCAAAATAGCAAATTGAAAGTTTAATTTGTCGGTTAAAACCAAAATGCAAAATAGCGCAAAAGAATATGGAATAAACCTAACCTTGCCCTCTCCTGATGATACGGAGATCGTACAAAAGTAAGCACAGCAAAAGCAATTGTTGATGGAAGAAAGAAATCTCGGCGGAGCAATGGTGGACTGTGTCGAGATAAAAGTGAAAAAAAGGAAGAGAAGGTCTGATCTTGGCGTGAAATGGAGAGAAGAGAGTGAGAAAGTGAATTTTTCAGAGGGGAGAGAAGTCGGGGGCGATTTTTTTCAATGAAGGCGAACTTTCCAGAGGAAGCGCAACGCGCAGAAACTTCCAGAGAGAAAGGAGCGAGTTGTGTCGCTGAAAGGTGGGACCCAATTGTCAGCCTCGCTGTAGACTGAACTGTAGATGAACAGTACTGTTTTTATCAAGAATTAGATATATAGATAGATAGATAGATGTCGCTTTCTAGACCATCAACATAGTGAATTTTCTTCCTGGTATTGGTGATATGTCGCCTTTAAATTGGCGGTACTGGTACCGTTTACGCAATATTTACCTTCCACTTTTGTCCAGTTGAGGGGTGGGTTGTTGGTCTCAGGCATCATCATTTTGTTATGAAATTTACAAACTAAATAATAAAAAATAAAGAACAAAAGATATAATATGAAACAAATCTTGATAAAAAAAAAGTTTGGGATCGTCAACCAATTTTGACCAAAGAATGCTCACTAAATATCTACATTTAAATAATGTATAATTTTTGGTCAATTGGGAAAAATTGACCATTTAACTTCAACAAATTAGTCCCTTCAAACTACCACCGTGTAGTTGAAGTCAATGCTAATCGCTGAAGATTGAAAGAGACAGTTTGGGTACAGATATTGACAGAGCTACTTTGACTTCACACATCGTAACAAATGAAAAAATATATGACTGATGCACTGTGTGGAGCTAAAATAGCTCTGTCAATATCTTTACCCAACAGTTTGCTGCTACCATTTGGACAATTTGATGGTCACAGGCAGAACTTATTTTTTTTTTTATCAATTTCTGCTTGTATCAAGATATAATTACAATTTAGCCCAATACTTTACATAATTTGCGAATTGCCCTCAGCTTTTACCTTATCAATTTCTGCTTGTATCAAGAAATAATTATAATTTAGCCCAATACTTTACATAATTTGTGAATAGCCCTCAGCTTTTGCCTTATCAATTTTGCCCAGTTTGCACAAGAGGGGGATGGGATGGTTTCATATTATCCTATTTCAATTTTTATGTTAAAACCAAATAATAACAGAGACCCTTATAAAATTCTATAGTACTGTCAATGATGACAGTTGATATAGACATTTCACCAACACTAGGAAGTTTCCACTATATTGACGGTCTAGAAAGAGATAGCCATTAAGTATGGTTGTTATTTCTGATGATCTCTCTCACTACAAAAATTCCAAACTTTTCAATATAATATCAAGAATCTAGAGAGCTTCTTCCTCAAGCTGTCAAACATCCAGGTTCTAGCTAACTGGTGATGCTCTTTTGAGGTATGCTGGAAAATTATCTCTCCGAATTTCTTTTACATTTTTTTTTTTCCCTTTTCTCCGGCTTTTAGAAACAAAAAACAAGTTTTTGTTTTTCTTGATTCATTTTTAGAACTTTCATTTTCTTTTCTGAAAGTTAATGTGGGACACTATAAGGATACCATGTTGCTTGCTAAAACTGATGATTTTTTTTTTTAGTTTCTAATAACATAACTAATTCAATTAAAGAACAGTTGACATTACTTGAGTACTTCATTAAAGAGGAGCTATTTTAATTTTTCAGTGCTCCAATCACTACATTAAGAGCTGAGAGAAAATTTAGTTTCTGTATACCAATTTTGTCCCTATGTAAAGCTCTTATTTATTTGCAAAGTTCTGGAGCTTAATTAATGTATTGTTAGTAAATAAGGAACTTAAGAACAAATATAATTGAACTGGCATTGATGCTTCTTATACTTCTACTAAATTAATCATAACTAGCCAACTATTAATGCTGAAATTGAAAATATTTTTTTTTTCACTGAATAATATTATTCAACTGTTTCGCTTCACTAATTGGATTCATTCATGAAATTTCTAGATCAAATATCTGTTAATCAAATTTTGGAAGCTGCAAGCAACATATATGGCTTTGCCAAAAGGGAACATCTCAAGGTTTTTCAAGTCAAACGAATTGCACGGTACCATTGATAATTGTAATCACACAAACTTCTCACAAATTATCCCCGAAAAAGACCCACACGACAATCTTTCTCTGAACCAACATGAGAAGTCTGAGATACTTTTAGATCCAATACTAGACTACATAAGCCAGTATTTGTTGGAGGAAGATACAGATGAAAAGATTAATTGTTATCAAGCGGCAGCTCTCAGGGACTTAGAGAAACCTTTTTATGATATCCTTGGGGAAAAGTATCAACCTTTACCAGATAATCAATTGGTACCAAAACAATCAAAGGTAAATTCTGATTTCACAACTTCCGTTTTAAAAGATCAAGTGGGCCCAACCATTAGTGAGAGTTTGGAACAACACCCGCGTATAGAGAACTTGCTGGCTACTGAATTTCAGAGAGGTATAGAAGAAGGATTGAAGTTCCTTCCGAATCACAATAGATCGTCGATTAATTTGCATGTGAGCAATCTTTCACTTAATCCAACAAAGAAATGTGATAGCAACTCACTCGAGTTCAGATTGGGTGAAGAGAAAGGAAGTAATTTGCTAAGTATATCAAAGGGTAAAAAGAATACAAATGATGCAGACTTGGCCCTTTTGGAGGGGCGAAATTGCAAAATATCCATGGTCTCCAATGAGGAAACAATTAGAGATGAGATATTTGATAAAGTACTACTATACAATGGGAAAAAATGTCCAAAACAAGAAACATCCAGCCTAAGAGAAATCAAGGAGCTCGAAGCAAACTTGTATAGTGAGAATCAAAACCAACACGACCATATCAATCTCACAACATGCCTCATCTCTTGTGCAGAGGCCATATCTATGAATGATAACAAGATTGCTAGTGAACTTATAAAACAAATAAGGAAGGAAGCATCTCCAATAGGAGATGGGATCCAAAGGCTTGCATGTATTCTTGTTGATGGACTAGAGGCACGGTTGGCTGGCACAGGAAGTGCAACCTACCGTCAATATGTCACACGGCAAATACGCACCAACGACTATTTGAAGGCCTATTATATGTGCTCGAAGGTATCCCCCGGTTTGAGAATTTCATATCATTTTGCTAATGAGAGTATTCTCAGTGCCATAGGCAATGCATCGAAAATCCATATAGTTGATTTTGGCATTACTTTTGGATTCCAATGGCCGTCTCTAATCCAATCACTTGCAAAAAGAAAAGGTGGGCCCTCGAAACTCCGAATTACTGGGATAGATTTGCCTCGGCCGGGATTTCACCCTGCAGAAAGAATCAACGAGACAGGACGGAGGTTGGAAGATTATGCTCGAAGGTTTGGAGTTCCTTTTGAGTATCAAGGGATCGTCTCACAGTGGGACTCCATTTGTATGGATGATCTTAGTATAAATGATGATGAAGTGCTTATAGTTAATACTATGTATACCTTAGGTAGAGTAAGGGATGAACCTTTCTTAGACAGGAATAATCCTAGGAATAAACTCCTCGATCTGATTCAAGAGATCAAACCGAAGGTTTTCGTTCAAGGAATACTCAACTTATCCTTCAGTCCCTTCTACATCATACGGTTTAGAAAGGTTTTGTTGCAGTTCTCCAGGTACTTCGACATGTTTGACACGTTGCTCCCGCGAGACCACAAGCATAGGCAACTAATGGAAAGAGAAATGTTGGGTCCTTCTATTATTAATCTGATAGCATGTGAAGGATCAGATTTGGTCGGAAGACTGGAGAACTATAAGAAGTGGCACATGTGGAATTTACAGACCGGCTATGAACAGTTTCCAGTAGATCCACGTGTAGTGAAAGAATGCCGTGAAATAGTTAGAAATGGTTATAACAAAGCATTTTTTATTGAAGAAGATTGCAATTGGTTCCTTTGGGGTTGGAAGGGTAACATATTCTATGCTATTTCATTGTGGAAACCTAAAGTACAATAAGCTTCGAGGTTATTTCTAGTTCACAGAAACTTCAAAATTTTCAATTTACTTCTCTAGCAATTATTAGCAAAGAACTCGTTCATGTACCAAAATGTAGACTATGAATTCAACCACTCCACAAATTATGTTTTTATTTTTCTTCTTTCAATTTTTCCTTTTATTAATTGCAGACTAGGATTTTAACATCCCTTGGAGCAATTGACATTTGAAAAGAAAAGCTAATGTACCAGAGCCCTTGAGATCACCCAAACCAAACAGGCGCTGAGAGCATGTCATGGCCCAAATGAGTAGGTCATGACAACTTAAGGGCAACTGGAGAATTTTTATTGAATTGTGGACTTTTAGACATTTTAATATAAAATGGATAGAAGAGTGTGTAGGGAGAAGGGAAGAGAGACAGTAGAGGAAGAGAAGGGAAGGTAGAGATAGAATAGAGAAAAATACTCAATTCATATCATTCAACATGTTGATAACAGGAATTACATAGATATTTATAGCTAATTTCTTCCAATTGTCACTCTAATTATCCGAAAACCACCCATTAAATTCTCTCTATTTTATCTCTCATTTATTCCGATTACTGTTAAATTTTAAAACATTAAATATCATTTGCTACGAGAGGAACTTTTATACTATTGGATAAGAATTAATTACCATCCTTAACACACTAAATGTCATGCAAAAAAGAAGGCATTTACCAAAATACAAGGGGTTGTAATCCTCTGCTGTGCTCCACCGACCACCACTGCCCCCTTACACAATTGAAAATTGAATTATACTACCCTTACGGCTTACGCAGTAGAAGAGAGGAGATATGAAGTCGAAGGGCTGGAGCTGGGGCTGGGATTGCAATGATGTTTTAAATTTTAGAGCTTCTACTGGGTTAATTTAAGTAAAAATTATCTTTCAATTAAAGTAAAAAAAATAAAATAAAAGTAAGACTTACAACAATCAAAGTCTCGAGGTGACGAAAGGAAGGTTAGGTACAAGTATTGACAAAACCCGTGGACAGCCAGACCAGACCGTCGAACCCGCCGGTTTTTTCCGGACCAGCTCAGACTGTGTCTCAAACCCGTCCCGGTGGTTAGGCATGGTCCAGTTCAGGGTCGGGACGGTTTTTTTTTTCAAACCAGACCCGCCTAGATCCGGACCGTCCTAACCCGCCAACCCATTCCAAACCGGACCGCCAACCCGTCGGACCCGGATGCTTTACCCGTCAGACCCGGATGCTTTACCCGTCGGACCCGGACCCAAACTCGCATACCCGGACCCAAACCCGCGTGAAGCCGTGAACTACACCTGCGTGAAGCCGTGAACTACACCTGCGTGAACCTGTGAGCCGCGCATGCACCAGCGCCGTGAATCGCGCCTGTGAGCCACGAAAATGAAATTTTTTCTGCCCCGCACGTGAATCGAACTGGGGCTTCCCAGTTGAGCGTCAAAAGCTTTATCCACTGCACCAAAGTTCGTTTGTGTTATATTGTAGTAACTATAGTATTTAATATATTCTTATGTTAAACCTTTAATTTTTTATACAAATTTGATTTAAGTTATGATTATTTAAATACAATATATAAAATAATTATGTAAAATTATGCTAAAATACGGTAAATTACGCTAAATTACGTATGAATAGGTATGATATCTTCACTGAGAAGCGAAAAAACGACGACAAAACTTCAAACGGCCATAAAACTGCGCTCGAGTGTCCAATTTCAGCAAATGACCAATTTTCGGAAAGCTTGCGAAAATACGCATGCATCAATGCTTGCAATGCCAGATTTTAAAATTCAGAATTGCCAAAAAACAAAGAGAAGAGCCTCAAAATTTCACTTCAAGTTTCTGATTAAGATTTTCATTTATATTGTTCAATCTACGTAGCTCAGTAAATTAGTTATGTAATAAACATGTAGAATAACAATTTTTATTATTTTTGGAATATTTTTACTATTTTTTATGATTTATGAAAGATGGCACAAAATCGACCCTATTCATATGTAATTTAGCGTAATTTACCGTATTTTAGCATAATTTAACATAATTATTATAATTTAGAGTAATTTAGTGTAATTCAGCATAATTTAACATAATTTTAAGTAATTTAGCGTATTTTATATATCAAGTACTTGGTTCATGTTATTTCAATATCTTGCATAAACACCATATCACTTATCCACTGCACTATCTAACATTTGTTGTCTAAAACTACTAGCTTTTGCATTTAACTTATACTTGAGTTGATTTTTTATATTTAATTTATACAATACAAGTTTAAATAATCAAATCGAAATGTTCAACATTATTTTTATATGAAAAAACATTTAGTGACTAAATTTTATATATTGTTTTATTTTTATTTTTTTAGATAGATAAAAAATCATATGATATAAATATTCTAAAATAGGAAAATAAAAACATTGGGTTGATTTCTGTTTTTCTTAATTAAGTTGGTTTATCCATGGTGATAATCAAGCAAAGAAATAGGAAACAATGCTACTTGTTTGGAAATTTCAAATTTATACGTATACCATTAATGGAATTTCAAAATTTGAATTTATTTGTCATATTTGTAAACTTTTATTTTAAAAATATTTGATCTCCGCAATTTTAATTTTTTTGTTATCTTATAATATGTTCTGTTACAATGCACGAACACGATACTAGTATTTTAATTTGGAGATCATGTTGAGTAGTTCGGATCGACTGATTAAATTAAAAAAAATAGAGATAAAAATCAATTGTTTTAAATAGGACAAAAATACAAATCATTAGGACCACAAAAACAATACTGTTAGTATATAAAATCAATTGTTTTAATCAGTGTTAGATTTATTTCAATCAGTGTTAATCAGTGTTAATCAGTGTTAGATTTATATAAAATCAATTGTTTTAAAAATAGGTTAGATTTTAAAAATCAATTGTTTTAAAATAAATCAGATTTAATAAAAGTGTTGCAATGTCGTGAATTTAGATTTAGATTTTATTATAACAAAATTTGTTCGGTTCAAAACTTCAAATAACAAACTTATTGAATTGAAAAAAAAAAACAAAAAAAACAACAACAAAAAACAGCAAAAAAAAAAAGACCGGACCGTCCAACCCGTGCTTGAACCGTGGACCGGACCGGACCGTGGACCGTTGGAACCACGGTCCATGCATGGGCCGGATTTGCCCTCCCAAAAATAAACCCGCCGGACCCATGGACCGTGCAGGTTTGGACCGGCCCGTTTTCAAAACACTAGGTACAAGACTTACATTATTTTTGTTTTTATTTAACAAGATATTATATTTTTCTAAATTTAGTTGTGTGTTTTATTATCCACTGATGAGGAATTCACATCCTCTCCGGTACCGTAAAATGAAATCTTTTAGAATTACTTAATCCGGATCGTTCTTTTAACTTTGCACGAATTTCAAAGGCCAAATAAAGTGAAGGGAATCTTTTACACATATTGGAGAGGATACTCTTTCCACTGATGAGAGGCTTATTTTATTTTCGTAAAATTATAGTTTGTAAATTCAAATACTTGATGCAATTTAATTAACTTTACTTGCTTAATTTTTTGATATATATATATAATTTGAATTGAAGTAGTCAAAAATACCAATATAGATTAAATAAAGAGGAAATTAACTTGAATTGTAATTAGATAGTGTGGCAAATAAAATAAAAAAAACTCTAAGAACTTGTCTTTAACCGAACTTCCTTATGAATTAATGATAAAAAAAGTTTAGATTGATGCTCAAAATTTTCTCTCTGGCTCGACATCCAAGTTAACTATAACGGTATAATCTGCACTTGCATCCCACTTTTTAGTTTTAGGGTTTAATTTTATTAGATATTTTTACGGTACAATGTGTTTTTAGTTGGCTTTGTTGATTAAAAGGTAAACTTAATAAAAAAAAATCCACATATTTTCCTTAAAATTTGCAGCAGTTATGCAGAACATTTGTAATTACACGGGCAGATGCAAGATTTCAATTAGAGTAGAGCAAGAAATTATTTAATCAGATTTAAATAGCTAATCATATTTCAAACTCATTAGATAATTAAGTACCGCAAATAAAAAAAAAAAAGGATTCTAACTTACCGCAAAGAGCAGCGGCCAATGAACTGGAGGAGGCAAGACGAGCAGCTGCAGCGGTCAGCAGCGGAGGAGTGAAGAGCCTATATGATGTCGATGTTTTTTTAATATAGAGTAGATTCACCTCTCTCTTTGTGTCGTTGAGAGCTAGGGGTGTCAACGGGTACGGTAACGGTCGGGTAGAAGCATTTTCATATCCGTATCCGTTACAAATTATTTTTACCCGTACTCTACCCTTACTTGTACTCTATCCTTACCCGTTATGGTTGTAGGATTACAAAACGGTAACGGGTAAATAACATGTAATGCTATTATAATAAAAAAATTATTATTTACTAAATAATAAATTAAAACACATTCATTTCACAAATATATATACGTGTTTAAAAGGTCTAAACTTTATTGAGCTTTGCTGAAATTTATTTACGTGTTTTAATAGTTAATTAAGCGTAACACAACTATCAAGAATAATTGAAGAATTAATAATTTAATATTCATTGCTCATTAATATATATAATATATATAAAAGGTTGGCTAAGATCAAAGTGGTATGATTAAGGCCTTGGTGCTACCAATTAGTTTTTGCAATTTTAAAATTCAAATATTTGATCTGAAATGCTCAACGTGTTCTCCATATTAAAATGTGCTTGGAGACCAAATTTTACATTTTTTGAATTTTTTTACTATTTTTTATGGATGTTTGAAAATCACCGTTTTTCATAATAAAAAATAAATAATTAAAATCTGAAAAACAGTGATTTTCAAAAATCCATAAAAGATAGTAAAAAAAATTTAAAAAAATGTAAAATTTTGTCTCCAAATATATTTTAATATGGAGAACACGTTGAGCACTTAAGATTGACTATTTGAATTTTGAAAATCACAAAATCAAATTAGTAGTACCAAGGCCTTAGTCATACCACTTAGATCTTAGCCAATCTCATATATATAATTTTTTTTATAATTACCCGACGGATAACAGGTATGGAATAGGCTTTACCCGTACCCTTACCCGTTTAGATAACGAAAAAAAATCTTTACCCGTACCCGATAAGTTCACGAAAAAAAAACCTTACCCATACCCGTTTTATCAGATACGGTACGGGTCTGGTAAACGGATAAAAGGGTGCCATTGACACCCCTACTGAGAGCGGTGATTTTTTTTTAAAATTTTTTTCTATGCCTAATTGCCTCTTTGTCTCGCTGAGGAGAGCTAAGTCATTAATTTGGGCTGTCTCTAGTTGATTTTATTTTTCTACTTTCTATTTTTGGGCTACAATTTTGAATTGTCGCTAATCACATATCTATCTCTCTAAATTTTGGATTGTGGCTAATCAATCTAGATTGCGCACATCAAATAACAAATGCAAATTGTGGACTTGGAGCTGTTGCAAATTATGGGCTCATTATAGGGCATTTATTTTTTCAGAGTGGGACAAGAGCCCAAAATCCAATACCTTAGAGATAACTATTTTTGAAATTTCAGAATAATATGTTGGGTCTGCCCCAGTTTCTAAGGAACAAATCAGGGACCTAAACAGAAAAAAAAATGAAATTTTTGATAAATGGAGACCTTTTTATATGTTATGCTGACCTGGAACATATTTTATCAGTTTCTGCTTGTTTCAAGATATAATTTCAATGTAGTCCAATAATTTACATAATTTGCAAATAGCACTCAACTTTTGCCTTCCGGTTTTGCGGAGTTTGCACAAGAGAGGGGTACGATGGGATGGTTAATTATTGGTTACATCTAAATTAATATCCTGTTTCATTTTTGTTGTTGGAAGTTGGAACCAAATAATAAAATATCAGGAGAAAACTCTTGACTGCAATTAAAGCATGTATGAGGTGGAAGATTGAGATCGGTGAGCATATCCAGATGAAATGATGTTCTTTAAAATATCCAAATACACATCACATGCCATATCGTCTTTTCATCAGTTGGGAAAAGTTTTCTACATGAAGTCAACAGAGATCCTTAAAAAACTCTTATGGCACTCTAAGACTGTGTTGTTAGGTGTGATGATTTCTCTCGCTAGAAAAACCCCAAACTTCTCACTATATTATCTAAAGGAGCTTCTTCCTCAAGCCTCTACGCTCTAGCTAACTGGTGATGCTCTTTTGAGGTACGCTGGAAAATTCTCTCCCAGAACCCTTTTACATATTTTTCTGACAAAAACTTGTGGGTGTAGTGCAAAAAGATGAAAAAAATGTATGATTAATGTGCTGCGTGAAGCTAAATTAACTATGTCAGTATCTTTATCTCAGTTTGTTTCGACCATTTGGGCAATTTGACATCACGCAGAGCTATTAATACTTCACGCAACACATTAATCAAACGGATTTCATTGAAAATCATTAAAATTAGAGCAAAAAGGAAAACTAATAATATAGGGTGTTTGGCACCCTTTCTTTCTTTTTGTTTTTCTTGTCTTTTATTTATAGAACTTTCATTTTCTTTTCTGAAAGTCAATGCGGGAAACTATTAATGCTTAATTAATTAAGGAGTAAGGATTTTCTTTAAATGCCGTGTTTCTTGCTAAAACTGATAATTTTCTTCCTTTTTTAAGTTGTTGATTTGTTTAGTTACCTTAATACTTCATTAAAGGATTGAGTTATTTTAAGTGCTCCAATCCAATCACAATATTAAGTGCTGAGAGAAAATTTTATTTCTTTGTACCGATTTTGTCCCTATATAAAAAGCTCTAAGTAATTCATGGCTAGTAAATTTTTTGCTAAGAAACTTAGGAACAAATAGAAACTGGTATGGATGTTTTTTTATCTATTGTTTTTGTTGATTTGTTACTTGTGTGTTTTGCTAATGATATAAGATACATGATCTAACTAATAGTTAGATTATTTTAATTGTTTTTAATGCTTTTTATACTTCTACTAAATTAATCTTAACAAGCGAACTATTAATGGTGAGATTGAAAATAAAAAATTTCATTGAATAATGTTATTCAACAATTTCACCTAAATAATTGGTTTTTTATTTATGAAATTTCTAGGTCAAATTTTCTGTCAATCAAATTTTGGAAGTTGCAAGCAAAATGGATTTGCCGAAAGAGAACAACTCATGGTTTTTCAAGTCGAACGAATTGCACAGTTCCATTGATAATTGTAATCACACAAACTTCTCACAAATTATCCCCAACAAAGACCCATACAACATTAACAACCTTTCTCTCAACCGACATGAGAAGTCTGATATACTTTTAGATCCAACACTAGACTACATTAGACGATATTTATTGGAGGAGGATATAGATGAAAAGATTATTGGTTATCAAGAGACGGCTCTTAAAGACATGGAGAAACCCTTTTATGAGATTCTCGGGGAAAAGTATCCACTTCCACAAGATAATCAATTGGTATCAAAACAATCAAAGGCAAATCCTAATTTCACAAATTCCATTTTAAACGATCAAGTGGGTCCAAGTTTTAGTGAGAGTTTGGAACAACACCCGCGTGTAGAGAACTTGCTGGCTACTAAATTTCAGAAAGGTGTAGAAGAAGGATTGAAGTTCCTTCCAAATCATAATAGATTGTCGATTAATTTGCAAGTGAGCAATCTTTCACTTATTACAACAAAGAAATGTGAAAGCAACTTAGCAGAGTTGAGATTGGGGGAAGAGAAAGAAAGTAATTTGCCAAGTAAATCAAAGGGTAAAAAGAATACAAATGATGCAGTGTTGGATCTTTTGGAGGGGCGACATTGCAAAATACCAATGGTCTCTAGTGAGGAAACAATTAGAGATGAGATGTTTGATAAAATACTACTAGACCGCTGGAAAATATTTCCAAGAGAAGAAATATACAACCTAAGAGAAATCAAGGAGCTCGAATATAGTGAGAATCAAAACCAACACGACTATATCAATCTCAGAGCACGCCTCATCTCCTGTGCAGAGGCGATATCTATGAATGATAAAGAGATTGCTAGTAAACTTATAAAACAAATAAGGATGGAAGCATCTCCTATTGGCGATGGGATCCAAAGGCTTGCATGCATTCTTGTTGATGGACTGGAGGCACGCTTGGCTGGTACAGGAAGTGCAGCCTATCATCAATATGTCACAAGGCAAGTACGCACCATCGACTATCTAAAGGCCTCTTATATGTCGTCGAGGGTATCCCCTGCTATGAGAGTTGCATATCATTTTGCTAATGAGAGTATTCTCAGTGTCATAGGTAATGCATCAAAAATCCATGTAGTTGATTTTGGCATTACTTTTGGATTTCAATGGCCGTCTTTAATCCAATCACTTGGAAAAAGAAAAGGTGGGCCCCCGAAACTCCGAATTACTGGGGTAGATTTGCCTCGGCCGGGCTTTCACCCTGCTGAAAGAATCAATGAGACAGGAAGGAGGTTGGAAGATTATGCTCGAAGTTTTGGAGTTCCTTTTGAGTATCAAGGGATCGCCTCACAGTGGGACTCTATTTGTATGGATGATCTTAGTATAAATGATGATGAGGTGCTTATTGTTAATACTATGTATAGCTTAGGTAGAGTAAAGGACGAACCTTTATTGGACAAGAATAATCCTAGGAATAAACACCTCGATCTGATTCAAGAGATCAAACCGAAGGTTTTCATTCAAGGAATATTCAACTTATCCTTCAGTCCCTTCTTTATCACACGGTTTAGAATGGTTTTGCTGCAATTCTCCAGGTATTTCGACATGCTTGACACGTTGGTCCCTCGAGACTACAAGCATAGGCAAGTAATGGAAAGAGACATGTTGGGTCCTTCTATAATTAATCTGATAGCATGTGAAGGATCAGATTTGGTTGTAAGACTGGATAGCTACAAGCAGTGGCACATGCGAAATTTGCAGACTGGCTTTGAACAGTTTCTGATAGATCCACGTGTAGTGAAAGAATGCCGTGAAATAGTTAGAAATGGTTATAACGAGGCATTTTTTATTGAAGAAGATTGCAATTGGTTCCTTTGGGGTTGGAAGGGTAACATATTCTATGCTATTTCATTGTGGAAACCTAAAGTAGAATAAGCTTTGAGGTGATCTTCTAGTTTACAGAAACTTAGAAACTTTTAATGTACTTTTCTAGCAAAGGACTCGTATATATGTACCAAAATGTAGGACACTATGAATTCAACCATTCTGCAATTTATGTTTTTATTTTTCTTCTTGCAACTTTTCCTTTTATAAGTTGCAGACTAGGATTATAACATCCCTTAGAGCAATTGACATTTGAATTATTCCTTTTATTATTTTAACATCCAAAAAATGTAAAAGGGTAAGAGATAATTTTCTAGCATACTTCAAAAGAGCATCATCAATCAGGTAGAGTGCAGAGGCTTGAGGAAGAGGCTCCTTTAGATATTATATTGAGAAGTTTGGGGGCTTGAATCCTATAAACACAAATACTTCTCTTTTGTTCTCTTTTCTGGCTTGGGTGATAATTTTTGAACTATAAAAAGGCTACTCATATGAAATTAATCTCACACTTATGGTTTAAAATCAAAACCTTAATGATACGACTTGGTACTCATGTCACAAGGCACTGTACCAGTGCCCTATTTGAAAAGAAAAGAATAAACTGTGACACTGGTATAATAATATATGAGGTTACTCTGACACTGGTACGGACTGTCAGTGTATCTTGGTTACTGGTAGGGGTCTCAGGGGCCTATTTGAAAAGAAAAGAATAAACTGTGGGTACAATTTGCAAATTTTTTATAAACTGGTAATATAAACTTGTCAGAGGGTTAAATATGAAAAAATTACTTAAATTCATTGTACTCCAAAAGAAAAGGAAATTATAAATTGTGATCAATCACTCTAATGTTCTTGCGCAAATACATATCATTTATGTCCTAGGAGTCGGTCAATGTCAATTGTCAAATAACCTCTCCAATCAATTCTTCAGCATGGACTCAACCTGTGCGGCAGGTATATGGACTCTATGAAAGGAAAGAAAAAGATGAATATTCTTCAACAAGGCCAAGCCAGTTCACATACTAACAAAGAAAGCGGAGATAGATGTGAACAATTAGGGGGCATTTATATAGACTAGGAGATAAGACTAGTGGCATTAATACAAAGAACTTGAGCAATAGTACTTAGAGTGTATAGAATTAAACTAGGATTGTAAAATTCTTTTAATCATCAATCGAATCGTTGGAGCAATTGCTTCCAACCTTCAAAAAAAATTCTTTTGCAAAAAAAAAATTGAAATTTTGGTTAAACTTTATTTATATATGGTAAGGCATTGAAATCATGATTAAGTGGCAATAAATTCGGACATTCCAATATTGGCACACCTCAGAATTAAATTTGAGCATTGATATATGATTTTATTTATCTAGAAGAAAAGCAACATGCAATTTAGTCCCAAAAGAAAACATAATTATGAAAAAAATACTGCCTTTGTTCCCTAAGGCACCAGATTGTAAAATAATCAGTCGGCATAGAGACTTCATCGTTTATTTATCAGATAATTAATCTTTCACTAAATTCTTTTCTTAAAGCCTACCTTGCTTTGATCTGGATTTAGTTCCAGACTTCCAGTTACCAGGTTTTCATACATCCAAACTGGAATTAACCAAAGCACAAAAAGTTAATTAAAAATTTTCTGTGGTACTCAGTAAACACAAGCAAGCCAACGAAATTAATTCGGTGCTGATTATTTCTGATAGCATAACAAAATATATTATTAATTAGTGCACTATATCTGTTCATTGCATTTTTACAACCAACAATCGAAAAGTACCGTTAATTATGATCCACTGAGAAGTGAAAAAATTGTTGGTGCTCACAGTCACAGCTAATATTGATACACATAATTTATTTACATAATAAATAACGTTTATTTTTCACTTCCGTGATCTACGTACAATCAGACAACATGCAAACGGATCGTCATGGGGCAGTAAATCGTTCATTCTGATAGCAGTAAAGAGCATCAAGATTAGTGTTACTATGACTGATAATACTGTTAAAATGAGCATCAGAAGATTCGAAATTTCGCTTGGGACCTCCTGCGCATACTCAGTTGCGGCAAGTGCGAGTACTGTAAGTGGAAAGGAGTAGGCCCACCACGCCACACTGAACTTTCGCATGGATCTCTTGAACAAGGTTGGTCTAGAGACCTACACTCAAGTAATTAATGAATTGGTACTGTTAGTCATTATATAAAATTGATAACAAGATGTTATTGTAGTCAATTAAGAAATGACACTATATGTGTAGCAATTTAACTTCTTTATTTTTGTTTTGTTGAAGAAATCAATTGGGCCTTTGATTATGTTTGTGGAGGTGTGCTGTATGCAATTGCATATTGGTCATGAATCATTTGCCACTAAATTGATTTTTACAAGTTGCCATAACTGATCTAAGAAATAATAGGTGGCCACTCGGTAAAATTATATCCATTATTATACTATTAATATAAGTTAATCTTTCCAGATCTCAACTATTTGTTTTGTTTTAAATTTTGCTGTAAGCTTGTAATGACTGCACAGCTTGAGTTGCTGAATTGCACTACTTAATAATGATGTTTTCACATTAAAAAAATAACACATATATATTATTTCTGTGATTTTTAATTATTAACTATCTAAATTTGCATATAGGCTTGCATTTTTAATTGTTAATTTTAAAAATAGTATGGTTGTATTGTATATATGGCATAATATGGAGGAAATTAAGCAAACAGCGTAAAGGGATAAGCAAGCTAGGGTTACAACTTACAAGCTCATGCTTACTCCGGGAATTAAGCAGCTGATAACTACCAACTTAATTTTGTCACCTTTATTATATATTTAATAATATATTTGCTATACTTGACAAATTCCTTTAAGTTGGTCCTTTTCTTGAAAAAGTACCTGCACAAATTCCTTTTCTCTATTTCATGAATCTAAATTGAATAAATTTGACCTTCTATAGAGGGAGAAAAATAATGACTCAATGCATGGGCATGCATGGTTTTGAATTTTGACCAAGAGATGGCTAAGAAATTAAAAGGGCATTTTTGTTCTCAACCAAGAAGAAAACTAAAACTAGTATTTTCAAAATAAAATTTAGCAAATGAAGACTAATAGGATGTTAAATTTATGTTAATACGATACAAAAGATCAGGTTCAAACTCACCAGTGAAGCAAAGAGGAAGAGCGAAAGAAAGAAAAGCATCTTGCAAGAGGTATCAAAGCTTGAGACAATCGATCGCCATGCAAGACTAGCCATACTTGGTGCCGCGAAGAAGAGAAAAAACACTGGCCTTAGCATGACCGGGAGAGAGTCGCTGCCCAGAAACCGCTGGTACAGAGTCACAAACAATACGACATAATGCACCATGCCGAGGGAAAATAGGCACAGCGCAATCTCCTTTCCTCCCATCTCTGCCGCCGCTCTGGCGGCGACAAGGTTTCCAATAACAGATAGATGACTAGTAGGGTTTGCTACCATAGATAAAAATTTCTTCCCTCGAGTAAACCACTGGCCGTAGATCTTGATATCGAGGGCTATGATTGGGAGGGACAGGATCCACCAAAGGAGAATGTACGCTATATTGGGGGGCCCGAGGAAAGGAATGGATTGTAGGAGTAGGAGCCCGGCGATCCATGGTGCGAAGAGGTAGTTCATTCCAACATGGTGTTGGAACTCTGCACGTACCGATTCGAAGCGTGTTAGGCAACGGGCTATGTACAACAGGCAGAGGGTGAGAAGTGAAAGAAATGCCAGTGACCTGTACATCAAATCAATCTTATCTTAAAATTCATAAAAAAAATGATTTGCAAATAAAATAAAGTGATAGAATTGATGTTGATTGTATATATGTAGAAGAGACTTAGAGACAGATATCTAACTGAAACAATTGTACTTCATAGTTTTTTGTTATAAAACCAACAAATTGTACATAGATAACACTTCTCCTAAAATGTATATCTAGTGCAATTTATTTTTCTTTCATATCCAAAAAGGGCATAAGAAAATTATAGTTCTTGTGCTATATAAGCTGAAGGTGGTGCAGAAAATTGTAATTATTCATAGAAATTTAGGAGATATACCAGAGAAGGATGAAAGCGGTCGAGGGGAGAATATGCACGAAAGGCCGAAGCGCACGTGCATCGGTGCTCAGTTCTCTCAGTGTTTTCCAAAGCAATGCTTGGCCGCACAAAGCGAAGCTAATTCGGAAGTAACCGGCATGGAATTTTGTCAAGAGAGAAAGCCTAGAGGTGGTCTCCTTGTTCAAACAATCTCTCTTCATGATCTGGAGATCAGTACTGTTATTAGATTGGTGGGGTTTTTCATTTTGTTTTTGGCTATCTGTTTCCATGTTTTCTTTCACTGATGGATCACAGATGGAGATGAATGGGTGTGTGGTTTGGTGATGCAAGGGGTTAATTATTTATAGAGAGCGCTGGCGGTGTTTATTTTATTTGAGTCTTGAGACCTCTTTGTGTTTTGATTTCATTTAGTGGTTATTATATGAAGGAACATTATTTAAAGGAGGTGCCAGAGAAGTAGAAGTTTAAATGTTGTCTTTGTCGGAGGAAATAAACGGATAAGTCCTTTTAATTTGCAAATTTTCACCCCCCCCCCCCATACTTTACAATTGATTTCAATTTATATAATATTTATTTTGGAATTATGATAGGGGCCAAGTTCCTATATCCAAACTCACGATGTTAATTCACAAGGCAAAGATACAAACTAAAAGTTCAGAAAATTGCTATATAATAATTGTGTCAAATTAATTAAAAAAAATAAGAACCAAAGAAAGCTAAGATTGTCATTTCTATCTGTTTTAATTGATAATGTTTAGACCAATGTTAGTGCTGAATTTGTATTGTCTACAATAACTTAAATTGTAAGTTACTGCAGAAAAAAAAAAAAATAGTCTGTTTCAAATTGACATGAATATTAAAGGTATCCTGTAAATTATTAAATTAGTTCAAATTGGTCTGAACTTTAATCTAACGGCCGGTCTAAATTTTTAAATTCAAAATTATGTTATTATAGAGAATACAGACTCGATATTAGTGCTTGTCTTTCTCAAGGTCACGAAGGGTATACTGTAGAAGGTCAACTAATGTCGAAAAAGAAGCTTATAGTGGTGTAAGGGTCTATCAGTTTTTAGAGGTTTTTATGTTTGGTGTGTTATCCGTGTATTTTGATAATTTTACAGGTACACATTTTTTAATGTGAATGTAATATTTCAATAAAATTGAAGCAGATGGTACATTGTGTTACTTTTCTTATTCTTTTTTGAAAAAAAGAAAAAAAAAGAAAAGAAAAACAAAGAACGAGAGTAGTAACTTCAACACGTTCCGGACAAATAAAACATAAAAAATTTAAATAAATAGCTATAAACATGATATGTATCACAGTATTTGTAACAGAAATACTCATCGAGTTCACTTTCAGGCGTGCAGCCTTTTGAGTAATAAAAGGTACTCCTGTAAGGACGTGCACTTATCATATGGTGCAGTGCTTATATGCACAGTAACAAATGAATAATTAGGGTTCGGTTCGGCAGGGTCAAAAATTTGTGATTCGGAAATAATTCAGGTATAATTCGGTAATGATTCGGAATTACAAGACGAGACCTCAGTGCATATTTAATTCATTACCGATAATTTACTATACGAGATACTGCTTGTATTTGCCACAGAAGATCAGCTGGGTAATATAAGTCAAAAAAGTAGACATGGGAACTGTGCCTTTGGTTTTTCACGTGGGTGAAGTGCTAGGTTTTTCACATGGGGAACTGTGCCTGTGCCTTCTGCTGGAGTGTGGGAGAGAAAGGAACAAAACGCGAGAAATGTAGTTTTTTCCAAAAAAAACGTGAAAAAAATGCGAATAATTTGTAAAATTCGTTAAATTCGCGTTTTATCCTCATTTTGTTCGGTCAAAGGTTCGGTCAACGAATAATACGTCATTCGGTTCGAAAACACTCCAAAAACGTTTTATTTGCGAATAAAACGCGAATAAAACGCGTATTTGCGAATAAAACGCGAATAAAACGCGTACCTTGTCACTATGCTTATATGAAAGTATCAATTGACCCGGTGAATAAGATTGCATATCTGTGTGGCAAACTGTGTAACAAATTACTGACAAGAAGTCTTTTGAAGATTCAAAAGGTTGCTAAATAGTGATACTCATTATCAGAGGAGTCCATATCCCCTGCGGTACTTTGATAGCGTACAACGAACTTTCGGACGAGTCAGGTGAAAAAAATAGGTATGTTTAAATGTACAAGACCGCTTTGAGATTCGTCTTTAAGATGTAACGAACAGTTCAAATGTAACCCAGACACGGTCGAGTGCATATCCTCTGAGATATCTCATATTTTGCATGACCGACGTGTCCGGTGCCTATTCGGGGATAGTGTAGGAGCCAATATTATTTGAGATTTGAGATTCGCACAGAAAGTATTTATACAGTTGAGATTTCTCAAAAAGTCACGCAAAATATGAGATATCTCAAAGAATGTGAATTCAACACGGTCAGGTACCTGAGGAGATCCAAACTCGAGTGAATTCATATCTAGTGCAATACCTGACTAAGGGTAAGTTTGTTGTAAAACAAGAATAGCTATTGTTTGTCTTATTATAATAGTAAAATCTCAAAACTCTTTGAAATAACTTATTCTAATAAGACAAAAAATTTGAATTCACTATTCTAACTATTCTAACTATTCTAACCCAACCAAATATTGAATAAGCTATAGCCTAATCTCAAGAATAGCCTATTCTCAACCCAACCAAACATACCCTAAGTCACTAGAATGAGATATGAGTCATCAGTTTTAACCTGGCATGAATTTCAAAACGGACAATCTATATTTACATGAGCACCGAATTCCAATTGCTTAGCTAGGAGTTCACTATTATACTCTGGTAGGTACCCGAGAGGATATAGATTCAATTCTAGTTAGAGGTCTTCCCTAATTAATGTGAGTAACCAGCACCACAATATTGTATAGTGGGAGACCTGTTCCATTTGGATTTCACTTTTTGTGTTAAACAGTGCTCTTCTAGTAAAGCTTTGTAGGGCGGATTGGATGGAGACTTTAATATTTTTCAACGAAAGTGACTCCTCTTAAAATTAATTCTCTCCGACTGCTACAATTGGGAATTTTTTTATTGGTAGAAATTAATGAAAAAGAAAAGAGGGAAATAGAAAGAGTACATGAGTTGTAATATTGGTAGAAAGACCGGTAAAATTCTTACCGGTCTAAAAGTTTTTTTTCCTTTCATTTTTTCTAGTAACATATAATTTGTTTTATAAAAATAAATAGAGTATCTTAAACTTTAGATATAATAGAAACATTATATCTATTTTTTGAAAAAAGATTCATATTTTACTAAAAATCTAATATAAGAATTCTCTCCATCTATACATCAGATTTAAAATAAAAAGAAAAACTAAGTTTGGACCGGTAGAATTCCTACCGGTCCAAACTTTTTGATTTTTTAGACCGGTAAGAATTTTACCGATCTTTCTACTAATATTACAACTCATGTACTCTTTCTATTTCTCTCTCTTCTTTTTCATTAATTTCTACCAATAAAAAAATTCCCTACAATTGCGTCCGTTTCAACGGATTGGATGGGATCTTTTGTTTTATCCATTGGAAATAATTTTTTTTACTTTATTTGTATTAGTTAAGCATTAGTTTTATTTATTTGATTTTTATTTTTAAAGTTGTTTTATAATATTTATTTTCTGAAGTTAATAAATAATTGACAAAAGGGATAATTATCGATAAATGATAGTTTTTATAATTTGGCCGAAATAGATAGCAAACAAATGTATATAGTAGTTCTTTAAAGACATGTACATTTGTATTAAAAAATATAACAAAAAATTATATATGTATTTGGCTCATTATTTTTAAAATATATATCATTAATTAAACAAATGTTGTACATGACAATCTCAATATTAGTAGTAAAATTATCTAATTAAATGTTGATTAAAAAATTATTTGTAAATTTATTCAATAAAATAACAAATATGAAATAACTCTTACAATATTCTTATTTGAGTTTATTACAAAGGTTTAAATAACATTTATCGCGTCATAACGGAACAGCTGAAAAAACAACGCTATGCCCAAATAGCGCCGCTATAGCGCCAATAGCACGCAATAGCGTGCTATAGCGCCAATAGCGTCATAGCTTTTATGGCCCGAAAACATTATAGCGCGCTATTTAGAACCTTGGTTTATTATCCTATATATTCTAATCCAATAAGCTAACAAAAAAATTAATACAATTATCCATCTTATAGAGTGATTGGATAAACGGGGTTGATTGACATCCCTCCTCGTATCTTATTCCTTAGTACCGACTAGGGCTGCACAAAAAATTCGTAGTTCATAATTCGATTCGAGTTTGATTCGAAAAAATTCGTAAAAAATTCGATTCGAAATTGAGTTCATTCGAAATTAATTCAAACCAAACTTAAACTGGACCTAGTTCGTTCGAAATAGGTTTGCAAACCAAACTTAGTTCGAAATTAACTCAAACGTGAACTGTTGATTTCCACTGATAACTTATGTTCGCTGATGAAAATATAAGGCCGCCAAGTCCATAATTGCTCTCAGTCTAACTTAAATTGTACTTTGAATACTTTAGATATTTGAAAACTTTAGTGATGTTGCTCCTGTTGACTATTTCAAAAACTTTGGATACTGTGATTGTACTGAACTTTTATTGTTTGTACTGAACTTTGGTGTTTGATATAAATTTTGGTATTTGTAATGAACTTTGATATAAACTTTGGTGTACTGTGTAATTAGAATTCAGAATGCCTGAGTTTTTATTAAAGTGATATAATTTCGAACTATGATCCAGCCATAAGTCATAACTCGTAAGTCGTAACAAAGTTCGTAAAAAAATTGATTCGAAATTGAGTTCGTTCGAAATTAATTCAGACCAAACTTAGTTCGAAATTAATTCAAATCAAACTCAAACTGAGAGTAAGTTCGATTCGGTTCAGTTCGTTTGCAGCCCTAGTACCGACTAAGATAGGCAGTCATTTTCTCAAACAGGGAAAAGAAATATGATTTTGAGGCACTTTGAGTGGTGAGAGTTAAGTGTACAATCATTTTCATTGCTTGATCAAGTAGACCAAGTAGCAATGGCCGCACCACATCCTGATAGTAACTGCAAGAATTAGGTATAAAAGATAAAAAGAAAAAATGGAAGAGTTTGGTAAAAGATAGGATTGTATCTTAATGGATATGATTTGTTTATTTTTTTTGTTTTTTCGGTCTATTCTTTTCACTTCATCCATGCAATTATTTTTCTGAATTCCTTAAGTAGGTCATATCCATGCATGCCTCTGTTTATCAATTTAAAAACCAATTTTTTTAATAAATAGAAAAGAAAAGTGACACAACAACTATAAAAGAGTAGACGTATCGCTCCGTTGGATAACTTTTTTTTAAAGGTTAGTGGAAATTCCACTAACATGCATGTATATTGATTAATAAAAAAAGTATTTACAAAGATTTCGAAAGTCTGCTGACCGCCGCGCTAGTTCTAATTACATGAATCTCAAATGGTGCAAAGCTCCTCTAACAGGATTAAAAAGGAGTTTACCCTGTTTAGTCCCCCTCGAACCCTAGTTAACCTAACCAAATAACATCCAGTTGTGTACATCAGTGGCCGCATCATTCATCAAGATATGCACGGGTTTTCTCTTTTGAGAGAAGGTCCTTCGGTTTCTAGATGGCCCAGGATCCTGTCGCCCAAGCCATGTCCCAGCGTTTTTTCTGCTCTCGAGACAAATGTCATCTTCCATCCCACCACGTATCATATGGAATGTTCCCTAGCCACCTTCGGGATGTTGAGTTGGGCACTCAAACCTTGCCAGAACCGTGTTGCATAGGGGTTGTTTAAAAAGAGATGCTCAAGTGCATGTTTCTATGTCCTCCTCGGCACAGCACACATCCAGGGCTAGTCCTGAGGATTTTGGGGTCCGGGGCGGGAGAAAATTTTGAACCCTTTATGTAAACAATTTTTTTATTAATATGTCATATCATACAAAATAGAGAGGGACATAAAACTAATACCCCTCAAAATAAAATATCTTCATTCTATTATTAAGCATGCTGATGTTCTAATTTGCCAACGGCTATGATTGATTGATGAAAATTCGGATTTAATATCAGCCCTCCAATCTAATAATCTATCATCTTTTGATTGAATGCATTTATATTTTGATTGAATGTATTTATTTTAGATGTAGAAGTCTAAATTTAGTTAAAATCATATCCGCCACATAAACAGCCACACACTATGTTACAGCTAAAATTTAATAAACTGATCGGATTGAAAAGTCGGAAGCGCTTGAAAAGTCGGAAGTTTTTTCGCATAATTGATCGAAAGTTTTAGAAGAGACGGTACAAAGATGATACAACCCTTCCTCCTCCTTCCTGTACGATCGATCCTTCCTTCTTCTACTTCCTGTTCGATGGTTCTTTCCCTCTTTTTCAATCTTTCATTCTCAAAATTGAGGTGCTTCAATTGCGCTTCCGTTGCTTTCCCTCTTTTTCAATATTTCATTCTTAAAATTGAGGTGCTTCAATTGCGCATCTGCAAGCTTGTTTAAATTTGAGGTGCTTCAATTGCGCTTCTACACCATATATGTACCAGTCACACCAGTCTTCTACACCATTTATGTACGAATCAATGGATCTGGCTGCATTTAGGATTAGTTGCTGGAGTAGACATGCGAGTATAGTTTATGTGTTGGTTTAACTAAGGCATGGTTAATTGTCTCTATAGGTTCAATTAAGGATCATTAAGGCATGGTTAAGGTTCAGTACTTCAATTGATGCACAGTTGAAGTTGAGGTTTGGGGCCAATTTGAGTAGAATTTACAGAACTATAGTTAGTTGATGCAAATTAGGAGAAGAGAGGCTGAATGTTTGAACTTAATGGATTAGAGCAGAGAGAATTACAAATACTGTATATTGACTCAACTTTCCTCAACCAAGGCACTTCCCCCGTGACAAGGACTGATTTGATCATCTCCTTTATCAAAAGTTCAAAACTCTACTCAACATAATGAGGAATAGTTTGCCAGGCATGGATTCCAAGATTGAACTTCTGAATGTTGAACTGAGCTCATCAGGAAAGAAAGTGTTAGAATGGAGGCACTCTAATGCTAGAGATACTGTGGACAATATCGGGTAGAGGTTCTCTCTTTTGCAGTGGTTGAAACCCATTTCTGACAAGTGGTCTTGGAAAGGGGCTCTCCTCCAAAATTATTAACCTTGTGAGTGTTTCTTTAACCTGTTAAGCATGATCAAGTTTTGACTGAGATGTAAACAGAAAGAAGAGAAAGAAAGAGAACCCTGTAGGCTCCAAATTCTTTTCTTATATGATTATTGTGTTGGATTTATTACCAACCTCGTTGGATTTAATGCCAACATTGAGCATATATGTAATCTAATTATGGATTGTTTACTGTCATATATGATTGTCAATTAAAGTGATCAAATAAGGTAATAGACAATCAATATATATTCATTATGATATGGTTCACAAATGTGTAGAACAATTTAGGCAAAGATCAAATCATTGATGGACTGATTCTGAAATTTGCAATTAAGAAAACCGATTCTGCAGCGGCCGCACGCATTTTGATGCGACTGCACGGTTTTTGATGCAGTAGCACAAAATACCTTTTTTAAGTTAGCATATGGCTAGAAAATCGGTTTTGAGTTAAGGTTTGGCAATATGCCGACTCCACATCTCTATAAATAGGATTGGTCTCCAAAGCACAAGAACATACGAAAAGTTGCAGAATTTTCTAGCCGTCAATCTAGTCAATTCTGTAGCCTTCTCTACTTCTCCCCATTAAAGAATAGAGAGGTGAGATCATTGAGGAATTGTGAATACGATCTCACAAGGGCAGTCTTGTAGCTTTGGAAGGCTTCATCCTACCACTGAGGAGGCCGCCGACGCTTCAACCTCTACATCGGCACGAAGGTTTTCTTGCCGCTGTTCCACAAGTTTATCAACCGGCTTTTGAGTGAAGCCTTGCTTAAAGACGCTAATGGAATCAGGTATTGCGTCTGCTCCCTAAGAATTGATGATTTTTTGCATGATGGCCATTTTGGCATTGGTAGATCAATAGTGGCATATTGAATTGAATTGAACTGTTTATGTGACCGAATTGTTTAGTGTAATAATGTCCCAACATATTGTTGTAACTACAAATTTATGATTATACCAAAAACTATATAGAAATTGACTTGTCCTTTTAACGTATCTATTAAGACCACTTTCAGAGGTCCAATGCTGCTTGAGTGGTGTTTGTGAACAGTATTTTTAAGCATCGACTTAGTCTTTCCTGCATACAAGGAGAGCAGTTAGCTGCCACAAGAAGAAGGGGACCGAATCAGGCACTACTAGAGAAAATCTGATAAACCAACGATTAGACCCAGGAGACTTCCTAATTGAGAGATAAACAAGCCTTTTAGAAGTTCACACATGGCAGCAAAGCAGTTGCTGGTAAGAAAATTGAGTGTTTGTAAAATTCAAAATTTGACTAGTTTTTGTAAAATACTTAATAAATAGTAAAAAAATTCAAAAAAATGTAAAATTTGACCTCTAAGTACATTTTAATATGGAGATAATGTTGAACGGTCGGATCGACTGTTTGAACTTTGAAATTAAAATATGTTCATTTTACAAATAGGTCCTTATGTCCATAGAAGACACACTCAATAAATTATAGTAGTCATTATGTTTTTTGCGATTATGTTGAATTGACTCACCTTTGAGATGAAATCAACACCTTTGAGATTGTTGAATTGACTCACAGTAGTGATTATGTTTTTTGCAAATGGAAGAAAAGCTAGGCACTTTTTCATCTTAAGTAAACTATGACTTAATTCGCAAGGAATTCTGCAATGAATATATCTATGTTAAGAGTTTTGTAACTATTGATATGTTGGATTTGTTGAATAATTATTCTTTTTATTGGTGTTTATTTTATGAAAATATTTTATTTTGTATGATTTTTTTTCTATTATAATTTCCCGTTGCAACGCACGGACACAATACTAGTATACAATGATGAACATATCCACACTATGCTTCTTGATAAACTAATTTTAAACACTTGTATGTTATACCTGCATAAAAAACACATTTAAATCACATCTCATCTGAAATGACTCATTGCATTTTTAGAAGCAAAATCATCAATTATATGTTCAACATCAATAGTTTTCAACATATTTTTTTCAATACTTAATATTGTTAATCCATTCAACCTATCTTGAGTCATAGTTATCCGTAAATAAGATTTTATCAACTTTAATTTTGAAAAACTCATTTCTGCAGATGCCACAGTAATAGGTACAGTTAGTAAAACTCTATAAGCAACTAAAATATTTGGAAACATATTCATCTTTTTTACAAACTCCATAATTTTAATGGAGTTTCATGCATTTCCATCTTGACACGCTTCATTTGGTAGCATTACCTGCAATATTTGTAATTCTGCAAATAAATATTGTGCATCAATATCATAGTTCTCACCATGTGTCAATGCATTTTCAAGTTGGTTTTTCATAGACTCATTTTGCGGTTTAATTTTTTTCCAAAGTTTTTGAATATAACCTTTTTGAGATTTTAGTTTTTCTTCTCCTTCTCTTTTTCTGTTTCTTTTTTCACTACATGATGCATATTTTCTAGAAAACATTGTTTTAAATTAAAAAAAAAACAAGTATAGAAGTATACAACCTGAGTAATGAGGCACAAAGGCAGCGCTGAGCCGCTAACTTAGATTCAACTATAAGTTATCTAAATTTGATCTTCGTTGTAAAAACAAACAAAATTTGGCAAAAATTACTTCAATAAAAAATTACTTTAATAAAAAATTACTTTGATCCAAACTGCTGTAAAAACGAAGGCAGAAATTACTTTAATAAAAAATTACTTTGAATTCTTTCGTTTGTTCACACTGGAGCCGAGAGGAAAAGGGCAAAAGGCAGAAATTATTTTAATCATAAATTCACACTGGAGCCGAGAGGAAAAGGGCAAAAGGCAAAAATTATTTTAATCAGAAATTGCAATTGGATTGTTTGATTTGTTTCTTTCGTTCACAAACAACCGCTGGAGAGTGGAGCCGAGAGGCGTTTTTTTTACTGTATGTATGTATATAAACTGCAGCTGCTGCTAGGGTTTTTTTTTTTTACCACCGTATACAAATCGTTTATTTACACCTCATTTATAATGGATAACCTGGCCTTCATTTGACGCTTCATGGGCCACAAAATTAGGTTGACTATTTAGTTTAAAGTTTAAACATAAAGATGAACCAGCTGAATATTTGGGGTCCTCTGGGCTTTTGGGGCCCGGGGCCATCGCCCTGGGTACCCTGGGTAAGGGCCGGCCCTGCACACATCATCCATTGGATGACTTGGACCACACTAATAGTATTAATCTAAAAAGGAGGCCACTAACATCTCTTAATCTCCAGAAGTCACATGTAGAGGTGCTATCAAGTAGGATCTGGATACTATTATATTTGAACTCGTACCTTAAAAGTGTTCAGATCTGAATTATAAACCATATACTTATTAGTTTCAAACCGGACTGTCACTGGTACGGACTTTTAGTGTATCTTGGTTACTGGTAGGGGTCTCAGGGGCCTATTTGAAAAGAAAAGAATAAACTTTGGGTACAATTTGCAAAAATTTATTAAAATGGTAATATAAACTTGTCAGAGGGTTTAATATGAAAAATTACTTAAATTGATGAGTATACGGTCTCAGTTGTAAAAGAACTATTATAGTATTTGAACTGGACCTTAATTTTACTGCGAGCCTTATGCTATGAAACCACAAGAAAATAAAAAGGAAATAGATAGAACTGTACTTGCCATTTGTTGGGTCGATAACAAAATGAACAAAGAAAAAGAACAGTACTTGGTGTGAGAACTTGAACTTTAATTGGAAATTTGAACTATTAGATTGAATGGATGCTAAATAAAAAGGATAAAGGAATAAAGAAATAATTAATAGATTTGCAATTGAAAGAGAAAATTAGAGTTCCAATTAAAGTATGTCATCATGGATCTCAATTGAAAGAGAAAATTGCGTAGAAGACGTTCGTGGTTTTAGATTTGCAAAATTTCTCACAGATTGTCAGAAATATTGGTTAGAGTGAACGGAGAAAGAAAACCACATCTATAAACGTGTAAAAGATGGGTGAGTGATGGGATCCGTATCCTCTGCATTAACTCAAAAGGGAATCTTTTGAGTTAATGAATTTCAACCGTTTGATTTTAAACGGAGCCAATCCGGCTTGTGTCTATAACATAGGGGCCCTTTAATATTAGTGCAAATCTAGTTCGCACGAATTTTGAAACATATTGGACAGTCCAGATTCATTAACTCAAAAGATTCTCTTTTGAGTTAATGCAGAGGATATGAATTCTGAGTGATGTGTCCAGTTTTTTTTTAAAATACTTGATATCTTAGATATGAATACTTGATGTATTATATATGAATACTTGATATATTATATATGAATACTTGCACTCGCCGCGATAATGACGCGTTTTGTTTTGTCTTTTAGCACTGAAATTTGTGGTCCCCTCTTAATTAGCGGTCAACAAAGGCAGTTATTGACCGGGAGATAAATGGGGAATAGGAGCCGGAGAATAGTTAGTTGGTCCCTTTTTTTAAAAGTTAGTGGAATTCCACTAACATGTATATTGATTAATAAAAAAAGTATTTACAAAGATTTGGAAAGTCTGCTGACCGCCGCGCTAGTCCTAATTATATGAATCTCAAATGGTAAAAAAGCTCCTCTAACAGGATTAAAAAGGAGTTCACCCTGTTTAGTCCCCCTCAAACTCTAGTTAACCTAACCAAATAGCATCCAGTTGTGTACATCAGTGGCCGCATCATTCATCAAGATATGCATAGGTTTTCTCTTTTGGGAGACCGTCCTTCGGTTTTTTTCTTTCCAGATGGCCCGGGATCCTGCCGCCCAAGCCATGTCCCAGTGTTTTTTCTGCTCTCGAGACAAATGTCGCCTTCCATTCCACCACGTATCATATGGAATGTTCCCTAGCCACCTTCGGGATGTTGAATTGGGCACTCAAACCTTGCCAGAACCGTGTAGCATAGGGGTTAAGTTTAAAAAGAGATGCTCAAGTGCATGTTTCTATGTCCTCCTCGGCACAGCACACATCCTCCATTGGATGACTTGGACCACACTAATAGTATTAATCTAAAAAGGAGGCCACTAACATCTCTTAACCTCGAGAAGTCACATGTAGAGGTGCTATCGGGTAGGGTCCGGATACTATTGTATTTGAACTCATACCTTAAAAGTGTTTGGATCTGAATTATAAATCATATACTTATTAGTTTCAAACTGGACTGTCACTGGTACGAACTTTCAGTGCAGGGGCGGATCCAGGATTTTTGTCAGGGGGGAGCAAAAATAATATCAAATCGGATTTAAATCCATTAACTAATTGGGTCCTCGATAAAAAACAATATTTTCATTTATACTTTCTAATACTTTGACTTGTAATTTCTGATGCTTTGACTTATAATTCTAATTACCAATCAAAATTCAACAAATTTATTTCAATTTTAACTCTAAATTTAACCCAAATTACAAATCAAACGTCCAGAGGGAGGCAAAAAAAATTTCAGGGAGGCAAGTCGGTCGGAACCTATAAATTTCCACTAAAACTCAAAATTCAGGGGCAGCAGCTGCTCCCCCTGGATACACCTGGGTCCACCCCTGTTTCAGTGTATCTTGGTTACTGGTAGGGGTCTCAGGGGACTATTTGAAAAGAAAATAATAAACCTTGGGTACAATTTGCAAAAAATTATTAAACTGGTAATATAAACTTGTCAGAGGGTTTAATGTGAAAAAATTACTTAAATTGATGAGTATACGGTCTCAGTTGTAAAAAAAACTTTTATAGTATATGAACTGGACCTTAATTTTACTGCGAGCCTTATGCTATTTGTTGGGTCGATAACAAAATGAACAAAGAAAAAGAACAGTACTTGGTGTGAGAACTTGAACTTTAATTGGAAATTTGAACTATTAGATTGAATGGATGCTAAATAAAAAGGATAAAGGAATAAAGAAATAATTAATAGATGATGCCATTAATTAACAGTAAATAACAAGCTCATATGAATTAATTATTGGGACACAAATTGTTTTGTAGTGACAATTTTACAAGTAATAATCGAGACAATATTATTTTGCCATAGGTATAAATTATGTGAAGCAAGACTTAGACGGGATTGTCAGGAACAAATATAATTTCTCATCGATGTTATTTCTGTTGATTACTGTTTGACTGTCAGTAGTGAGCATTGCATTCATTGTTATAGAAATTGAATTGATATTATGTTGCGGCTATTTAATTCTGGATATGCATTATTACGAATCCCATAGCCTGAGTCAAATTTCGCACTGAGAAATATTGTTGTTATTTCTCACCCACTCCTCCTTTGTGGGTTTTACAGGTTCGTCAGACGAAGACAGACGTTTTTTTGGTTATAATTGACAGCAGGGCTAAATAAAATATATGATATTTTGAATTGTAAATTCTGACATGATATATGTAGAGGGTATTTTTCTAACATCGTCTACCACTAAATGTCAAATACATCTTGTAAACATTATGGTGTGGGAATAATGTAATGGATAATATTGGTAATGTATAAAAAGATTCATACCTTATGTGTATTGAATGGAAAATATACATGGTAGGCTGTTGCACCTCCGGATTTAGCGGATTTAGAATGTAACAGAACTAAACTCGTATCCGTATCCATAATTTAATATTCATCTGTATTTGTTTTCGTTTAATATTTGGTATGTATCTCTTTCTGAGACTATCCATATCCGTGTTTGTATCTGAAAATTAAAAGCAAATATGGATATTATTTAGCTATTATCTGTCGGCATCTAATCCGTTTACATCTCTAATTAGTTAAGTAACAGAATATAACAAAATATGGTGCTTTCTTTATAGTTTTATTTTCATATTTAATCTTCTACTTCTTTGTCATTTATATTAGCAAATAACTAAGAGTGAGGCTATGGTGCTATGCATAGCACGGATGGCTAGTGTACTACGGCTCAATATGGTACTTTTTAAAATCCTAACGGTCGATCCGACCGTTCAATGTGATAACTATATGAATATGTACTTGCAAACTAAATTTTATATTTTTTCGAATTTTTTTACTATTTTTCCAGATAGGTAGAATTTTGATGGTCCAGAATTTTCAAAAAACACTGATTTTTCTACCTATCTGAAAAAATAGTAAAAAAATTCGAAAAAATATAAAATTTAGTTTGCAAGTACATATTTATATGGATATCACATTGAACGGTCGGATCGACCGTTAGGATTTTAAAAAGTACCATATTGAACCGTAGTACACTAGCCATTGGTGCTATGCATAGCACCATAGCCTCACTCAATAACTAATAAAGAACTTTATGTAGTTGGTAAATTTACAAATTTAAGAAACTTTCAGTCATAATGAAACAACTTATATTTTAGTAGTAAACTAGTAAAATTACGTGATGCATAATCTAATATGTATAATCAGATTTCAGATTTCTAAATTAAATGCATAATTTAGATATGTATAATCATATTTCTAAATTATTTTTCTACTAATTGTGTTAAATTATGCAGGTCGGAGCAATAGAAGAATTAGGCGAGTAGTGGTTCAGGACTGTCATTTTGATATTTGTTGTTTTTTTTAAATTATGTATTATTTTGTTGTTGTTGTTCACTTATTTATTGTGTTGTTTTGCTTCGGTGTTATACTATATTGTTTGTTGTGTTGTTTTGATTTAATGTTAAACTATATTATTTATTGTAAGATATGTAAACTGTTGTTAAGGAACCAAGTACTGTATAATATATTTATTCTGTTTATTTTTCGGGTTGGATTGCATAATTAGTTAATTACTGTCTTTGGTATTTTGGTATGGTTGGAGCGGGCCAGTGGGTATGGGCAGGTAAGGTAGTCCATGGGCATGGCAGGCGTGGACATGGAGGAAAGGTCCATGGACGGGCTGGACATAGATTTTCAAGCCCATCAGTTTGGGCCAAGTAGGTCAAGCATAAATTTTTATCAAACAGCCAGATGTGAGCTTAGTAAAATATCTGTGGGCTTGGCCTATTGCCATCCCTACACGCAGCCCTTTGGCCCCACGTGGTTCCTTTTTCTTTTCTTTTTTACAGTGACGTCTTTTTAATGCACAGCCATGTATCATGATGATCCGACCCATTGACCAGATATGTTAATGACCATACCTATTGCTGCATAGGAATTGACATTGAAGAAAAATGAAACAACATCGCTAAGAGTTGAATAGATCAAAGGTTTGTGCGGATCGTGAAACTGATCCAACGAATCAGAATCAAAGCAAGAAAAGCTCTTCCAGCTTTCATCTAGCGCGGTACCTACCGTGTAGAATGAGATCTTCATGGTCAATTTTAATCTGACACGAATCAAAACGGATCCCGATAATTCAAATTGAGTTCTAGACGGTAAGTTACCGCAGAGATTATCACTCGCTTTCCGGGGCCCACACGAATTCGGAACCAGTGAAGTAACCCAACTTTTGGTTTTAGATCGGGACCGTCCGATTCGAATCCGCGAAAATCCATCCCCGAAGTGAGCGCACACATCCCGATGACGAATTCGAATCCCGAGACGATCCCGAGCGACAAATTCGAATCGGACGGTCTCGATCCAAAACCCAAAGATTGGGTTACTTTAGGGGATCTGGACTTAGTTTTGCAAAGGGCAAGAGAGAGAGAGCTTATGAAAAATGGGTTTGAAGGTGCTCGCGGATCGGAGGTCATCTTTTGCAAGTAATTTTCCGATTGCCCTTTGAATCTCTTGTAATTTACAGTGTTTTCTAATCAACCGTTTGTTTTCATTTTTAACTAGGAATTTTAAAATAAAATAGTGAATGAATTGTCTTTGAGAGCTGAACAAATGAAAACTTAAAAATATTTTATAGCAATGGAGGCTTTATTATTGGATGGATTGAGGAATGTTTTGCACTCCTTTAAAATTGAGAAGTTCCAATTATTCACTTAATATAATGCATTGGTTTGTTCTAATCACTTGGCTGCATTTTCATTTCCCTTTTAGAATTTCCAGGTGAATGATTGAAGTATCATTTTGAAGGATAAATATGGAATCTTTTTTTTTTTTTTTTATGTGCGTGATTCATTGTATTTCTAGGATGAACTGGATTGATTTTGAGGAGGTGAGGATAGATATCAACAAGGGCCAACACAGAACTGCAGAATTTGCAAGTAAGCCTAAAGAGTTACTTTATTTCTCTCTGATCTCAAATGCTTCCTCTGCAATTAATTAGAAGACAATTAGATAAATGTAATGTAATTGGCCAAATGATAACCGAAATATGGAAAGTTAGTATTCTGATCGAGTTGGGTTAAAATGACCCATTGTTTTCATGCCCCAATCATGCCTCACATCCTTATCTCCGTTTTCAAAGTCCGAATGGTCGATCTGAAACACTCAACATGATCTCCATATTAAAATGTGCTTGGAGACCATATTTTATATTTTGTAGGAAATTTTTTACCAATTTTTGGATAGGTACAAATCATAGTTTTTCATAAGATTGTGGCCATCCAAAAAGAGTGATTTTGTACCTATCTAAAAAAATAGTAAAAAAGTTTCAAAAAAATTTAAAATTTGATCTCCAAGCAAATTTTAATATAGAGATCATGTTGAGTGGTTTGGATCGACTTTGGAAACGGAGATAAGGATGTGAGACATGATTAAGGCACGAAAACAATGGGACATTTTAACCCTACATTATGATAAATGTTTAAACTTCACTATGCATGTTATAATATTATGTACCCTACTAACAACATTTTTCCTGGTGCCCTACTATTATTAACCCTACTTAACTTTGTGCATTCAGAAATAAATCCAATGAACAAAGTGCCAGCAATTGTTGATGGTTCATTTAAGCTGTTTGAAAGGTACTTAGGCTTTAGCCTTAAGTTTTACATGCCAGTTTTAAGTCTTTTTCATGTTAATTTAATTATTTTTATCTTCTTTACTGGTTTTACAGTCATGCCATCTTGCGGTATCTTGCTGGTTCTTTTCCTTCGGTATCTGACCACTGGTATGTTTTGTACACAATATGTGTTTCCTTTTCCCTTAGTTTCAGTTTTTATCTTTTGAATTAGTTATTTCTTTGATAACATTGCAGAACTGTAGGGAACTTCCTTCTTGTCCTGATACAAAATCAATCTTTCTACACATATTTCAGTGTATTAAGAATAAGAAGATTGCCAAAATTGCCCTCTTGCTTTATTCATTTTCTTAAAGTGGGAAAGCCATGAAGAGGGGCATTTTGCACGCGTTTTAAAATAAATTACCAATATGCAAGTTATGGATACTAACAAGTTAGTGACACCAGTTTGCCCCTGTGTTAGGTATCCTAATGATCCGAAGAGTAGAGCAAAAGTTGATTCCATATTGGATTGGCACCATGCCAACTTGCATCACGGCGCCTGTATGTTGTTTTTACTTGTTTACTCTAAAAAACAGAGCATTTGCAGATAACCATTCTGAAATTCCAAATTTCTTAAAATATCCCAGAGATGTACAGGTCAGTTGTAATACTGCCAGTATGGTAGGTTGTTTTAGTTTTGACTGAGTCATGTATGAGAGAAAATAGTCCTAAATTAGGACAGAAATATACACAATTGTTTAATTCTGATACCGTTTTGTCTCAATAGGGTGAGTTAAATGGTACCGAAGTCTTTGCTAAAACACAAAGTAGACAAACTCTGAAATATTATATGTTCACCTGATAACAATATTTGCTAATTATAAACTATATTGCAAATTTTTGTGACAATTGAAGGACCTAATTATGTATTGCCGTGCTTGTGCAGTGACCTATCTGTTTAACAGCGACGTGGCCCCAGTATTTGGTGCACTGTCAAATGCACAAGCTGCAGAAGAAGGAAAGAACCTCCTGATTTCATCTATATCGAAAATAGAGTCACTGTGGCTAAAAGGGAATTCACGGTTTTTGTTAGGCAACTCTCAGCCATCCATTGCTGATCTCAGTCTTGTTTGTGATCTTATGCAGTTGGAGGTACCTATATGAAAATATATCACTATTGAGTGAGGCTATGGTACTATGCATGCGGATTAATATTTTCATTTCCAAATTCTAAATAGTCGATTTGAACCGTTCAATGTTATCTCTACATGAAAATGTACTTTCATACTAAATTTTACATTGTTTTAGAACTTTTTTACTATTTTTTTACGTAGGTAGAAAATCACTACTTTTGAATGGTCTAGAATTTTTAGATAAAGTGATTTTCTACTTATCTAAAAAAATAGTAGAAAGTACAAAAGATATAAAATTTGATCTACAAGTACATGTTTATATAGAGATCATGCTGAACGGTTCAGATTAATTGTTTGGACTTTAAAATTTGAAATATTGATCCGTAGTACGGACCACTATGCTCTATGCATAGTACCATAGTCTCACTGAACAACAATTTATAGTTTTGTGATAAACCAAAGAGCCTTGCAGAGATGCCCACCGTGCTTGTGTATTCTATCTGGACTTTTGGTTGGTATTGGGCTGGTTTGCACGAGTACCATTCCGGGAACAATAATTTTTTTTTTTTTTCTTGATTCCTTTTTTAGTTTTGAAGTATTTGTTTTGCCCTTTTGGCAAGAAGAACCTCAGCATTTTATTTATAATAATTACTCTATTATGAAATTTATTTTAATAATTTAACAGGTTGTGGATAATAAGGAGCTGGAGAGCATTTTTGAGCAGCACCAAAAAATCAGAGACTGGATGGAAAATGTCAAGAGAGCAACTCACCCGCACTTTATAGAACTACGTAGGGTTTTATATAAACTGAAGGCTTTTTTGGAAAGCAGGAGAAACAAAGCTTTACCCAAACTTTAAATTTGAAGATAAATCCAACTGTTTAAAGCTTGAAACTAATTATTCTGCTCTCTCCAATTGATAGTTGCCTTTGACATTTATTTCCCTTTTTCTTATTTTTTTTCCTTTTTAACCTCGATGTTTTTTTTTTTTTTTTTTTTTGAATAAGCTAACAAGATTGGCGCGTTCTTCTAACGGAGGAAAAGCAAAATGTTTCAAGAAAGAAAGTTCCACCGAAATACAAGAACGCATGAACATTTTTCAAATAGATATCTCAAACAAATAATTAATTGATTTTATTAGTCTACCAAAGTTTGAACTTTGAAGCATACGATAAAACAGAACTTTGTATAAATTTAACTTGGGGTAGGACATTCTATAACAGTTATTTGCTCTTCGAGAAAGAATATCTTTTTTTATGAAAGAGCCTCGGTCCATATTTAATGAAGAATATTTTAGATATTTTTAGGCCTTTTGCCTTATATGGGCCGGGCCGGGCCGGGGAGGGCCTATATAATAGAAATCCTTCGGAGACGGCAATTAATTAAGAAAAAGAGAAGCTGAAAACCTGCAATGAAATGCAATTGTCTGAAACCGGTATCAGAAAAGACAAATCCCGGCCCATGTCGTGTAGTCAACAAGTCCAATCTTATCCCGTGGTATCTACTATCTAGCCGTGCAAAAATCATAGCGAGTCCTTGAGCAAAGGTTTCATACCCACTGGTGACTCGTTACACTATATTATAGAGATATTTGATTACTTAGCAGTGATCTCCATCCTTTAGTTTTGTAAAGAGCGATCGAGCGAGCGAGAGAGAGGGAGGAGGTGGGAGCTTCGAAAATGGGTTTAAAGGTGTATGCGGATCGGATGTCTCAGCCTTCCAGGGCTGTAATCATCTTTTGCAAGTAATTTTCCGATTGCCCCCTTGAATCTCTTTTAATTTACTCTGTCTTTCTAACCAGCTGTTTATCTTCCTTTTCTGGGAACTGATTTGTTTTCATTTTTAAGTAGGAATTTTAAATTAAAATAGTGAATGAATTGTCTTTGAGAGCTCAATAAAGAAAACTTAAAAATATTTTATAGCAATAATTTGATGTCTAAATTGGATCGATTGAGGAAAGATTTTCTCACCTTTAATATTGAGAAATTCCAATTATTCACTTAATGCTTTGTTCTAATCCCTGTAATGCTTTTGTAATTTTTTTCATTTAATCAATTTGAATATAGTAATATCCCTTTTGATACTACAGCTGAAGGTACAGGCACTTCCTTATAGACTTTCCAAGTGAATGCTTGAAGCATAACTTTGAAATATAAATATTGAATCTTAGTTTGTGTTTTGTGATTTATTGTATTTCTAGGATGAATCGGATTGATTTCGAGGAGGTGAAGATAGATCTCGCTAAGGGCCAACACAAAACTCCAGAATTTGCAAGTAAGCCTAAAGAGTTATTCTATTTCTCTTTGATATCAAAATGCTTCATCTGCAATTAATAAGAAGAACTGTAGATAACTTTGATTCCAGTGGCTAAATGCTAAATGATATATGGAAAGTTAGTATTCTGATAAATGTTTAAACTTCACTACTGCTAACATTTTTCCTACTATTATTAACACAAGTTATCTTTGTGCATTCAGAAATAAATCCATTGAAACAAGTACCGGCAATTGTTGATGGTAGATTTAAGCTGTTTGAAAGGTACCTGCTATTTTACCCGTCTAGAATTTATATTGGTTTATTTATTTAATTCTGAAATAATTTATCTAAGAAGGTACTCGTGTTATCACTCTGATGTACTCACATTACTGTTCTATTGACATGTTTGTCTTTTGCAGTTATTCTGGTAATTGGTTTTAGGCTTTAACCTTAAGTTTTACATTTCATTTTATCTTTTTTTAATGTTAATTTAATTATCTTACCTTCTTTACTGGTTTTACAGTCATGCCATCTTGCGGTATATTGCTTGCTCTTTTCCTTCGGTATCTGATCACTGGTATGTTTTGTACATGATATATGTCTGTTTTAAAATCCACTTTTATCTTTTGTATTAGTTATTTCTTTGATAACAGTGTAGAAGAACTGTAGGAAGTTACTTCTTGTCCCGATACAAAATCAAAATCTTTATACATATATTTCACTTATAAAAATGAGAAGATTGCCACAATTATCCTCTTTGGAAGGAAGTTTTTTAAAGAGCGAAACCCATGAAAAGGGGCATTTTGCATATGCTTTAATATAAAATACTAACATGCAAGTTATGTGTACTTCAATAGTAAGTTAGTGAACCAGTTTGCCCCCATGATAGGTACCCGAATGATCTGACAACCAGAGCAAAAGTTGATTCCATATTGGATTGGCACCATGCGAACTTGCGTCGTGGCGCCAGTATGTTGTTTTTATTAATTTAACTCTGAAAAAACAGAACATTTGCAAATAACCCTTCTGAAATTCTTAAAATATCCCAGAGAACCTCTTTTAAATTAATGCCCTTTTCTGATTACCATATATGTCAGAAGCAGAGAGATGTCAGTTGTCTCCTACCTGTATGGTAGATTGTTTCAAAACGTATGGTAGATTGTTTCAGTTTTGACTGAGTCATATATCAGAGAAAATAATTCTAATTTAGGACTAAAATATACCCAACTGTTTAATTGTGATACCAAGCAATTTGTCTCATTAGGGTGAATTTTATGGTACCGAGACAAACAGGCAGAACTGAAGTCTTTGCTAAACCACGAAGTAGACAAATCTCTGAAATATAATATGTTCATCTAATAAGGATTATATAGCAAATTTGGTGTGACATTTGAAGGACCTAACTATGAATTTTTCATGCTTGTTCAGTGACCTATGTGTTTAACAGTGCCCTGGCCCCAGCATTTGGTTTACCGTTAAACACACAAGCAGCAGAAGAAGGAAAGATACTTTTGATTTCATCTCTTTTGAAAATAGAGTCACTGTGGCTAAAAGGGGATTCACGGTTTTTATTAGGCAACTCTCAGCCATCCATTGCTGATCTCAGTCTTGTTTGTGAACTCATGCAGTTGGAGGTACCTACGAAAATATAACAACATTTTTTAGTTTAGCGAGAAACTAAAGACACTTCTCCCCTCACATCCCCAGAAAATATATTAAAAAAAGGGTAAAGGGAAGGGAAAATTAAAAGAAAACTGCGCTTTAAACAATTTGGGCTTTTGTGTTATAGCCGAACTTTTGGTTGGTATTGGGCTGGTTTGCACAAGTACCATTCCAGAAACAATAATTTGTTTTTTTTAATCAAGTTTTTGTTTTGCCCTTTTGGTAAGGAAGAACCTCAGCATTTTATTTGCAAGTACTCTATAAGAAATTTATGTAAGAACTTTTTTATTTTTTTATTAATAATTTAACAGGTTGTGGATAATAATGAGCGGGAGAGGATTTTTGAGCAGCACCAAAAAATCAGAGACTGGATGGAAAATGTGAAGAGGGCAACTCACCCACATTTTCTAGAAGTACATGGGATTATATTTAAAGCGAAGGCTCTTTTTGAAAGCAGGAGAAACAAAGCTTCACCTAAGCTTTAAAATTAAGGTAGATAATGAAATATCTTTAGTTAAAGTGAAATAACTTATGTATTTTGTTTCAACTTACAAACATTGAACTGCCATCTCTCTCTAAATGCCAATTTCTCCAGTTGTAATGTTTTCTGAACCATAGTTGTTTTCATATAAATAAAGCTTTGCTTAAACTAGTTTCTATTTATTTCTTCTCTCAACCTAAGCTTGTCAGTACCTGTGGGTTTTGTTATGGTGTTTTCTTTTTAGTAAATATAGAAAATAGTGTATTAAATACAGCATTAATTATCGCAGAATTAATATTTCAGATTTTCAGACTAACGGCTATAATAATAGAGAATATATATCATGACATTTGTTAAATTATATTAACCTGATCTCCTACGAATAAAACATCACATTGGGTGGGTAGGTGTGATAGTGTGGCGGTTGTTATAGTGTTAAAAATGTACAATGTTGAACACAAGCCATGTAGTGCCAAAAATTGGAGACAATGTTTATTGATGCACACCTTTCATTTTTTATTTTCTTTTGAGCATGATGTAACTTTTTAAATCATTTGCTCAAGAAAAAAACAAACTTTATTTGCTCTATTAGGGTGTGTTCAGCCGTCTAAAAGGAACGGGAAGAGTGAATTTTTTTTTCCCACGGGCACAGTGTTTCACCAAACTGGCCCTTATTAAATTATGTGGTAGTAATTGACCCCTTTATTGAACAAGATTACAATACTGCTGGTATTTTTCGGTTTATGCAAGAAACAGTCACTGAGTTGAGCTTAAAAATTAATTAATTTTCTTCAAATGGACAAAATTTTTATACAAATGCAATATTGCAAGTTCAATTGCGACACTGAAAGAAAGGACTAAAAAAATAACACAATCAAAATAAGACAAAAAAAAATCCAATTAAACCTCTCTCTACTAATCAAGAGGGAAAAAAGGAAGAAGAATTGGAAATCCAAAATTAAATAAAGAACTAGAAGTGCGCCCTCTCAATTAAACCTTTCTCTACTAATCAATAGAGAGAGAAAAAGAAGAAGAATTGGAAAAGCCAAAATTAAATAAAGAAAGAAAAATCGTCTCTCTCAATTAAACCTTTCTGTACTAAACAAGTGAAAGAAAAAGAGTTGAAAACGAAATGTGAGAAAGAGAAAAGATAAGGATGCATCTTCCATCCAATAGTAGTGTGATGTATACGCGACTAAACCTAACACCTCTGACTAGTAGTTTTTAATTTGAACACGGAAAAAATATTTCAAATTAAATAGTAGGTAGTTGTTCATTTGCACATAGGTTAACAGAGTTCATAATGTACCTTGCCTAATTTGCAAGGAATGGACCATAAAAAATGTTGGGTTTTAGACTAGTATCAATACATATTTTTATGCATGATTTGTTCTGTATTAGTATGGTTAGAATTGCAAGCTGCCCATTAGAATCAGAATAGATCTAATCAGAGAATAAATGATAAACAAAGAAGGCAACTCGTGGAGATGAATTTGGTGACCTGGTGCATTATTTCTTTAGATGCTGCACATCTTTATTTCTATAGAATAGGATCTTTATTCTGATTTATTTCGACTGTAATTGATTTAATTTAGCTGTAGTGTGAAAGGAAAATGATCTATTGTAATTCTATAAGAAAGGCTATCGAGAGCAGTAACAAAGTAAGAGAGAAAATTGTAAATCAAAATTCTTATGAAATAAAAATAAGGGAGGGAGGATTTGGGGGAGTCTTGTGTTCTTCTTCTCTAATATTTTTAACAAGTATTTATTATATATTATGTGGTATTTGTTTGTTTTAGTATAATTAGTTTAGCACTTGTCAACAAGTTTTTTGTCATTAATTATTTTTTGCTTAAAATGAGTGTTCTGCAGAAGGGTTAATTATTTTCAATTTATCTTAAAATTGAGCCATTTTTAATTCGGAGCATGTATGTAATGCACATAACAATATTAATTCAAAATGAATTGGTTTAAGATTCATACTTTTAAAATTTTGAATTTGAGATATTTTAGAGGATGTGTATTTGAGATTCAAATTTGTTACTTTTCTCTAAGAAAAATAAAACTTTATTTTTCTCCTTCTCTCCTCTTTCTTTTCTCTCTAAAAGAGGATCTCACCAAAAAGGATCAATATTTGCTTATTTTCTCAAAGAAAAGAGGGCATCTTGTTTTTAGAGAGAGAAGGAGAGAGAGAAAGAGAGAAGAGAGAGAGAGAAAAAGCATATTTGGATCCCAATAAAAATAAGGTTATGTTTTATTAGACACGTATTTGTAACTGTGAATTTGACAAGCAGTGGATTTGGATCAGTGAATCCTTAAATTTTCTTTGAAAAAAAACAGCGAATTTGAATCCCTGAATTTGAGTGAACTTGGGCAGAAATTTGTATTTATTTTACACAGTCAAATAGACACGTATTTAAGCTAACTAATCAGTACGTCACTCTCTTGCATTGCTCTTCATTACGCACGCTTAACAAAAAATTTCGTATGGTTATGTGTTTATTAATAAAAAAAAACAGTTGGTAACATCCGGGGTTATTATTAATACAGTTAAATAGACGCGTATTAAAGCCAACTAATCTATTGTTTTTTTTTTTATTTTAGGTGCACCAAAGTCCATTTTTTATTCGGAGTTTGGTATTTCGCTCGACCCGAACCCAATTGTCATATTATTCTTTTGGACTATCCAAAACTCCGCGTTATTTGTTTGAGACAAAAAAATGCTGTCCAATTTGTTTAGAGACAGACGCGGCCAATTATAAACGGCTCATATTTTATATATAGAGAGAGAGAGTGTGTGGCTAATATCAAAAGTTCAAAACATTTGTATCAAGGTACTCGTGCAATTAAGTTGTTTTCGGATTTTCAAAGTCCAAACGGTCGATCCAAAACTGTTAGATGTTCAATCTACATTAAAATCTGCTTGGAGACCAAATTTTACATTTTTTTGAACTTTTTTACTATTTATTAAGCCACTTTGAAAATTGCTGATCCGAGTTAACAGTAAAAACAGTACAACCAAATTCTTGATCATGTGATCAACAATTTTCAGAGTAGCTTAATAAATAAATAAAAAATTCCAAAAAATGTAAAATTTGGTCTCCAAACATATTTTAATATAGAGATCACATCTAACGGTTTAGATCGACCGTTTGGACTTTAAAAATCCGAAAACAACTTAGTTGCACAAGGGCCTTGGTGCAAACGTTTTGAGATACATATATATATAGTGAGTGGCTAATATCAAAACATTTGCACGTTAGATATTCAAACCATCTTAATAAATAGTAAAAAAATTCCAAAAATGTAAAATTTGGCCTCCTTGCACATTTTAATATAGATTGAATATCTAACGGTTTGGATCGACTGTTTGGACTTTAAAAATCGGAGAACCAAACTGTTTGTTCCGAAATCTAGGAACAAACGTTTGTATCTTAACCAACCTGTATATATATATTGCGTTTCTTTTTGTATCAATGGACTGAAGAAACTGGTCCTTATTTTACAAATTTTGTCTCTGTCAAGGTGTCAATTTAACGAAATTTTTATTAGTAACATTAAAAATAAATAAATTAGAGAATATGATATCAATTTCTGAAAAAATTCAGAAATAAAAATTTCGTGAATAATTCTGCGGAATGGATGGCCAATTCCGCTGGATTATTGAACAGAATTGCATGAACGTTTAATAAATATTAAAATATTAAAAATGTTATAATTAGTTTGACTTCTTTGTTATTTAATATTAAAATATATATAAGAAAGGTTCCGGTTTGAACGTTAAATTGAATTTTTTAAAATAAAAATTCATCGTTACTTTTTGTTTTTTTTTTCCATCAAAATATTATAAAAGTTAAGGTTTGAATGAATATTATAATATAAATTTATATTTTAATATTTCGACGATCATGCAGCTAAGTTTGAATTGAGGTGCAATTATGTTGGATTATTCGGCGAACTATTCTATTTTAATTTTTTTTAGTCATATTCTCTAATTTATTTATTTTTAATACTATTAATAAAAGTTTCGGATCAATTTAGATCGTTTATGTTCGATTTGAAATTCTCAATTTTTGCTCGATGAAATATTGGTTAATTCTTGAAGTTTGAGTTGGTTTTCGAGATTAAATCATAATTCGATATATATTTAATATAGAGTATTAGAGTATGGCTAATTTGCTTCCGGAAGCACTTCGGCCGAGGTGCTTACGGGGGCATATCTTGCAATTTGATGTTCAAACAACAAATTCAAACCGTTAGATGTTCAATCTAATTTAAAATCTACTTGGAGACCAAATTTTACATTTTTTTGAATTTTTTTACTATTTTTTAAGCTGGTTTGAAAACCGCTGTTTTCAATGCTTCATAAATTTAATAAAAACAGCAGTTTTCAAACCAGCTTAAAAAATAGTAAAAAAATTCAAAAAAATGTAAAATTTGGTCTCCAAGTAGATTTTAATATAGATTGAACATCTAACGGTTTGAATTTGTTGTTTGAACATCAAATTGCAAGATATGCTCCCGTAAGTACCTCGCCGAAATGCTGCCGGCAGCAACTTAGCCGCTCCCTAGAGTATTAAGCTATAAGTGGAACACATATATCACTTTTTAAATCTTAGTTACAAATTGTTTGTTTTTAAGCTTTTATTATAAGATCATGATAATTTTTTTTTTTAAATCTTAATGTGAATTGTTTCTTAACTTTTAAATTAATTTAAAAGTAAAGCAAACATCCCTACTTGTGTTTATTTATTTGATTAGATGGTCAAAATTAATTACTGAATTTTGTCTCATAAAATGTAATGGACTGGAGCATTGAAATTTATTGATTCTACTTCAATCATCGAATTTTAATTATTGTTTTTAATATAGGTATAAAAATAAACGAATTTTTTTTAACTTCAGCTTATAAGATAGAGGTGAGAATTATTGAATATATATGAAAATAACTTCTTAGTCTTTCGCTTGTTAAACGCATGACTGGTGAAGTAAATAAAAATAGAGAAAACTTGTAGTGTACTCATGAAAGTTTTTAAAAATATTCATTTTTTCTATGAAAACATCTTAATATTTAATATTCCTCCTGTCGAATTTACCATTATTTATCTTATCTCCTTCTATTCAATAAATTTGTCTTTTAGACAAATTTATTCGTTGCTTTCACACAAATGGAGATGTCCTTTTAAACAATCAACATAACTAAATTGAAGCTGTTTTGGAATGGAAACCACGTCTTAATCTCTAGCTAGGAATCGCCTTTATTTTTTATTTATTTAATATATCATTTTTCATTCTTTTTCATGTGCTTTATGTTGGATTTGGTGATTCATCCAAATCGAACAGAGGAGAAAAATAATCCGAGAAAAAAAAGATAAAGCTAGCGAAAGAAGGAGAGAGAGAGAGAGAGAGAGAGGAGAATCATATATTTCTAAAAATCCCAAATCAATTCAAAAATCAGAAAAGAAAAAAAAAATCCGATTTTCCTCTCGATTCTGAAACAGGATTAAAATATGTTTTAGACAAATATTCATTTCTGCATCAAGCCATCAATTTTGGTTCATTTTCTAATCAATTCAATCATGCTATTAATTTAAAGAAAATCTCCATTTAGAAGGAAGGGATATATTTGTCTAAAAAACAAATTTAATAAATAGAAGGGAATGAAAGAAATATTGTTAAATTTTTATGGAAATATTGGATATTAAAATGTTTTTATGGAGAAATTGATTATTTTAAAAGTTTTCATGGTTACACTAGAAATTTTCCCATAAAAATAAACAATTAGAATTTATATTTTAAAATATTTTTTTAAAGATAATCACACCAATTCTTTCGTGAATTTGAACACAACTAGTTTATTCTAGCCTTTTCCGATTTTATATTATTTGTATGGAGATTCCTTAATGCCTCCAACAAAAAGAAGATTTTTTCTTTTTTCTTTTTTCTTTTTTCTTTTTTCTTTTTTTCTTTTCTTTTTTTTGAGGGAAAGCCTTAGGCATGCATTAATCATTTAATCTTAAAAGTTCCTGCATTACACAATTTCCGCCAGCTAAGCTAAATAAAAAAGAAAAACGACATTCATAAGAACCAGAGAACGAAAAACAGTACTAAATACAAGATCTGGTACGTAGACTGGTACCAACAAACTAACTAAAACATATGAACAATCCTTAAAAGGAAATAATCAGAGTTGTGTGCTCGATCTCTAGTCGTACCAATTGGTACTGCAAAGGTGTCCCGCTTGCCGACTGCCCTAGCTAGGGGTGCATAAAAAGCTCGTAGCTCGTAATTCAATTGAGTTCGATTCGAAAAAAAATTCGGTTCGAAACGAATCAAACTAGCTTGGTTCTGAATTGAGTCAAACCCAGTTCGGTACGAAATTGGTTCGAATCGAACTCGAACTGAATCTGATTCGGTTCGAAACTCTTCTTTTTAGTTCTAAATCCTATTTCAATATCGAACCAGTTCGGTTCGAAACTAGTTCAAATCGCACCGAATTAAACTCAAACTCTTCTTTTCAGTTCGAAACCCTACTTCAATTTCGAACCATTTCAATTCGAAATTGGTTCGAACTCGAATTGGATTAAGTTGATTCGGTTTGATTCTTCTGCAGCCCTAGCCCTTGTCGACAAATAGCAACTAGAAATTACCTTATTACCCATCTATTGTTCATGTGTGAAGTATACTTTTCTAGCTGTATAATTTGGTCTTCTAGGATTAAATGTGGATAAGTAACATATTTACTTCCTTGGACCATATATTGGAGCTCAATTTATTCTTTTTACATCCACAAGATAGTTCTTTAGTTAATTATTAATCATATTTTACTAGTAGGTATTTTGCGTAATTCAAGCTAGAAATGAAGTAGAATTTTATAATTGATCAAAATATTATTCAAAAGAGAACAAAATATGATATATATATATATATATAGAGTACGGCTAACGCGCTTCCTCTAGCATTTCGGCCGAGGTGCTTCCGGGGGCATATCTTGCAATTTGATGTTCAAACAACAAATTCAAACCGTTAGATGTTCAATCTATATTAAAATCTACTTGGAGACCAAATTTTATATTTTTTGGAATTTTTTTACTATTTTTTAAGCTGGTTTGAAAATCGCTGTTTTCCAATGGTGCAGAAATTTAATAAAAACAGCGATTTTCAAACCAGCTTAAAAAATAGTAAAAAAATTCCAAAAAATATAAAATTTGGTCTCCAAGTAGATTTTAATATAGATTGAACATCTAACGGTTTGAATTTGTTGTTTGAACATCAAATTGCAAGATATGCCCCCGGAAGCACCTCGGCCGAAATGCTAGAGGAAGCGCGTTAGCCGTACTCTATATATATATATATATATATATATATAGAGTCCGACTAGGCTAAGCCATGGTGTAAAACGACTTGGTACTCCACGCCATATCTTCATTTTCAAAGTTCAAATAGTTGATTCGAACCTTCCAACATGTTCTTCATATTGAAATGTACTTGGAGACCAAATTTTACATTTTTTGGAATTTTTTTACTATTTATTAAGCCACTTTGAAAATCACTGATCCGGCGGTCCAGAAATTTTACTTCGGCTTAGCTAAGCCCAGCACATTTCAATATGGAGAACAACTTGAGCGGTTCGGATCGGTAGTTTGGATTTTCAAAATGGAAATAATGAGGCGTGGAGCACCAAGTCGTTTTACACCATGGCTTAGCTAAGCCCAGCACTATATATATATAGAGATGGGCTATTGTGCTTTGCAAAGTAAAGCCATCGTTTTACTTCGGCTTACTTTTTGGATTTTCAAAGTCCAAAACGTCGATCCGACCGTTCAAGTTGATCTACATATTGAAATGTGCTTGCAGACCAAATTTTACATTTTTTGGAATTTTTTTACTATTTATTAAGCCACTTTGAAAATTGCTGATCACATGGTCCAGAAAAAACAATGCAACAAAATTCTGGACCATGTGATCAGCAATTTTCAAAGTGGCTTAATAAATAGTAAAAATTCCAAAAAATGTAAAATTTGGTCTGCAAGCACATTTCAATATGTAGATCAACTTGAACGGTCGGATTGAAGTTTTGGACTTTGAAAATCCAAAAAGTAAGCCGAAGTAAAACGATGGCTTTACTTTGCAAAGCACAATAGCTCATCTATATATATATATATATATATATATATAGCTGGGCTATGGTGAGTTGCGAAGTAAGATGTCATTTTTACTTCATGCTCATATTTTTATTTTGAAAATCTAAACAACCGATCTGAACCGCTCAACATGTTCTCCATATTGAAATGTGCTTGGAGACCAAATTTTATATTTTTTGGAATTTTTTTTACTATTTATTAAGCTATTTTGAAAATCGCTGATCGAATGATCCAGAATTTTTTACTGTTTTTTACTGTTCACCCGGATCTGCGATTTTCAAAGTGGCTTAATAAATAGTAAAAAAATTCCAAAAAATGTAAAACTTGGTCTCCAAGCATATTTCAATATGGAGAACATGTTGAGCGGTTTGAATCGGTTGTTTAGATTTTCAAAATGAAATATGAGCATGAAGTAACGTTTTACTTCACAACTCACCATAGTCGATCTCATCTCTCTCTCTCTCTCTCTATATATATATATATAGAGTAGAACTAGGGTGCTCCTAAGCTCACCAAGCCCTTCGTGAGCGCGACTCTAAAACCTATCGAATTGACTTCAAATGACATTTTCAAACCGTTAGATGTTCAATCTATATTAAAATGTGCTTGGAGACCAAATTTTACATTTTTTGGAATTTTTTTACTATTTATTAAGATGGTTTGAAAATCGCTGTTTTTATTAAAATTCTGCACCATTGAAAAACAGCGATTTTCAAACCATCTTAATAAATAGTAAACAAATTCCAAAAAATGTAAAATTTGGTCTCCAAGCACATTTTAATATAGATTGAACATCTAACGGTTTGAAAATATCGTTTGAAATTAATTCGATATGTTTTAGAGTCGCGCTCACGGAAGGGCTTGGTGAGCTTAGGAGCACCCTAGTTCTACTCTATATATATATATATATATTAATATATAATATGATAACGGAGGTATAAAAATAGGGGGATATTCTCACAAAAAAAAAAATTATCTTTAGAAATTAAAAAATAAAGCAAGATGAATTGCGTTCTTTTGATAAATTGATGGACATGACAATGAGATTGAATCAATCATGCGGTACACTGATTTTCACATCAACAGTCACACAGTGTGAAAATCAATGTGTCTAAATCAATGGCACCGTTCCAATGGTCTCTCTATTAGTTTGATTTAATTTATTTCTAACTGAAAGGTAATTTTTTTTTGACACATTAGAAACATTAGATTATTCATACAAAAGTAGTGGTGAAAGACCACTGTAATAGAACCTAAGTGATAGCTAGCTCACTAGAAAACTTAGTCCTAGAAGAGAACTCAAATGGAAATTAATTTAACACTAAATCCACAGTTTTTTATTAGAACCGAATTAATGGTTCTATTTCAGTATTTTTTGGATATTGTATGACCAAGGCATGATCCGAAAAATAATAGAACTGAACATTAATTCAGTCCTAATAGATACTCATCCATCTATTTGATAATAAAAGTAATTTATCTATTTTCGATAATTAATTTTGTAATTTCTAGAAATAAAAAGTTTCGATGTTCTCAAGGGCAAGACGGTAATATTGACCTGAGGTCAACGTCTTTGGTGGAACAGAGCTTTCCACGTGGGCCACACAGAATCGTCGTCTTGTGCCTCTCTGATGGGACCCACTAACTTTCCCATCCCGTCAAAAATTTATGGGAAAGCAAAAGAAACAGACAGCAAAAAGAAGAAGCATGGTTCACATTTGACAATATCTCTTTCTTGAGTAGAACTAGTGATTGGCAAACGGGTAAGGGCGGGCGGGCACGGGTAAAACCCGGGACGGGTCACGGGCAACGCGGGTCACGGGTAACGCGGGTCACGGGCGACACGGGACGGGTTAGCACGGGTATTTTTTTGAAAAACCCTACCCGGCCCCTCTCAAACCCCCCGGGCAACACGGGTCACGGGCAACACGGGTCACGGGTAACACGGGTCACGGGTAGGCGGGTTTAGGTCCGGGCGGGTTTTTTTTTTTTTTTTTTGGCTGCTGTTTTTTTTTTTTCTGTTTTTTTTTTTTTTTTTCTTTTTTTTTTCTCTGTTTCTGTTTTTTTTTTTTTCTGTTTTTTTTTTTTTTTTTTTTTTTCTGTTTTTGTTTGTTTTGGGGGGAAAAAATTTGAATTTCAAAAAAAAAAGTACACGGGTAGGCGGGCACGGGTCTACGGGTAGATGGGTACGGGTTTGGGGGTACGGGTAATACGGGTCCACGGGTCGGTACGGGCGGGTACGGGTTTGAAACGGGACGGGTATCACGGGTAAATTTTAAAAAAATCCGTACCCGTCCCTTCTCAACCCGTACCCGTTGAACCCGTGTACCCGTGCAAAACCCGTGCACGGGCACGGGTAGGGCGGGCACGGGTCCCGGGCGGGCGGGCACGGGTCCAACCCGTGGGGGTATTTGCCAAACACTAAGTAGAACTAGGGTGCTCCTAAGCTCACCAAGCTCTTCGTGAGGAGTCCGAATCTGCTGCGATTCTGGGTGGGATCGCAGGGTTCTGCGATTCCGAATCAACGGTTCAAATTTTTCTGTGCGCGGATCTCGAAAACACTTTGGAAAAGTAAATTTTCATGCACGCATCACGAAAAGAACCAACAGCTGAGATTCGGGATCGCAGGGACCTGCGATTCTCGAGAATCACAGCAGATTTATTTTCCTTCGTGAGCGCGACTCTAAAACCTATCGAATTGGCTTCAAACGACATTTTCAAACCGTTAGATGTTCAATCTATATTAAAATGTGCTTGGAGACCAAATTTTACATTTTTTGAAATTTTTTTACTATTTATTAAGATGGTTTGAAAATCGCTGTTTTTATTAAAATTCTGCACCATTGAAAAACAGTGATTTTCAAACCATCTTAATAAATAGTAAAAAAATTATAAAAAATGTAAAATTTGGTCTCCAAGCACATTTTAATATAGATTGAACATCTAACGGTTTGAAAATGTCGTTTGAAGTCAATTCGATAGGTTTTCGAGTCGCGCTCACGGAAAGGCTTGGTGAGCTTAGGAGCACCCTAGTTCTACTCCTCTTTCTTATATAAAATCCGACATTTTTAAAAATACCCTAAGTTAATTACAGATTAATAAAAATGCCCACGACTGTTCCGAAATTTTAAATATACCCAAACCGGCCATTAAATGGCCGGTCCTGTGATTTTTTTTTTTTAAGACAAATAGCTAAAATACTGAAATATAACACTAAAAAATTGAATTTTTTTTAATATTTGTTAGATTATTTTTTTAATAGCATATACTAAAATACACTAAATTACTTGAAATTATGTTAATTTATGCTGATTTACACTAGAATTATGCTAAAATACGGTAATTTACTTGAAATTATGTTAATTTATGCTGAAATTACAATAATTATGTAGAATTATGCTAAAATACGGTAAATTACGCTAAATTACATATGAATAGGGCCGATTTTGTGCCATCTTTCATAAATCATAAAAAATAGTAAAAAAATTCCAAAAAATAATAAAAATTGGTATTCTACAAGTTCATTATATAACTAATTTACTGAGCTACGTAGATTGAATAATAAAAGTGAAAATCTCAATCGAAAACTTCAACTGAAGTTTTGAGGCCCTTCTCTTTATTTTTTGGCGATTCTGAATTTGGCAATCCGGCATCACAAGCATGAATGATGCGCATTTTCGCAAGCTTTCCGAAAAGTGGTCATTTGCTGAAATCGGACACTCGAGCGCCGTTTTATGGCCGTTTGAAGTTTCGCCGTCGTTTTTCGCTTTCTCAGTGAAGATATCATCCCTATTCATACGTAATTTAGCATAATTTACTGTATTCTACCATAATTCTACATAATTATTGTAATTTAGAGTAATTTAGTGTAATTCAGCATAAATTAACATAATTTCAAGTAATTTAGCATGTTTTAGTATAAATATGCTAATTATATATATAAAATGTAATCTAGTAAATATTTAAAAATAAATTCAATTTTTTAGTGTTATATTTCAGCATTTTAGCTATTTGTCTCTTAAAATTTTTTAACATAATTTAAAGTAATTTAGTGTCAATCAGTATAAATTAACATAATTTCAAGTAATTTAGCGTATTTTAGTATAAATATGCTATCAAAAAAGTAATCTAACAAATATTTAAAAAAACAATTCGATTTTTTAGTCTTAGATTTCAGCGTTTTATCTATTTGTCTAAAAAAAAAAAAATTAAATGGGGGACCGGCCATTAAATGGCCGGTTTGGACATATTTAAAATTTCGGAACAGTCGTGGGCATTTTTATTATTTTGTAATTAACTTAGGGTATTTTTAAAAATGTCGGTATAAAATTGAATAATGATTGCGGGACAATTTGTTTCACAACATTTCTGATCAAGGTGGTTTATTTAAAATCATATCAAACTTTTTTATCTGTGTTAAACTTTTCTATGACAATTTAGATTTATGAGATAGTTTAAATTTATAAAGTTTTCAAATTCACTCACAAATTTTTCTAAGAGGGTTTAGAAGTTAGAACCGAATTTGAATAAGTATTGTTCATAGCTTTTTGGACAAAACCTAATTTTTCTAATCAAATAGCTGCACAAATCAAGATAAACAAAAAAATAGTGTCTAGGAATGATCTGGACCCTCCAATTTGCAACGGAAGGTCTAATGATTATCCGATAACTTCCATGAAAATAGTTTATTTTATTATCTATCGTGTTCATAATGCCGACTAATTATATTTGAATTCTTGAGAGAACTTAATTATTTTGGAATTGTTATCATCCATATAATTATTACGACAGGTATGAGACTAAGAGCAATAGTTGTCTTTTATAATCCATTATGACATGGGTCATCATTACTATAATACTATTCATTGATATGATGATATACTTTGATAATTTTCTAAAGATGTACTTATTTTCCATCGTAAAATAAAAAACATAAATGCTCCAGTTATTTATTTTCTTTTAAACTACTTGGATTTTTCGTGACAGTTGTTCAAAAGTCTACATTAAATTTCGGGAGCCGAATATATTGTGTGGTCTTCTGTGCAATCGTGTAATATAGTGCCGAAAATTTTATTTATATTATATTCCAATAAAAAATTTAACTAAAATATCATGATTTTGGGAGATTTCCAAAAACGCTCAGACCGTCAAGCCAATTTGTGAACCCAGACAAAACAAAAAAACCTCTGAATTTGATTTGAATGAAAAATAATAATTGTTTAATAATTTTTAGAATTAGAAAGAATAATTAATAATTTAAATATGTTAGGAAGAAAATTAAATAAAATATATAAAACAACTTATAAAACATTTTTCAGACATAATTTTTTTTCGGTTGTAAAAAAAAATAAACTATTTCTTGATGTGTTACTGGAAAAAAAAATACTGTGTATCTGAATTATTGATCCCGGTTCAAAAGTCACTTCTAGTAAATAAAATTTTTGGGATATAGTGTGATACTAAAAGAATCAATGATATGATATGATTCTTTCAGAATTGTCTATAAAAATCAAAATCTTCATACAACCCATCTATATTTCTATATTATTTTTATAATTCTACAAATAAAAATTATGGAATCTGATAGTTTTTTTTTTTTTTTTGAGAAAGACTGGAATCTGATAGTTTTGTTTATATTTGTTAGTCTCCATCTTTGCAGCATTTATTGCATCATAATTCAACTTAAAATTAAATATGACTATAATTTGTTGATGCTATCTGTCGGAATTGTCAAACACGAGCTATTATAACTTGTTAATGCTAATCTTTCGGAATTGTCAAAGACGAGTGTCGCTTTTAAATTAGATATTCACCGAGGAACAAGTTCACACTATAATGCACTATAATGCAACCGGATTGTTTAAGACCCCAAATCTACTTTTGGGTGCAGTTAATTAATACATCTAACAAGCATGAGCAAAACATTTAATGTTTAAAAATCAGCCTTTAATGTTTAATTTTTAGCGCTTTGCATGTAATCTTTTATAATTTGTATTTTATGTCGCACTTAAGACTCTACTTTAGAATTCTCTCATTAAAGAAAAGAAAGGAGGGGGAGTAGGGGCCGTACAAAATGTTTGTGGCTCATGACTCATTCGGAATCAGCTCAAGCTGGAATTGACTCGAGCTAGTCACCTTGTTTGGCTCACAAATTGAATTTGAGTTGACTCCAACTTGCTCGTTACCAACTCGAGTTATAATGAACAGTTAATTTTGTTAATTTTATGGACTGTTTTTTTTATTTGTAGTTGTATCATGTTCTTAAAAGCATTATTAATTATTATGTATAGTATGTACCGAAATTTTTATTAATAGAAAATAAAATATAAAAATATCAACATTGAAGAAGAGATTCGCAGAAATTCGAGATATAGCAATTTCGTAATTTTTTATAACGTCCAGAGGACGTTGTAGAAAATAACGGCCCGATTAGCTAGCCGATTTAGGAAACCCGGGCCGTTGTAGTCTGTAACGGCCAGAAAATTGCGGAAAAAGAAAAAGAAAAATGCGGGCCGTTATAGTCTGTAACGGCTAGATTTTTTTTCACAATTCGGTGCCGTGATTTTTTCTAAGTTCATGTGTGTTTGTTTTTTTTCTTTTTTTTTCCACTGCATCCTGGCCTTTATTCTCTATAACGGCCCGCATTTTTCTTCTTTCCGCAATTTCCTGGCCGTTACAGACTACAACGGCCCGTGGTTTCCTAAATCGATCGACTGGCTAATCGGATTTGCTAATCGGACCGTTATTTTTTGCAACGTCCTCTGGACGTTACAGAAAATCACGGAATTCCTATATTTCGAATTTCTTCGAAACTCTTCTTCAATGTCGATATTTTAATATTTTATTTTCTATTAATAAAAATTTCAATAGTGCATATCATATGCTAAAAATTATTGTCCAGTTTTTTTTTATCACTAAATGTGAGCTAGCTCACGAGCTACGAGTTGGCTCAAGCTGCTCACAAGTTGAGTTCGAGTTAATTTTCTAGCTCGGACTTGAACTACCAACTTGAGCTAGCTCAAATCACCAATTTCACAAATTGAGTTCGAGTTACCTCCAGCTCACTCGATCTGGACTCATTTGTAACCCTAGAAATAAGGTAACAAGTTCACTTCCTCTACCCTCCAATCAAGGGTTACAAAATCATTAGAGTTGCATTTAGTTTTGAGTGAGGCTATGGTGCTATGCATAGCACGGATGCTAGTGTACTACGGCTCAATATGATACTTTTTAAAATTCCAACGGTCGATCCGACCGTTCAATGTGATAACCATATGAATATGTACTTGCAAACTTAATTTTATATTTTTTTCGAATTTTTTTACTATTTTTTTAGATAGGTAGAATTTTGATGGTCCATATTTTTCAAAAAACACTGATTTTTCTACCTATCTAAAAAAATAGTAAAAAAATTCGAAAAAATATAAAATTAAGTTTGCAAGTACATATTCATATGGATATCACATTGAACGGTCGGATCGACCGTTAGAATTTTAAAACGTACCATATTGAGCCGTAGTACACTAGCCATCCGTGCTATGCATAGCACCATAGCCTCACTCTTTAGTTTTTATTCAAAGCTCAACTCTTCTCCTATTCTCTCCTCTCTGCTCTCCTCCGAAATTTACGATTCTAGAGCGAGTAACCAGTTCCAATCAGACTTTTGTTTCCCTTTGCTCCTCTTCCTTTCCTTCACATACTTGTTTGTATGAATAAATGATATTACGTGTTCGAGTCCGACTCTGCTGCTTTTCCGAGAGAAAAGCAAGAACTTGCTTTTCCGGATCCAACCATTCAAATTCGTTGAGATTTGTGCATGACAAAGTTTTTTTTATCGAGATACGCGAATGAAAAAATTTAAATAGTTGGATATAGAAAAGCAAGTTCCTGCTTTTATTTCGGAAAAACACCTGAGTTGGTTTCTACGTGTTCTTATGTTATGTTGTATATATCAACCATGACAAATAGTGGCATAGAAATTGCTTGAAGACGGTCGATCGTAAGCCATAGGTACATTAAAATTGATAACACATGATCTTACATTACATGAGAAAATACAATCACGGCAACAAAAGTGCCACACAGGTATTGTCAACAAAAGATCTGAACGCACGTGACTGAACAAAGTTACAAAGGCAAGGGAGAAGATTTTTCTTGGCAATTCCTGGTAATACAAATATCATTCCTACCTCATAGACTCCTCTCTCTTCTTTCTTTAAACTTTTCTCCTCTCTTTCTCTCTCTCTCTCTCTCTCTCTCAACTTGTTCTGCTCCTGTTTTTTTTTTAAACTTGTTCGACTCCTCTTTCTCTCTCTAATTAACGTGCAAATTGTTCTCTATATAGTGAGTGGTCTTCGTCTTCTTCTTCCTCGCCTCTTTTATTTGTTTTTCTCCATAAATCAACAGAAGAGATGGCGCCATGGATTAACTAAAAGATACTTTATCTTGGTAAAGTTCCCTTTCAATTTCTTTAGACTTGTTCTTCTTTTATTAAAAGATTTGTCAAAAGCGTTCTCTCTGTTTGCTTCTATTAGGCACTTATTAATGTTAAAAAAGATTCATTCAATTATTATTGGGGAAAAAAAAGATAATTAATGTCATGTTATTTTTTATTGGAAAGAAAAAATGTATCTTCCAGTGTGTGAACGGGATTTTTTGTGGATAATATATTTTCTTTTTTAAAATTGAGTAATGATTTTTTCAAATTTTAACAAGTCAAAAAAAGAAATCTTGCTTCTATATTATATTTCTACCAACTACCAAGGATATGTTTGAGTGGTAGTAGGGTTCAAATTGCAGAACTGTCCAATTGAACTGATGTTTCTAAAACTTGCGAGTTCTTCACTATTATAAAAATCAATCTAATAAGGTATATATATATATATATATATATATTTGAAGAGCATGGTATAAAGGCATCTTTTTTCAAAATTAATAATTTTCTAGTTTATTTTTTCTCATTTTCTCCCTGTTTTTGACATATACTTGAACTAATCCAGGAGTAAGACCTTAGAGGAAGAAAGAGAACAACCGTTTTCAATTGTAATTGCCACAAAAGGAGGTAAAAATGATGAACAATTTAAAGCTCGGTGTGGAGGTTGTGAGCGCGCATGACCTGATGCCGAAAGACAGTAATGGTGCTGCCAATGCCTTTGTTGAGCTCCACTTTGATCACCAGAGATTTCGCACGACTGTTAAAAATAGGGACCTAAACCCTTATTGGAACGAGTCGTTCTATTTCAACGTGACTGACCCGGCCTCTCTGCCCGAAATGGAACTTGAGGCACTTGTGTACCACCACAACCCCACCAATAACTCCAAGTCATGTCTCGGCAAGGTACTCTAATGCTATTTTAAACCTCAATTTTTAAGTTGCCAGTCCTTAAATTTACCTATTGACTACCTCAATTATTTCTCTAGTCATTTAAAAATATTCTTTTCTTGGTTAAATAGTTCTCTGCAACGAATTTTTTTTTTTTTTTTGCCACTAATTAAAATTGATGTACCATCTGATTCAACCCCCAACTATTCTATGCTCCCACCAACCCAAAAGGAAGAAAAAAAGACTGGAAAGGTACCGAATTTTAGCTAGTGGAATCTATTTGGAAATCATCACATCTTTTGTTACAAGTATATTCAATTTCAGTGCAGTTGAATTGACATTCATTGTGTGTAAGTGGCTCTGCCACGCAACTCTGGTGAGCCTTACCATGCAATAAAAATTCATATCATATTCAATTTGACTAAACCAGTGTGTTGTTTAACAGGTCCGAATTGCTGGTTCATCATTTGTGAACATGCAAGATGCAACAGTGCTTCACTACCCTTTGGAGAAGCGCGGGATTTTCTCCCGCGTAAGAGGAGAATTAGGTCTAAAGGTTTTCCTAACCGATGACCCCACTGTTCGCATCTCCAACCCGGTAGCTGAATTTGACAACATGATGAGCACTCCATCTGAAGCCTCAAATGCTATTCGCGAAAACCAACAATACGCAACAAATAATCCGGCACAAACTTTCCAGCATTTACCAAGAGACAACCATACCATGCCACAGCAGTATCAGCAACAAACGCAACAAATGCAACAAATGCAACAAACACCACAAACACAACAAACACAACAACAGCAAGCATATTATACATCTATCGGGTCAATGCCACCACCTCCCCTAGAGGTGCCGGGACGTAACATGTATGCAACTGGTGATATGAGGCAGGAGAACCCGCAACCTCAACCGCGTTTTCTTCGCATGTTCTCTTCATCTGGTCAACAGCCAATTGACCACCAATTGAGGGAGACCAGCCCGTCCTTGGGCGGTGGCCGGGTTGTTGGAGGTCGGGTTATATCAAGTAAAAAACCCGGTACATATGATTTAGTTGAACAAATGCAGTATCTTTTCATTCGGGTTGTTAAGGCCAGAGACCTACCGAACATGGATCTGACGGGTAGTCTTGACCCGTATACCGAGATACGACTCGGTAATTACAGGATGAGAACTCGGACCTTTAATAGGAACAGGCGGCCAGAGTGGGATGAGGTGTTTGCGTTTCCAAAGGAGACAGTGCAAGCATCCATGGTAGAGGTTTTTGTCAAAGACAAGGACTTGGTAAGGGACGATTTTGTTGGTCTGGTGCGCTTTGATTTGAATGAGATCCCAACACGCGTCCCGCCTGATAGCCCATTAGCCCCCGAGTGGTACCGGCTTCAGAGTAAGGACGGGGACAGAACACAAGGTGAAATCATGCTGGCAGTGTGGATTGGAACTCAAGCTGATGAGGCATTCCCTAGTGCGTATCATGCTGACTCTGTCCCCCTTGACCCGTCCATTGCTAGCACACACATACGTGGCAAGATTTATCCAGCCCCACGACTTTGGTATGTTCGGGTAGCTGTCATAGAGGCACAAGACGTGTTTGCACATGAGAGGACCAGGCTCCCTGAAGTGTTTGTCAGAATACGGCTCGGTCATCAAATGATTCGGACAAAAGGAGTTCAATCAAGGAATGCAAATTTCCATTGGAACGAAGAGCACATGTTGGTAGCGGCCGAGCCTTTTGAGGATGCCTTGATCATAACCACTGAAGACCGTCATGGTTCCAACAAGGATGAGGTTCTAGGGGAAATAAGCATAAACTTGAGTCATGTGCCCAAGAGAGGTGATAACAGGCTGGTTCGACCACAATGGTTTAGTCTAAGAAGGAATGTATTGGTCGACCTCGAGCAATTGAAAGAAGATCCGCACTCGAGCAAGATACACCTTATGGTTGTACTAGATGGTGGTTACCATGTGCTGGATGAGTCGACTCAATATTCCAGTGATCTTCGCCCGACAATGAAACAACTTTGGAAGAACCCAGTAGGTGTACTTGAGCTTGGTATTCTGAACATAGATGGGCTCCACCCAATGAAGACGCGTGACGGACATGGTGTTTGTGATGCATATTGTGTGGCCAAGTACAGCCAAAAATGGGTCAGGACACGAACCATGGTAAACAGTTTAGCTCCACGGTTTCATGAGCAATACACATGGGATGTGTATGACCATGCAACTGTCTTAACAATTGGTGTGTTTGATAATTGTCAACTGGGTGATGAGAGGAGCACAGCACATTTAGATGGCCATAGTCACCAAAGAGATCATGTCATAGGGAAGGTACGGATCCGGCTCTCCACACTTGAAGCCGGCCGGGTTTACACGCACACATACCCGCTACTTGTTCTCCAAGGATCGGGTGTAAAAAAGATGGGAGAGCTTCACCTTGCGGTAATAACTGATTTTAATTTTAGGAGTTACAAATAGCTTAGGTGTCCAACTGGTCCAGTGTCAATTAGCTTTTATTTCTTCCTTTGGTTTCTTCTTCTTTTGATTTTTTTTAAATAGTATATATTTTGGGGCTTTACAAACTTCAATGAATACCATGGTAATTTTAAGGTAGCTAATACAGGTAGTATAAACCAATATTTCCATTGCTGCTCTGATAATACATATTCAAGTTGACTCTCTGACCCTTAACCAAATTAACTACAGTAACTTACATGCAACTAAAATTCCTGCAGATACGTTTCACAGTAACATCGCTCTTCAATTCTCTCTATGTGTACACACGTCCTCTCCTGCCCAAAATGCACTACATCCAACCCCTATCCATGCAGCAACAAGATTATCTTCGGCATCAAGCTGTTACAATTGTAGCACAACGGCTCAGCCGTGCAGAACCACCTCTCCGAAGGGAAGTGGTTGACTACATGTTAGATGCACATGCACACCTATTCAGCATGCGAAGAAGCAAGGCCAATTTCTTCAGACTCATGTCTGTCCTGTCAGGCCCGCTTGCAGTCGGCCGGTGGCTCTCAGAAGTTTGCTCATGGAAGAATCCTGTGACAACTGTCCTAGTGCATGTATTACATATCATGCTTGTATGCTACCCTGAACTAATACTACCGACTATATTTCTCTACATGTTTTTGATAGGGTTATGGAATTATCGGTACAGACCACGGTACCCACCACATATGAACACACGGCTGTCACATGCTGATGGGGCTCACCCTGACGAGCTAGATGAAGAGTTTGATACATTTCCTACAAGTAGGGGGATGGAGCTGGTACGGATGCGGTATGATAGACTAAGGAGTGTGGCTGGCAGAGTACAGACTGTGGTGGGTGATGTGGCAACACAGGGAGAGAGAATCCAGTCCTTGCTAAGCTGGAGAGACCCGCGTGCAACAGCAGTGTTCTTGCTGTTTTGTATAATTGCAGCTATTACTTTATATATAACCCCCACTCAGGTTCTCGCTGTGTTGTTAGGATTTTATCTTATGAGGCACCCAAGGTTTAGGCGCAAGCTTCCGGCTGCGCCGGCGAATTTCTTTAGGCGGCTGCCAGCAAGGACAGATAGTTTACTTTGAGGTCTGTTCTGTGGGTGTTTTAGGGTTTTATGTTCCACAAGTTTAATACGTGCTTTGTCTATGTTTAATATTTTTATTGAACCCATGTGAAAGTTACTGATTTGTAAACACAAAATGTGGAATTTTGGAATGAAGTTGTTATGATTTTTCGAAGGTGCCAGATGGATGTTAGTGTACCAGAGTACTTGTAATGAACCAATATTGTATGTATCTAGTGATATGCTCATTTTTAATCAACTCAACTTGAACACATGCAAATTTCGCCTTTATGTAAAGTGTAATACAGATAGCCAAAAGCTACGAAAAAAATACTATTATTTCCACTGTCAAATATACTGCTAACAATATATGGAAAGGGAAATTTTCTAAAAAGAAACAAAAGAAGTATAAACAAGAGCTTCAAGGGAGACGAAGCAGCCGAGTAACAGCCAGGTCCAGTGTATCCACATTCTTCCGCACAAGTTTTCTTTTGTAAATTAAATTAAGTTTGAACAAGAAAAAAATAAGATACTTGAAAAATTAAATAGTAAACAGGAGTCTTACCTAGTCCAGTATTTAAAGATATAAACTCCCTCAATGACTTTCTTTTACTAGTATAAGACCACTGGTATAGATGGGTAATGCCAAAATGGTTGTTTTAAAGATTTAGTCCAACACAATTGAAATTGAACTAATTAAAGCTCAAATTTCCTTGATATTATACAACTAACAGGAAATCAAACGAAACAATGCTCATTTACCAGTAACACTAACCAGCCTAGATTTCCCAGAAAAAGGATACAATTGCATAGCCAAAGTCTCCAAACCTCTCATTTCTTCATTCAGTCTGAATTTGAATTTCAAAATAACACAGATTTTTAGCAGATTCAATCTAAGTTATTTTCAAGAGAGAGTTTCATAAATGCCCTCTTTAGAGTCTTGAAATAGAAAATTGCAATGAAACAAATCATATTTAAGCCCAAGTAGAGTGACAACTGACAACAGACTTTCAACTAGATAATTGTTTACACAAAAAAGAAGAAGAGAGCTTTAGAGTACCTCAAGCATGAATTGATGTACTTGTTTCCTTTTGAAGCTGCATCAAGCGCTGAAACATAAAGCAATGGGAACTCAAAAGCTTGTTCATTTATAGCAAGAATACTTTAGAGTCAAAACATATTGGTCTTAATTAAAGTACACATGATTAAAACTTGAGTGAGACTATGATAATATGCATATTATGGATTGACCCGAGCTATGGATCCATATTTTTATTATCAAAGTTCAATCAATCGATCCAAACGGTTAAACATGATTTACATTCGAAAATGTACTTCGTGAGCAAATTTTATATTTCTTAGAAATTTTTTTAATATTTTTAGATAGGTAGAAAATCATTACTTTCGGATGAAAGGGTCGCTAACCCACAATAGCTGCTAACCCTGGTTAGCAGCTATTCCTTGTTTTGGATGGATTAGTAATAGAGCAAGAACTCACAGGCTTAATATACTTCAATGAACTGACAGGCTTACCAGATTCTTGCAATCTGCCAATGACTTCATTGAAACATTCCATATTCTCTATTGAAGTTGAGGTGGCCTGAAAATGATTGAACAAAACCTCAAGGTTTGCAAATATTACCTCATAAGATTCATGAATTCTGAGCTTAAATAATTTCTTTCCTTGGTTTTATTTTACTAACTTGTTTTTCCACACTTTTGAGCTGAAGCTGAGTTCAGGTCATAATGACTGGGTTTATTCTACGGGACGAGGATCTGAATTCTATTCTATGATCATTACTTTCAACAAATTGGCCTATGCTCTTACAAAGAAACACATGGAGGAAAAATAAATTGAAACTGGATATATAAGAAAATTCGTAACACCTCAGAGAGATTCAATTGGAGGGAGGAGAACAGTGAGGTGAAAGATTGGGCGATCGCCACCGAGTCTCGCTCCACAGTCTCCAGCGCCTTCACGATCTCTCTCTGGTCTCCCATGGTGTACGCACTGCTCAAGGTGCTCGCCGGATCTTGCGATGCAGCGCCAGAGACTTCGACTGAATCGGCTTGAGGTGGGTCCCGTACTTCAGACTTTTCAGTAGTCCCCGGCGGGGGATCTCCGGAAATTCCCGCCTGGTCGGCCTGCATTTTTACAGGTTAGCACTTGGAAATATACAATTTTGTCAATGAGGTTCAGGACTAATAGGTAAAGAAAAGTGCAATTTAATACCCACCTTCCCTGAATTGTTTGGATCAGACTTCTACCGAATTGAATGGATTCGGTTTACTCATCCGTAATAATCCAAGGCTCTTGGGCCTCCAGTGAATTATGTCCACAAATTAACGAGCGTGCTATGGGCCTATGGCTTAGTCATATATGCCGACATTTTTATTTTATATCCAAAGTTAATTACAAATTAATAAATTTGCCCAGAAGCGCCAGTTTTTATTAAAAATGCAAACCGGCCATTAAATGGCCGGTCCCTGATTATATATAGAGAAATTTGGATATATATCCATCATAACTTCATCAATTAGATATTTACCCATCAAAACTTGAAAATTATTTATTTCCCCATTCAAACTCATTGATTTTATTAATATACCAATTACTTGATTTAACTAATTTAAAATGCTGATTAATATTAATAAAAAAGATAAAATGACAATATTGCCCTTCCCTTCAAACTACATGTGCGGTGATCAGGCAGGCCATCAATGCCCAGGTCTGGGCAACTCAAATCAGAGGCGATGGGCTGGAAATCAGGCCCCATTGATGAGGATGATGATGACCCCCTCATGGATTATGACATACCCGATGAATTGAAAAAAACAACATTTGACACGTGGACCATCTTACAATCACTTAGTCTGATCCTGATAATTGCCGCATTGGTGTGCAACTTAGTGATTCCACGGCTGACGCGGCAAACTGTTTGGAGTCTCCATCTGTGGAAATGAGATGTGCTAGTCTTGACTCTTATATGCGGCCGTCTCGTCTCCGGCTGGTTTGTTCGTGTGGCTGTGTTCCTCATTGAAGGGTAATATTGTCATTTGAAGGGGATGAGGGGATCACCGTGATATCTCTCCATCATGTCTATATTCCGACCCCAATTCATATGTAAACCTGTGCCTAAAAGCCTAAAAGTGTGAACATTTCATTTAAATATCAATAGAATGTGGTACTGCTATGCTTTGTTTATTGATTTGCAGAAAACGGGCAAAAAACAAGGAAGATTCTGCCTTTGACACATTTTCACACGGTCCGTGCACATTCTTGTGCGGACCGTGCACTAACCGCCCGAGCAGACAGAAAGTTCTCACGAAGAGGCTAAATTTCTGTAGCTTAAACGCACAGACACACGGTCCGTGCAGAATCTTGTGCGGACCGTGCACAGAAAATCCAGAAGTCCAGTCTGGCGATGGAAAGAAATGCCAACTGGGAAGGTCGAATAGGAAGGCTTTGAATGCGCGATTTGGAGGCATAAAAAGGAGGAGATTTCCAGACCTAGGGACGGCTGGCTCTTGGAAAGAAATCTTGGCTTGGAGAAGAAGTTTGGAGACGATTCTTCATCTCTTTCTTCGAGTTTTGTCATGAACTTTATTATTGTTATTTGTTTTATTTGCTTTTTAATCATGCTTGAGTAGACTTTTATGTTTCTAGGGTTATGATGTAGTCGAATGCTTAGTTTTATTTGCTAGTTACTTGGAATTTGTGTTGAATCTTGTGCTTGCTTGATTGTGTAGTATTTTATTGCTTAGTAGAAATTGTTTGAATTGAATAGTTAATCCGCTAGATGAAAGGCCTCATCTAAATGGAATATAAATAACCTTGATATTCACTCGACCAAACTAAGTATTTGAGATAGGTTTACGATCCGAGAGGTGAAACCAAGTAGTAGCCGAGAGGTGAACTTTTCCTCGTATCGAGAGATCGAGGATATCTTTAGTAAACCAACAAGTGACTTAGGATTATTAAACCAACAAGCGAAAGTTGAGGTTTGAGAACCCTAAGAGGGCAGAAATTGAATCCCGCACCGAGTAATTAAGCCAACATGCGAGAGTTGAGGTCTAGGTACTTTGGTTCGGTCAATAGAACCCTGCACAGGAAAATCAACACAGAAACCAGTAGCTGCTGTATTAACTCGAGGGCCACACGGACCGTGTACGAGAGTACACGGCCCGTGCATGAAAGTGCACGGACCGGGCACCTTGAGGCTGAGCTGAGATGAAATCAGAAACCCTAGGAACTCCTTTTTAATTAATTAAACCCAAATCAAACTTTACTTTATTGTCTTTAATTACTGTTATTTGAACTGTTAGGAAACGTAATACCTCAAATCAACCTTTGCAGACTTCTAGAATCTCTGTAGTCTAAGTAAAGTCCGGTAATTATCAAACCGTCCCTGTGATCGATACCCGACAATATACTACTCGATAGGACTGTGCACTTGCAGTCTGAACCGAAGGTGTATTTAAGGTTTAAAAGGTACAGTTTACTGTACTGAAACTTTGTGCATCACCTTTTGGTGCAACACACCGCACATGTAGTTTGAAAGGAAGGGCAATATTGTCATTTTATCTTTTTTATTAATATTAATCAGCATTTTAAATTGGTTGAATCAAGTAATGTGTATATTAATAAAATCAATGAGTTTGAATGGGAAAATAAATAATTTTCAAGTTTTGATGGGTAAATATCTAATTGATGAAGTTATGATGGGTATATATCCAAATTTCTCTTATATATATAGAGAGAGAGAGAGAGAATGGTTAATATCAAAACGTTTGTTCCTGGACTCAGGAACAAACGATTCAGTTCTCCAATTTCCAAAGTTCAAACAACAAATCCAAATCGTTAGATGTTCAATCTATATTAAAATGTGCTTGGAGACCAAAATTTTACATTTTTTTGGAATTTTTTTACTATTTATTAAGCTGGTTTGAAAACCGCTGTTTTTCAATGCTGCAGAAATTTAATAAAAATAGCGATTTTCAAACCAGTTTAATAAATAGTAAAAAAATTCCAAAAAATATAAAATTTGGTCTGCAAGCACATTTTAATATAGATTGAACATCTAACGATTTGGATTTGTTGTTTGAACTTTGGAAATTGGAGAACTGAATCGTTTGTTCCTGAATCCAGGAACAAATGTTTTGATATTAGCCATTCTGTGTGTGTGTGTGTATGGGCTATGGTGAGACGTGGAGTAAAACAAGTTTTTACTTCACGCAGTTGATACCTCGCATATTTAGTCTATTTTAGGCCTGTTTTAGTACCAGATTCGTGCACTAATTCACCAGAATCATGTGCATTTCATCGATATATCTTTAGAATTTGGTACTGCTGAGTGTTTGTTTGTTTTCTGCAGGTTTGGAGCAAAATACACGAAGAAATGGCGATTTGGGATGATCTGGTACGGCCTGCCCTTACCAGGCTTGGTACGGGTCGTACCAGACTTGGCCAGTTTCAGCTCATCACGCCTGGTACGGCCTGGCCGTACCACTTTGGTACGGGCCGTACCTAAAGGCGGCCTGACAGATTCAAATCTTGGCAGAGGCTATTTAAGGCGGGGAGCTCTCCAATTTCGATCATCTTTCATTCCAGAGACATTTGAGAGCACAGTAAGAGAGAGAAAGAGAGCTGAGGAGCTAGGAGCAAGAAGGAAGGAAGAGGAAAGAGGCGAAGCTCGACGGATCAAGCCTCTTCCACTCGATCCCTTCGATCCATGGCTTTCTTTACCTCTTTTATTGTATTTTTAGATCAGATCATGTGCTGTGAGTAGTTGTTTTAGTTTCTAGGGTTTTGAGATGGATTCTTGATTTGCTTTGACTTTCTTTGCCTCGTACTTTGTATGAACTCTTTTGATTGATTGATTGTGATTTCTTTGCTATCTCTTGCTTTGCTTGCTGTGATTGTGTATGATGAACCTCTAGGTCTAGATCAAACCTATCAAGGTCATGTGATCATCTCAATCTCTCAACCAAATCAATTGCTTAGGGTAGACTTGTTCGAATTGAAGCCGAGAGGTTGAATTCCCCTCTAATCGACAGATTAGAGAGTACCTTAGGTCTCTAATCAATCAGCTAGGGTAGATCTGTCCCAATACATGAAAATTGAGGTGTAGCAACCCTAAAAGGCAATCAATTGCATTCCAACCTAGATCTTGATCCAACACACGAGAGTTGAGGCTTAGGAACCTTAGGTATGGTCAATTGAACCTTTCTAAAGAGTTTAGCACAAGGTACCAGCAAGAAATGCATCAACTCGAACTGGTAAGCTCTGTTCTGGGAAGCCAGTACGGGTCTTACCAGGGTGGTGCGGCCTTGCCTTACCAAGGCTGGTACGGGCCGTACCACTAGGCCGTACCACTAGAGGCAGATCATAGATGAAGTCTGAAACCCTGGAAACGCCTTTTATCCATAATCAAAACACAGTTTACATTTCTTCTAGCACTTTAATACATTTGTTTGCATTCTTTGATTTGTTTGAATTGATTTTTTAGGAACTTAAATACCAAACCCAATCTTTCTCACTTCTAGTTTTTAATTGAGTTTAGTGGAGTCTAACCTAGTAATTGCCCGTCCCTGTGGATCGATACTCGTTTATATTACTCGATAGGGGTTGTACACTTGCAACCCTTACTCGTGAAGTGTAAGCGCGGTTTTAAAAGGTACGCCCTCAAGCGTACCGAAACTTGCGTTGCGCTTTCGTGCGAACAAGTTTTTGGCGCCGTTGCCGGGGACGGTAAACAATTGCCTAGTTAGATTTTACTTTACTTAGTTAATCTAGATTTTAACTTGTATCTTTCTTTCTTTCTCTTATTCAAAATCACTAAAAACTGGCTTTTGAACCCCCCCCTGCAGGCCAATTCAGGTTGAAATATCATCTGAGAAGCAAGGGCCCACTGTTCGACCAAACTCCTCCAGATCCGGCCGAGACTGCTCAGCCACCACCTGGTACGGCTCCCTCTGGTACGGCCCGTACCAACTCAGGTACGGCCAGGCCGCACCAACCTGGTCCGACCCGTACCAAGTCACCTGAACCCGAAGAGATGGCTGAGACAGAGGACGAAGCCCGAATCAGAATGGAGGCAGAGGCCAGGGAAAGAGAAAGAGAAAGGCGAGAAGAAGAAGGCCACCTGACGGACGACGATGCAGATGTTTTCATGCCTCGGACCCTGCGGGAGTTCAACGTGCCGAGAGCTGGAGACGTGCGAGGTGCGATCCGGCTGCCACACATTCCAGGACAGCAACCGAACTTCAATCCGGGGGTTGTCAACATGGTGCAGCAGAACACCTTCCACGGACTCGACCACGAGAACCCGCACGCTCACCTCCAGACCTTCCTCGAGTGCATCACGACCATCAAAAACCAACGGTGAGAATGCTGATTACACCAAGCTTGCTCTATTTCCTTTCACTCTCAGGGATAAGGCTAAGAAATGGTTAGGATCTTTGCCTAGGGACTCTGTTAGAACTTGGAGGGACTTGTCCAAATTGTTTTTGACCAGATTTTTCCCTCACAAGAGGACAGCCAAGGTAAGACATGACCTGACCAGCTTTAGGCAGATTTTTGATGAACCCCTGAACGAGGCTTGGGAAAGGTTTAGAGAATTGCAGTACTCCTGTCCACACCATGGTATACCCGACTGGCTTTTAATTCAAACGTTTTACGACGGCTTGAACGAGAGCACACGTGCTTACGTGGACGCTGTTGCGGGAGGCGCGCTGATGTCAAGGGAGCCTTTAGAGGCTATGAACTTGATCGACAGCATGGCGCAGAACCAGCAGTGGTCCGGCCGCGACACGTCACGCCAGCGAGGAGGCCAAGGAGGTAGCCAAGGAGGTGGCAAGTACGAGCTCGATCACATCACAACTCTCACCGCCAAGATGGATGCCATGCAGCGGGCGATGGACAAACTCAGTGTCAAGGCAGTCGAACAGCAACCTCAAGTTTGCGTCATGTGCGGAGACGAGAGGCATGCATACGAGCAATGCCCGTTGGTGCAGCAAGACGAGGAGAGTGAGCAGGTCAACTCTCTCAACAACGAGCCTTCCTTCTTCCCGAGACCTCCCTTCAGCCGGTCCTACTCCAAGGATCCGGTTGAGCAGCAGCACTGGAGGTCGAACCAGAACAACCCCGCGCCTTTCAACAACTCTTCGTTCAGACCGCCCTTCAACAACAACAACTTCCAGAGGCCGCAGTACAACAACAATTGGAACAATCGGGCGAACAACACTGGGAACTACCCCCCTCCAAACAACAACGACTGGAGAAACCAGGCTTCGAGCAGCAGCAACAGCAACAACAATGGCAACAGGAACTTCTATCAGAACGCTTCCTTTCCCAATCAAGGCAACCAAGCAGCTCCATCTAACCCCTCAAAGCCAAATGCGCCTACCGAAGTGAACAACTTCACTCACGAGCAGGGCAAGATGAATCAGATGATGTGGGAGCAGATGCAGAGCATGACCACTCAAATGGTTGCCCAAAGCAAGTTGCTGGAGCAGCTGAGCCAGATGGTCACCTCAAGCCACTCTCAACCTGGGAAGCTTCCATCTCAACCAGAACCCAATCCAAGGGGAGAGGCTAAGGCGATCACTCTGAGAAGTGGGACCCAGTACGATGAGCCACCAATGCCAAGTGAGACCACGGCTGATCCGATCCTTGACGCGACACCTGACGCGATCCTAACCCCTGTGTCAATTCCATCGAAGGAGGTTAATCCAGAACGAGCTGAGGTCATCCAACCTCAAGCGAGTGCAGACTGCACCAGCTCGGCAAGACCTGTACAACCTCCATCCGAAGCGTCAGGAAGCCAGAGAAAGAAAGGTGCCGAGAAACCACCTCCATACCGGCCACCTGTTCCATTCCCCCAGAGATTAGCTGAGACGAGACTGAACGAGCAATTCGCTAACTTCGCAAATGTCATCAAGCAGCTGCACATCACCATCCCTTTCACCGACGCTTTGACCCAAATGCCCACCTATGCCAAGTTTCTGAAGGACATCCTTTCCAACAAGAGAAGCTTAGAGGGGCATGCGACAGTCAAGCTAACAGAGCAGTGCAGTGCAATTTTGAAGAGCGAGCTACCCCCCAAATTGGACGATCCTGGAAAGTTTTCCATTCCATGCACCATTGGGAAGGCCACAATCAAGAAAGCCCTGTGTGATCTAGGAGCGAGCGTGAGTCTCATGCCACGCACCATCTATGATCGCATAGGAGTGGGGGAGCTCAAGCCCACAAGGATGACGCTGCAGTTGGCGGATTCTTCAGTCCGACTTCCACTTGGTGTGGTGGAGGATTTGCCAGTTCAAGTCGGGAAGTTCTTCGTGCCCGTCGATTTCGTCGTCATGGAGATGGAGGAAGATAAGGAAGTCCCAATCATCCTGGGGCGACCTTTTCTGAGCACAGCTGGCGCGCTAATTGACGTGAAGCAAGGCACCCTGACTTTGAATTTTGGAGGGGAGAAGGTGAAGTTCCAAATCGATCGCGCCATGAAATATCCGTCACGTTCTGAGACATGCTTCCGGGTTGACGGGATAGAAGAGTGCTTGGCTGATCTAGCCGAGGACTACTTTCTTGAACAAGTCAACAACTCGCTGCGCCAAGACGCTGAATTCCTCTCCCAATTGCCAAGCGAGGCGAGCGAGTCAATCTGTGCAGCAGATGCGATTCCTGAGGATCTGGAGGATCTCCGTACATCACACCCTGAGACGAGGAGCAGAGCGGAGCTTGCCAAGGCCGACATCTCGACGACACACGAGTCAGATCACCCAGATGCGACTCGTGTCAATGTTCAGCCTGAGCGTCCGACTCCCGAACTCAAACCTCTTCCAACCAATCTCCGATACGAGTTCCTCGATCCAGAAAAATCATGTCCTGTGATCGTAAATGCGAGTCTAAACCCTGATCAAACCGCCAAACTTCTGGAGAAGCTGAGATTTCACAAGGGTGCGATCGGGTACTCGATCAAGGACTTGAAAGGGATCAACCCAGCCATCTGCTCACACCGGATTCTTCTCGAGGATGATCACAAGCCGTCTGTGGAGCACCAGCGACGACTCAACCCCAACCTGAAAGAGGTGGTGAAAAAGGAAATTCTCAAACTCCTGGATGCAGGCATCATCTATCCCATCTCTGACAGCAAGTGGGTGAGTCCAGTTCACGTGGTGCCCAAGAAGGGAGGCACGACAGTGGTGAGAAATGACAAGAACGAGCTGGTCCAGACTCGTGTGGTATCTGGGTACCGCATGTGTATTGACTACAGAAAGCTCAACGCTGCCACACGCAAGGATCATTTCCCATTGCCGTTTGTCGACCAACTCCTTGAAAGACTGGCGAATCATTCTCATTTCTGCTACCTCGACGGGTATTCAGGATTCTTTCAGATCCCCATTCACCCGAACGACCAAGACAAGACCACTTTCACATGCCCCTACGGTACATTCGCATACCGTAGGATGCCATTCGGTCTGTGCAATGCACCTGCCATCTTCCAAAGAGCCATGATGGCTATCTTCTCGGATTTCATCGAGAAAGAGGTTGAGGTCTTCATGGACGACTTCTCTGTCTATGGAGCCAGCTTTGACTCATGTCTAGCCAACCTCTGCAAAATCCTGGAGAAGTGTGAAGAGGTCAACCTGATCCTGAACTGGGAGAAGTGTCACTTCATGGTCCAAGAGGGAGTTGTCCTTGGTCATGTGGTGACCTCCAAAGGAATCGAGGTTGACAAAGCCAAGGTGGAGGTGATTGAGAAGCTGGAGATCCCAACAAATGTCAAAGCTGTGCGAAGCTTGCTGGGACACGCTGGCTTCTACCGCCGTTTCATCAAGGACTTCTCAAAAATCGCGAAACCGTTGACCAACCTGCTCATTAAGGATTCTGATTTCATCTTCTCGCAGGAGTGTGTCGACTCGTTTTGTCGATTGAAAGAAGCCCTTGTCTCAGCACCCATCCTGCAGCCTCCAGACTGGACCTTGCCATTTGAATTGATGTGCGACGCGAGTGATTACGCAGTGGGAGCCGTTCTAGGGCAGCGGAAGGAGAACAAGCCATGTGCTATCTACTACGCTAGCAAGGTGCTAGACCCTGCCCAAATGAACTACACAACAACCGAAAAGGAGCTTTTGGCTGTTGTGTTTGCTCTCGATAAGTTTAGATCCTATCTGGTTGGTTCCAAGATAGTGATCTATACTGACCACGCCGCACTCAAGTATCTGGTGAGCAAGCAGGATGCCAAGCCTCGCCTGATTAGGTGGATCCTCCTCCTGCAAGAGTTTGATATTGAAATCAGGGACAAGAAAGGAGTAGAAAACACCGTGGCTGACCATCTGTCCCGGCTTCGCTGGGAAGATGAGGGCTCTAGTAGCCTGCCAATCGATGACTCATTCCCTGATGACCAATTCCATTCGATTTCTGCCATGGAGGAGATCAACTCGGTCGGTACACCGATGCACGCGACTCATGCTGTGCAAGATCGGACATCCCATGCAACTGACCGAGTGAACACCAAGTCAGTGCCCTGGTATGCAGACATTGCGAACTTTCTCGCTTCAGGAGTGCTTCCTCCTACCATGTCATACCAGCAGAAGAAGAAGCTTCGATCGGACGCCAAGTTCTATTTCTGGGACGACCCCTACCTCTTCAAGACTGGCGTTGATGGCATTTACAGACGATGTGTGCCATACGACGAGACGCGCTCCATTCTCGAGCACTGCCACTCCTCAGCCTACGGAGGACACGCTTCATCTTCCAAGACTGCTTCAAAGGTCCTGCAATCCGGCTTCTTCTGGCCTTCACTCTTCAGAGATGCTAGGACCTTCGTCGCAGCTTGTGACAAGTGTCAGCGCACCGGGAACATCTCCAAGAGGAATGACATGCCTCTCCACTCTATTCTAGAGGTAGACATCTTTGATGTCTGGGGCATTGACTTCATGGGACCGTTTCCACCCTCTTGTGGGAACGAGTACATCCTGGTGGCAGTTGACTACGTCTCCAAGTGGGTGGAGGCAGTAGCTTGCAAGAATGCGGACTCCAATGCAGTGAAAAGACTGTTCACTGACATCATCTTCCCTCGCTTTGGAGTTCCGAGAGCCGTCATCAGTGATGGTGGCAAGCACTTAATCAACCGCCAGTTTGACAATCTCCTGAGTCGCCATGGAGTTACTCACAAGGTGACCACATCCTACCATCCTCAAGCCAACGGTCAAGCCGAGATTTCCAACAGAGAGATCAAGTCTATCATGGAGAAAACCGTGGCTAGAACGAGAAAGGATTGGTCGCTCAAGCTGAGTGACGCACTGTGGGCCTACCGTACAGCCTTCAAAACTCCGATTGGGATGAGCCCTTTGAAATTGGTGTACGGAAAGTCCTGCCACTTGCCCGTGGAGATTGAGCACAAGGCATACTGGGCCACACGGGCCATCAACATGGACTTGCTCTCAGCTGGAGAGAAACGCATCCTTGACTTGCATGAGTTAGAGGAGATGCGTCTCAATGCCTACGAGAATGCGAGAATTTACAAGGAAAGGACCAAACAGGTTCACGACAAGCGCATCATGCCTCGTGAGTTCCATGAGGGAGACCTGGTCCTCTTGTTCAATTCTCGACTTAGGCTCTTTCCAGGGAAGCTGAAGTCCAGGTGGTCCGGTCCATTCCGGGTAAGGGCGGTGTTTCCATTTGGCGCAGTGGAGTTGGAAAACAAAGAGGGGCACACTTTCAAAGTCAATGGTCAGCGTCTCAAGCATTACATTGCTGATCATCCCCGAGAAATGCGAGTGAACTTGGATCTCTCCGATCCATCTCCAACCGAAGCCTGACAAGAGAAGGTCGAGCTCGTGACCTAAAACGAGCGCTCCTTGGGAGGCAGCCCAAGCCATTTTTACCTGTTTTGCATTTTAGGAACAGATGGACATGCATTCATTCTACTGCATTGCATCACGAGCGGCTTGAGACGTTCAGAGAGAGAGAAACCACACAAATTTGACTTGGTACGGCTAGGCCATACCACATTGGTACGACCAGGCCGTACCTAGGTCGGGGACACGAAGGGTCGGTACGGTCCGTACCACTTGGTACGGCCAGGTCGTACCTAGGTTGGTGACTCTAGGGGTCGGTACGGCCCGTACCACTTGGTACGGCCAGGCCGTACCTAGGTCGGACGCAAACGGGTTCTTTACCTGCCGTTTCTTTTTCCATTTAACCCACCCCTTCCCCGCACCCCCCGCACCCCGCACCCCTTCCCCGCACCCTTTCCCCTTCCCTTACCCCGTACCCGTCTCCCTCTCTACTTTCTCTCCCTCTCCCTCTCCTCTCCATCTTCTCTCCCTCTCCACTCTCTTTTCTCTTCCTCTCTTTTCCCTCTACTTTCTTCTGCCCTAACCCGAGCCCAATGACCCCAACCACGCACCGGCCGGAGCACCTGCGCACCACCAGCCCAAGGACTCTTGAACCGCCGGATCTTCTCTTCACCCTGGTCGGCCACCGTTCTTCTCTGCGTCCGACCAGGCCGTACCAACCAGCCCGGCCAACCCGTACCTCTCCAGCCCAGGTCCGACCAGGCCGTACCACCCGATGGCTGGGGACTCTTCTGCTGCTGCCCCCTCGTCTTCCCATCCCTCCCGCCGGAGTTCATCTCAGAGTGGCTCCAGTGCATCTCGCCACTCCAGCCAGCGTGGTTCCTCTCAGGACGCCGTCCGGCCCCTCTACTATGAGGGTGAGACCACATCGAGTCGGTCTCCGTCTGGTTACCGGAGCCCACAGGGGAGCCCCTCCTACCACCCCTCTCGTGACCCGGACCAGGGCTCTGACGAGGCCTCTGACCACGCCTCTGCCCAGGTCTCCGAGCATGCCTCCCTCCATGGCTCCGACCACGGTTCCGACCCCGCTTCTGACTCCTTCGGCACCGATGAGGCCCTCTCTGATGCCACCCAGCGTGCCGCCGCATACACCGAGGAGTACTTCTTCATGCCGACCCGTCGGCAGTTCAAGTACTTCGACACCCTGCGGACGAAGAAGATCATCAACACGAGGATTGTTGATTTCTCCGCTCTCCGGACGCTGGGCCTTGAGGCTGAGTTCCTCCGCCTCACTACCCGGATCGGGATCACGCCTGCCTTCTGGATGATCGCCCAGAGGGGGTACAGGACGCTCACCATCGAGTTTCTCTCTTCCCTGGAGCTCAGGTTCACGCGGCGGCATCACCCGTACATCACGTTCCGCCTGCGCCAGGAGACCTACCGCGTTCTACTCTCTGACATGAGGGAGTGGTTTGGCTTTGCGCCGAACCCGACTACTGACACCCTCTCTTTCTCTGAGGGCTTGGAGCGCGACAGTTTTTGGGAGTTGATCTCTGGCAGCCCAGCCGGGTCGGCTTTCAACAAAGACTTCAAGCAGCTCAATGTCCCTCACCCTGTCATCCGATGTCTGCTGCGTATCCTCGGTTGCACCATCTTTGCACGTGGCGAGACGTTCGCCCGTGCCAATGTTGAGGATATGCAGCTGGTGGATCATATGCTGCGCCCCGACAGCACTCTCGAGCGGCCCGACCTGATGCTCGCCATGATCCACCACTGGCTCGACATCCAGCGGCAGCCCAAGGTCGGTGGCGTTATCTCCATTTCCGCCTATGTCACTCTGATCGCCGAGCGCTTACACCTCCAGATCTTTGGCGACGACGAGTGCACGAGCGCCCGCCATCTCTCTCTCTCTCAGTTCAGCGCCTACAAGTTCATCGAGTCGGCTGCGGGACGCGCTGGGCGAGGTGCTTGGGCATGGCGCATGCCTGACATGCGGACCAGCTATGTCTTGCCTTTCCCGGTCACTCTCTCCTTCGATGACCGGAGCACTTGGTTTTTCCGCCGTCCGCCCCGCGTGCAGCCTGCCCCTGAGGCCCCACCTTCTCCACCACTACCACCACAGGGCGATGAGGAGATGATTGATGCCACCACCTCTCCAGTCCAGGCTCAGGATGAGCCGACGCATCCTCTTTCTCCTCCTCTGGTGCACCCATTCCCCGGCCAGGTACCCCCCTTCTCCGAGCAGGTACATGTTTCACCCTATGATGCAGGTACCTCGTCATATGGAGCTGGCCCTCACCCGTACCAGACTGGCTCACCCACCTCTTTCTCCTCCTACGATGGACCCGTGTATCCCCCTCCCGTCGCTGAGCCCACCATCCGGGATGTCTACCAGCTGATGTACGACATGCGTCAGGAGCAGGGTGTTGCCCTCTATGAGCAGGGTGTTGCACTCTATGAGCAGGGCGCCGCACTTCATGATCTCCAGGAGCGGGTGGCTGGCATAGAGGACGAGTTGCGCGACTGGCGCTGGTACGACCGCGCCGAGGACTGATCAGGTTCGCTCTCTTTTCCCCGAGCTTCTTTTATCTCTTTTATCTCATAGTCTTGAAGCATTGAGGACAATGCTCAGGCTAAGCTTGGGGGGATGACATTAGCATGTAGGTCATGTTTACTTTACCGTTATTTTTCTTGCATTTTTTCGTATTTTCGTGCATTGTTAGGTGAAAATTTGCGTGAACTGCTAGAATTGAGAATAACTTTGAAACAATTTGGTTTGTGATTAGGATAGACCTGAATGACCTGGAACTAACCCATTATTGGTTAATGAACTGCTTAGGTTGAGATGTTTTTAATAATTGAAAAGATGAAACAAACTTAGAATTGAATCGAACGAGATTATTCGAAAAAACTGAACTGTGCCTTTAGGAATTGGGATTTTCAAATTAAGAAAGTTTGGAATATCCATTGGTATGAGTGAATACCAATGGATGTGTGTATTCATGGTACGAGCAAACCATAGAGAATAAAAAACAAAGAAAGAAAAAAAAATGAAAAAGAGGAGCAATAAGCGAGTACTGGCAATAAGTCTGACTCAAAATGAGAATCAGGCGCCTTTGAGCTCGCCTCCCAACCTAGGAAAAATTAGAAATAAAGAGAGAATTTTGCTCGTACCAACACACTTCGTTCGCAGCTTTCTTACCCTTAAGCTTGATTCAAGCTTGGGGGAGGGAAAATGAAAAGAAAAATCACCTTGAATAAAAGCACTGACTCGGAAAAAGAATGAAATTGTTTCGATCAAACCTAAGTAATTAGTCTTTACATTGTTAGAAGCATCTCAAAATAAGAAGTTCAATTGACCAATAGGTGGAGTGAATCAAAGTTTATAAAGGGATGTTTGAATCACAATCGAATCGATTCTAGGAATTCTTGACTATAGCAGACTCATGTAGGTTTTCACATTTAGACTTGTATCCGCATTTAGATTTAGTTGTCCAGCACTTTTACCCGAGTTTGAAACTTTTTGCTTGAGGACAAGCAAAGGTTCAGCTTGGGGGAATTTGATACCTCGCATATTTAGTCTATTTTAGGCCTGTTTTAGTACCAGATTCGTGCACTAATTCACCAGAATCATGTGCATTTCATCGATATATCTTTAGAATTTGGTACTGCTGAGTGTTTGTTTGTTTTCTGCAGGTTTGGAGCAAAATACACGAAGAAATGGCGATTTGGGATGATCTGGTACGGCCTGCCCTTACCAGGCTTGGTACGGGTCGTACCAGACTTGGCCAGTTTCAGCTCATCACGCCTGGTACGGCCTGGCCGTACCACTTTGGTACGGGCCGTACCTAAAGGCGGCCTGACAGATTCAAATCTTGGCAGAGGCTATTTAAGGCGGGGAGCTCTCCAATTTCGATCATCTTTCATTCCAGAGACATTTGAGAGCACAGTAAGAGAGAGAAAGAGAGCTGAGGAGCTAGGAGCAAGAAGGAAGGAAGAGGAAAGAGGCGAAGCTCGACGGATCAAGCCTCTTCCACTCGATCCCTTCGATCCATGGCTTTCTTTACCTCTTTTATTGTATTTTTAGATCAGATCATGTGCTGTGAGTAGTTGTTTTAGTTTCTAGGGTTTTGAGATGGATTCTTGATTTGCTTTGACTTTCTTTGCCTCGTACTTTGTATGAACTCTTTTGATTGATTGATTGTGATTTCTTTGCTATCTCTTGCTTTGCTTGCTGTGATTGTGTATGATGAACCTCTAGGTCTAGATCAAACCTATCAAGGTCATGTGATCATCTCAATCTCTCAACCAAATCAATTGCTTAGGGTAGACTTGTTCGAATTGAAGCCGAGAGGTTGAATTCCCCTCTAATCGACAGATTAGAGAGTACCTTAGGTCTCTAATCAATCAGCTAGGGTAGATCTGTCCCAATACATGAAAATTGAGGTGTAGCAACCCTAAAAGGCAATTAATTGCATTCCAACCTAGATCTTGATCCAACACACGAGAGTTGAGGCTTAGGAACCTTAGGTATGGTCAATTGAACCTTTCTAAAGAGTTTAGCACAAGGTACCAGCAAGAAATGCATCAACTCGAACTGGTAAGCTCTGTTCTGGGAAGCCAGTACGGGTCTTACCAGGGTGGTGCGGCCTTGCCTTACCAAGGCTGGTACGGCCTAGCCTTACCAACTTGGTACGGCCTAGCCGTACCAACTTGGTACGGGCCGTACCACTAGGCCGTACCACTAGAGGCAGATCATAGATGAAGTCTGAAACCCTGGAAACGCCTTTTATCCATAATCAAAACACAGTTTACATTTCTTCTAGCACTTTAATACATTTGTTTGCATTCTTTGATTTGTTTGAATTGATTTTTTAGGAACTTAAATACCAAACCCAATCTTTCTCACTTCTAGTTTTTAATTGAGTTTAGTGGAGTCTAACCTAGTAATTGCCCGTCCCTGTGGATCGATACTCGTTTATATTACTCGATAGGGGTTGTACACTTGCAACCCTTACTCGTGAAGTGTAAGCGCGGTTTTTAAAAGGTACGCCCTCAAGCGTACCGAAACTTGCGTTGCGCTTTCGTGCGAACAGCAGTATTTTCATTTTGAAAATCCAAACAACCAATCCGAACGCTCAACATGATCTCCATATTGAAATGTGCTTGGAGACCAAAATTTACATTTTTTAAATTTTTTTACTTTTTATTAAGCCACTTTGAAAATCGCTGATCCGGGTGAATAGTAGCAAAAAAGTAAAAATTATGGACCAATGGATCAGCGATTTTCAAAGTGGCTTAATAAATAGTAAATTTTTTTTCATAAAATATAAAATTTGGTCTCCAAGCACATTTCAATATGAAGATCATGTTGAACGGTTCGGGTCGGTTGTTTGGACTTTCAAAATGAAAATAATGAGGCATGGAGTAAAAACTTGTTTTACTCCATGTCTCACCATATCCCATCCTTATATATATAGGAAACTGCTAATATGCTACGTGTAGCATAGAGGGCCTCCGTGCTATGGCTCAATATTTGAGTTTTCAAAATCCTAACGGTCAATCCGAATTGTTCAACATGATCTCCATATGAATATGTACTGCAAACCAAATTTTACATTTTTTAGAATTATTTTAATATTTTTTTAGATAGGTAGAAAATCACTTGATTTTGTACCATTCAGATCAAGTGATTTTCTACCTATCTAAAAACATAGTAAAAAAATTTAAAATTGTAAAATTTGGTTTACAAGTACATATTCATATGGAGATCATGTTGAACGGTTCGGATCGACCGTTAGGATTTTGAAAACTCAAATATTGAGCCGTAGCACGGAGGCCCTCTATGTTACGCGTAGCACCGTAGCCAACTCATATATATAGTATGGCTAACGCGCTTCCTCTAGTATATCAACAATATGCTTTCGGCCTTCAAAATCTATTGAATTGGCTTCAAACGAAAAATCCAAACCGTTCAAACCAATGTCCTTAACGAGAGCTTTGTTTCCATATAAAAAAATTTAATTTTCGAATTTATTTACCATCAAGTCAAGTGGTCAAAATATGAAGGATTTTGTGCACATTTTAATGCACTATTTTGCTCATTTTTTTGACTAGATAGTAAATAAATTCGAAAATTAATTATTTTTTTTATATGGAAACGAAACTCTCGTTAAGGACATTAGTTTGAACAGTTTGGTTTTGTCGTTTGAAGCCGAATCGATGGGTTTTGGAGGCCAGAAGCATGTTGTTGATATACTAGAGGAAGCGCGTTAGCCGTACTATATATATATATATATATAGAGTCCGACTAGGCTACTCCATGGAGTAAAACGACTTGGTACTCCACGCCATATCTTCATTTTCAAAGTTCAAATAGTCGATTCGAACCTTCCAACATGTTCTCCATATTGAAATGTGCTTGGAGACCAAATTTTACATTTTTTGGAATTTTTTTACTATTTATTAAGCCACTTTGAAAATCTGAAAATCCTTATGAACAGTAAAAAACAGTAAAAATTTATGGACCGCCGGATCAGTGATTTTCAAAGTGGCTTAATAAATAGTAAAAAATTCCAAAAAATGTAAAATTTGGTCTCCAAGCACATATCAATATGGAGAACAACTTGAGCGGTTCGGATCGGTCGTTTGGATTTTCAAAATGGAAATAATGAGGCGTGGAGCACCAAGTCGTTTTACTCCATGGAGTAGCTAAGCCCAGCACTATATATATATATATATAATTTGGTTACAGTGCTATGCATAGCATAGAGTGCCTTCATGCTACGGCTCAATATTTGAGTTTTTAAAATCCTAACGGTCGATCCGAACCGTTCAAGATGATCTCTATATGAATATGTACTTGCAAACCAAATTTTACATTTTTAGAATTTTTTTACTTTTTTTTAGATAGGTAGAAAATCACTTGATTTGAAAATTCTGTACCATTCAGATCAAGTGATTTTCTACCTATCTAAAAACATAGTAAACAAATTCTAAAAAATTGTAAAATTTGGTTTGCAAGTACATATTCATATGGAGATCATGTTGAACAGTTCGAATCGACCGTTAGAATTTTGAAAACTTAAATATTGAGCCGTAGCACGGAGGCCCTATGCTACGTGTAGCACCGTAGCCACTTCCTATATATATATATATATATATATATATATATATTTAGAGACAAATAGCTAAAATGCTAAATATAACACTAAAAAAATGATTTTTTTTAAATATTTGTCAAATTACTTTTTTATAGCATATTTGTACTAAAATACGCTAAATTACTTGAAATTATGTTAATTTATGCTGATTTACACTAAATTACTTGAAATTATGTTTATTTTTTTAAGAGACAAATAGCTAAAATGCTGAAATATAACACGAAAAAATCAATTTTTTTAAAATATTTATTAGATTACTTTTCTGATTAGCATATTTATACTAAAATACGCTAAATTACTTCAAATTATGTTAATTTATGCTAAATTACACTAAATTATGCTAAATTACAATAATTATGTAGAATTATGCTAAAATACGGTATAATACGCTAAATTACGTATGAAATCAGACACTCGAGCGTGCATATTTTCACAAGCTTTCCGAAAAGTGGTTATTTGCAAAAATCGGACACTCGAGCGCCGTTTTATGGTCGTTTGAAGTTTCATCGTCGTTTTTCGTCTTCTCAGAGAAGATATCATCCCTATTCATACGTAATTTAGCGTAATTTAGCGTATTCTAGCATAATTCTACATAATTATTGTAATTTAGCTTAATTTAGTGTAATTCAGCATAAATTAACATAATTTCAAGTAATTTAGCATATATTAGTATAAATATGCTAATTATATATCAAAAAAGTAATCTAACAAATATATAAAAAAACTCGATTTTTAGTGTTATATTTCAGTATTTTAGCTATTTGTCTCTTAAAAAAATTAAAAAAATTAACATAATTTCAAGTAATTTAGTGTAAATCAGTATAAATTAACATAATTTCAAACAATTTAGCGTATTTTAGTATAAATATGCTATCAAAAAAGTAATTTGACAAATATTAATTCTTTTTTGATTTTTTAGTGTTATATTTCAGTATTTTAGCTATTTGTCTCTAAAAAAAATTAAATCAGAGACCGGCCATTTAATGACCGTTTTAGGCATTTTTAATAAAAACCAGCCGGTCTGGATATTTTTATTAATTTGTAATTAACTTTGGATATAAATAAAAGGGGGAATTTCATGTATATCCCTCAAAAGTTTCAATATTACATATTTATCCCTCCAAAATCAATAATTACATTTTATCCATGAAAATTGTACAAACTCACATATTTGTCCAATCTAACTCTATAACATATAAAATATCTCTAAAAATAATTAAATAATATCTTTTATAACATTGAAATTTATTTTACAAAATAAATTAAGAATATGTTGGCAATTATGCCCTTCGTTTATGTCACTTTAGTGTGTTTGAGTTCTCTTCTCGTTAAGACGCCGAACCTCCTGCTTCTCTCTCCAAACATTCCAAATCACATATTTTTTCCTGCCTTCATCTCCCCTCTCACATATTTCTGCCACCCCTCGCTGCTTTAATTTTTCCATCTTCGTTTGGAGAGAGGCGGGAGTTTTGGCGTCTTAGAGAGAAGAAAACTCAGGTGGACTAAAAAGACAAAAACAAATGACATAATGATCAATATATTATTAATTAATATTGTAAAAATTAATTTTAAAGTTTTAAAAATATTATTTAATTATTTTTGGAGGTATTTAATATGTTATAGAGTTAATTTGACAAATATGTGAGTTTTTACAATTTTTAAGGATAAATATGTAACTATTGATTTTAGAGGGATAAATATGTAATATTGAAACTTTTTAGGGATATACATCAAAATTCCCCCAAATAAAAATGTCGGCATATATGTTCATTTCCTTGAAACGACCACCCATAGAATCTACGAATTCCAATCTCCTAAGGTACCTTAAATTTTGAATTTTGATCTGCGCAGTTCGATCTGTTTTGGCACGAATATTAAAGCGACTACGTGCATTTGCACCTCGGTCAGGATTGGTCCGCATACTGATTGGGTGGCTAGGATCCAAAAACAAAATTTGAAATACCAGAGGGATCTGGACTCACTAGAAACTACAATAAACGTTTATCACGAGAGTCGTTCCCTTAACTGGAGAGCCCGGTATAGGAACATAAGAACTCCCAATGAACAGTGGTATGGTGTATATGAACCGCGTTTAGTCAACATTTATATGCATTGAGTTCTTGCTGTTGACTAGTAGTTCTAGTAGTTCGGTTTGTCTTTTACTTTGCCTTCATGCCTACTCTTCTTCTTCTACCCCTCTCACTCGTTTGAAGTTTCTCATTTGTTGGGTTTCAAATTTATCTTCTCTTCTTCGTTTTATCATTGCTGAACTCAGTTTAATTCTTTGCTTTGGGGATGAAGTCGGTGTTTTCCTTGTTCCCAGTCGTTTTCCCCTTCCAACAATTTTCCTTGTTCCCAGTCGTTTAAATATATTTTCGCTTTGGTTCCGAACTTCAAATTATCCGGGGCCTGTTTCTTGAACCGTTGGAGTTGTATTTTATTTTTATTTTTTTAATTTTGTTCCGTCATATTACAGATTTTGTTTATAACTCCTAATTCCCCCCAAATGAATTTAAGTAAAAGCTCCAATCATTTCATGCGCCAAATTGGTCACAATCAAACTCCATTTCCATCCCGGAACGGTTTAAGAAGTCAATACGATGTTAATTTCCTTTCCTGCTGAAGAGCTAGTGTGATTTTAGTTTCACCTGTAATCAGTTCATCTTAGTCCTGTAAATACCCATGAATGCAACCTCCATAGGATTCATGCCAAATCAATAATGTCACTAGCATGTTGTGTGCCAATACTGGAGTGTGTGTATTGTCTAGCGTGTGTCAGGTGGGCATGGAAACGTTGCCTCCATTCAGGCAGCCATGACAGCGAGACCTGGGGCCTAGCAACAGCTGACGAGTTCAGGCCGGTCCCGCATTTCTGCCGCCTCATACTTTCAATTTATGAGGATGATTTAAACCACCCCCAGGTGAGCCTTCTGACCTAATGATCTAGGTCTCTTGTTCTGGTACCACACTGGTATAGGTGCCTACATACTGGTACAGTTTTACAGTCATAATACTGACACTAAATGGTATCGTACCTTGTAAAATGACCTGACTGTACCAATTAAACAGTCTATGCATTCTGGCACTTGACAAAAGCTGTATGAGAAAGCTGCAACCCTTTCTAGTTTTCTCCTTAATTTTTTCTTTAAAACCTAATACCGCTTCTATTTTCATAAAGTGGGCTCCACCAGGTGGGTACGGCATAAACCCGCAGTGGGTCCACCACAGGCGATCGTATGAGCACGACCAAGGCGATGCACCGACATACCTTGTGTACATAGACCATGAAAACCATGATGTGGCTCTTGCCATTAGAGGCATGAACATGGTAAATGAGAGCGATTACGGAGTTTTACTCGACAACCGATTAGGAGAAAGACAATTCGATGGTGGTTATGTGCATAATGGTTTGTTAAAAGTTGCCGAACGGGTGTTTGAATCAGAGTGTGAAACCTTGAAGGACATTTTGGAGAGGCATAGTAACTATAGTTTGACTTTTGCGGGGCACTCGCTCGGATCCGGCGTGGCAGCCTTGCTTGCAATGGTGGCTGTGCAGAACAGAGCTAGACTGGGAAATTTGGAACGACAGAAGATAAGGTGCTTTTCTATTGCACCGGCTCGTTGTGTGTCTCTCAATCTGGCAGTGAGGTATGCTGATGTCATCAACTCGGTGGTTCTACAGGTACTTTTTTATTTTTATAATGTGTTAGTGTCATTTTCGCTTCTACTGTAATTAAATTTATATATTTAAACAGGATGATTTTTTGCCCCGCACTGCCACTCCTTTGGAGGACATATTCAAATCCCTTTTCTGGTAATAATTTTTCTTGAAAAATAATTAATTGGTCCTATTCTTTCAACAATAATTGAAGATGCAAAAAGGGTATAACAAATCACAAGGAGAAATGCTAAGAAGTAAAAACTTTACAGACTGATATGGAACTATTGGGGTATATTTGTACCCAAAAAGATGTATTTTTTGTGAACAAATGCTTTGTAAAGAAATGTATACTGACTGCAGTTTAGCAATGCCTCAATGTCAGTACCAAACTAGTCCAGTTCAGTAATTCGGTTTGAAATTTGGTATGATATCTGATATGCTAAGAATATCATTATTTTGTACAGTTTGCCGTGCCTATTATGTGTAAGATGCATGATCGACACTTGCATACCTGCAAATGCCATGCTTAGAGATCCAAGAAGGCTTTATGCGCCAGGCCGATTGTATCACATTGTAGAGAGAAGGCCCTTCAGGTATTTCTTGCAACTAGGGTTTCATGAAATAGTCTTAGTCCTTTTTCTGCAAAAAATTTAACTGAGAATTTAAATGGTGTACTGCCTTTTATTTTGCTTAGTTGTACCAGAATGTTAAATTGTATTGCAGATGCGGCAGATTCCCCCCAGTGGTCAAAACAGCTGTGCCAGTAGATGGGAGGTTTGAACGAATTGTTTTGTCATGCAATGCCACATCGGACCATGCTATTATTTGGATTGAGAGAGAAGCGAAAAGAGCCTTAGATGTAAGTGCACAAGGATCCATTTCTCTATCTTATTTGTTTATATATTTTGAAATTGCAAGTCCTATTGTACCTGTTAGGCTGGGAGGATTAAGTCTCCTTACAGATCCTTAAGCTAATCCAGCCAAACACAAGTTCCTTAGACAGGATTAAAGTTCCTCCTCAACTTCAATTCTTAATCCAGGGGTGACCATTCCTTGGCCAATTTTGCTCCTTTAGAGCCTCCTTAGCTATTTTTCATGGTCGCGGATGCCCATATAAAGTTGTGCTCCTTGAGCCCCACCGAATTGTTTATTATATTTTTACCCTTCTTCTTCCTTTTTGGTGCTTGCAATCCAATGAAGAAGGAAACAAAAACTCTCATTTTTGCAGCTTGAATAATTGTTAAATCTCCAATAAACTCGCAAAATCGAAGGTATAGAAAGCTTAGGCATGAAATGCTCTTTCTATTTGAGATCCCTGATGACGTGTTTCCTATTCTTTTCTTCTCATTTTGATTTTCTTGGTGAATATGATAGTTCCATGATTTTCTTTCCTTCTCATTTTTGAATCTCTCGAGATCCAGGTTGTGATTTTTCTTTGAACCTCGCTATCAGTTTTAGCTGAAGAGAAAATGTCACTAGAATTTGGGCTTTTCCACCCAATAGTCTAATTTCTTTCCATTGCCATTGTCAGAAACTTTTTCTCATCTTTTACAAGGCTTACATCAAAATGCCTTAGATCAAGCACATGGAAATTTCATCAAATTCTTGTAACGCATGGTTCATTTTCATTTCTAAATGTGCATTGAGTTCTTAATAGGATATCACTGGACTTGACTAAGCAAAACAACAGTTAGCCATGGTTATATTTCAACCCGTTAGCCATGATTTTCTCTTTCTTTATTTTTATTGGTAACTTTCCTTTTTGTTCCTCTTTTTCTTTCTTTAATTGAATACAGTATCGGTGTGTTATTGTTAATTGCAATCAAAATCAGTTATATTACAATTAGCTATATAAATATATATTATATAACAACAAATAATGCAATGGGCAATTTGGTCTTTTATACACATTTGACACTGAAATTTTTTTTTTATTCATTCTAATCTTGTATCTTTAATCCAATGTCTTACCAAACACAAGCTCCTTAGCTAAGATTAAAACCTTAAGCCTCACTTTCTTAATCCACGTTGCCGAACAGCCCCATTATTAAGTAAAAAGTCAAAACAGCATAATTCCTTTATAGGAATGATAAACCTCCCCAATTCCATCCCTTATTTTCTTGAATATCTCAAAATTTTCATCATTCAAAGAAGCATTCTATTTTAAAAGAAAAAAAAAAATCCTTTTTGAAAAGTGGTACACAATAAATTGCTAAAATTTTAATACAAGTTTTCTTATGCTTATGCTTTGTAAAAAGTAAAAACTAAAACAAAATTTTCACCCCATCAGATAATGCTTGAGAAGGAGAAGACAATGGAGATACCGCCTAGTCAAAGAATGGATCAAGAGAGAAGAGCCCATGCTGAAGAGCAACGGGTTGCAATACAGAGAATAGCCGACTTATCCATGCCGGATACCTACTCCACGTATAGATACGGTACTTTTGAGGACAATTCTATACGTGTGGAGAACGAGGGAACCTCTGTAACATGGGACAAATTTATTACAACAGCTTTCGAGACCGATGAATCTGGAAAATTGGTGCCTAGGAAATGAGCTTAGAGATAATTTTTCGTGTGTAAATCTATTAAATTTTGGGACTAATGTATTTGTGGGTGTTTATGTTTTGCTTGGTCATTAAAAGTGCCGCAGTAATAAAGATTTAAGCCAAACCTGCACCATTCCGGTACAATTTTCATTTTCCATTTTTCTTCTTTATTCTTTCATATTTTTGTTACTAAATTGGGGACAAATAAATCTCCAAATAAACTTTTGTCCTTTGCAATCAAAAATAATAATTAGGACCCCAGTCTGTTGAAAAAAATTTAATTTGATGTTATCCTTTTTGAAATGTAATAACAAAATGTTTCTCCTGTCTGATATACGTTACAGTTTCTCCTGTTTGTTGATGCCATGACCCAGGATCAATCCATAATCCAAGGATTGACTAACCAGAATCTGATCTAAATCAACCTGACTTCGTTAAATGTACTTGAAAGTTGAAAGAAACATAAATTTGCTAAATTTAGTGGGTCCCAATTTTTTGGTGGGCTGCCTCACTCTCTCACTACGTGCTAACCATATAAAAATCTAGCACTTTGTAGAATCATTCTGTTTATAGTTTTCATATTTTAAGAATTTCATTGTTGGTAGTTTATCATATTTTAAGGAATTTTTATTGAGGAATTTTCTTGTTGGTAATGGATGGAAACTGATTAAAATTTGCCATTTTTAATAAGAGAAAACTACTTGTTATTGGAATAAAAATACAGATATACACTGATGTTACCGTTTCTAGATCATGGGAGGCATGATTTTCTCTAAAGAAATTCAAGGGCCCATCCTATTAAACCATTACAGAAACCACAATGGCTTTAATTTTCTTTGTAAATAGAAGATGAAGTAGCACGCAAAGGGCGCCGCGCATACACATGCAAATGCATGGTATCAAAGAGGTTCGAAAAGAGATTTTAAAACCGGTAAGAGCAATTTATCGACATGGTTTTGAGCTCGAGCACTTCTGTTTACAATTAGAATAATTAAAAGCCCATTTTCTCAATTTTTGGCTTAAAGAATGTAACTAATTATGCCATTTTTTTTTTGTAATTTAGGATTTTAAGTATTTTCTCATAAGAAGCCATTATAGCAAGGATGATGGGTAGCCCGATGAGGAGGGACGACATCTCGATTGCTTATTCTCATCCATCTCCGGGATATGGCTCGTCCCGGTATTCTCGCACTTATTCAAATCTTTCATCATCTTCTCATGCTGATGAGGAAGAGAGCAGTAATCCCGAGTCAACACCGCCTCCACGTACTGCCTCGAGATTTGCTCCTCGGCCACCTTCTTCACCTTGTCTTAATAAACTTAGTATGAAGAAAAACGTAAACGTGACAGCTGCACATGTCAACCCTGAAGATGAAGGTATGTTGCACAGGTATAGGAATATTGTTGATGCCAAAGCATTTTGTGGTAACAGTGTCAAGTGCTTCATCACAAATATTAATTTTTCTATTTTTATGAACTTAATATTAATGGAGAAATACTTGTACCATTTGCATTTGCATTTTCTCAAGGTGTTGTCATATATGCACTTAAGGATCAATGTATCCAAGGTTGAAATTAGGCATAATAAGTTTGGTACTTTTTCTAGGAAAAAATTAAGGTTCTGTTAATATTGAAAAATTGAGAAATTACTATTTTACTTTTCAAATTTTAATCAGAATTGGAGCTAATGAAAGATAAATACACAAAGCTTCTTCTTGGAGAAGATATGTCAGGAGGTGGAAAAGGCGTTTGTAGTGCTGTTGCCATCTCAAATGCAATCACCAATCTTTTCGGTAAGCTCCTTTTGTTTTACTTGTGTTTACTTCTGTTACACATATTAATAATCCTTTCGGGTTACAATTCGGAACCCAAGGGCAGAGTGAGTATCCTATCATGTACCTCATTCCGTGAGATTACTCTCAGTGGAGTCAGTAAAGAATTCGGACCTGATTCAAATTCACGGAGCCGCTTTAAGATTAGTGTTGATTTATAACGAACGATTCGGATCTAACCTCACACGATGATGTACCTGATTGTCTGAATTCTTAGGGCAGCCAATATTGAAATTGTTTCTGTTTTGTGTTAATATAGCAACAATTTTTGGGACATGCCACAAACTGGAGCCATTGTCACCAGAGAAAAAGTCAATGTGGAGAAGGGAGATGGATTGTTTCCTCTCGATTTGCGATTTCATTACCGATCCTTCGCCTATTGATCAAACAATGCCAGAGGTTAAAAAAATAAACAACCATACTGCAAATTTTATTATTATGGGTTTTTCATTCTTTAAGATCTTGGAAAGATAAAACAAAAAAAGCTAACTGCAAATTTGAAAACTGATTATGCAATGCATGTATCATTCTAATGTGCTATAAATGCCCATGAAACACAAGAGATACCTCATTTAACAAGAGAGAAAAAAGATCATATAAATTTCTTCTTGTTTAAAACATAAATCCATATTATATATTCCATAATCCATATTAAATATTTGGTTCACATTTTTTTTTTTGACATTTTTTAGGCAGAGACAGCACAACCTAGAATGGATATTGTGATGAACCTCCCGGCACTAGAGAAGCTAGAGAACCTGTTGCTCGTATGATATCTGCATCTATTTATCAAATCACGAAAAGATTATTGATGTTTTACCTGTTCTCTGTTGTGGTCCCTCAAATTTCAAACTTCAAAGTTTATCAGTTTGGTCCTACAAGTCTGAGAATTACTAGTATATTCTGGTTATCAATGACTCCTTTATCAATTATCTCAACAGAAATGACCAAATCATCCTATATGGTACTAAAAAAAATACACAGAGTCTGTTCTTTCACTATACAATAAAAATATAACTCAATTGTACGTGTATGTTTGATCAAAGAAAATTTACCTTTCAGGATTTGTTGGACAGTTTTGATGGCGCTGATTTCTGGTATGGAGATCCGAGGAACGATTCCTTTAAAAGTACCAAGTCATTCAGCCGCTCAGAGGACAAGTGGTGGGTCCCGGTCCCTTGCTTGCCAGATAACGGTCTCTCTATACTTGCAAGCAAAGAGCTACAAAAAAAGCGAGACTGCGCAAATCAAATACACAAGGCAGCCATGGCAATAAATAACGACATTCTGGCCGAAATGGAGGTTCCCGAATCATACATAACAACTCTTCCCAAGGTATGTTCTAAGCTTTCTAAGCTACACTAATTGGTAGAAACCGTCATTGCTTAATCATTAAAAAAAAGTTAATACAAATATCTTTCGATGAAGCGGGTGTGTGTGTGCTGAGACCGTATATTTCTGTGGGCTTTTAGCAAGAGGTAATAAATAATGCTAATATGAGTGAGGCTATGGTACTATGCATAGAGCGGATCAGTCTGTACTATGGATCAATATCTTCATTTTCAAAGTTCAAACAGTAGATCTGAACTGTTCAACATGATCTCCAAAATGTACTTATTAATCAAATTTTACATTTTTTACAATTTTTATACTTTTTTTTAGGAATTCGGATCACCCTTGTTACCTGACTCAAGCAAATTACAAATGGACGAACAAGATTAGTTCTTTTAACTTGGCACGAATCTCAGAACAGCCCCCTATAGTTTCTATGGGCACTGGATTGACTTTGGCCCTGCTGGGATAATTTGGGCCGTCCGTTTGTAATTTGCTTTGCTTAAGTCATGTACCTGGGAGGATACGGATTCTTTTTTTAGATGGGTAGAAAATCACTTGATCTAAAAATTGTAGACCATTCAAAAGTAATGATTTTCTACCTATCTAAACAAATAGCAAAACATTCAAGAAAATGTAAAATTTAGTCTGCAAGTACATTTTCATACGGAGATCATATTGAATAGTTTAATTAGATCGACTATTTGAACTTTAGAAACAAAGATATTGATCCATAGTAAGGACCAATCCACGCTATGCATAGTACCGTAGCCTCACTCTGCTAATATAACTAGAGTAGTAGTGCAAACTGATGTAAGTTAAGGTTTCATTTTAATGAAACGGGCCAATACATACTTTTTATCAAAAAAGAAAAATAAATAAATAAAAAAATGAACAAACTAATCAGCACCCTTTTATTTTTATTTTTTGAGTCAGAGCGGCCGTTTGAGCGTAGGAGACGACATATACTATCACATGCAGACTACAGACCAGTTCTCAGCAGAAACTGTGCTGAGTAGCCTTCACATATCGTCAGAGCATGAGGCCTTAGAAATCGCTGACAAGGTGGAGGCGGCACTTTACATTTGGAAGCGCAAGGTAAACATAAGCCATAACAGGGCGGCATGGGACAAGAGATCGGATTTGGCCAATGATGGAGACAAAAACGTGGTTTTATCGAGTAGAGCGAAGAGCTTGCTGTTGTGTTTGAAGGAAAAGTACCCAAGTTTGTCTCAGACAACTCTTGATACCAGCAAGTTGCATTATAACAAGGTATAATATATAACAGGGTTTGCTGTGCCCTACGGGTTTTTCTCAAAAAGAAAAAAAAAAACAGGGTTAGCTGTGCTTCCATTTGGAATGGTATCAAAACCTGTTAAATCGAACAAACTGCATGAGCCCATAACCAAAAAAAAAAAAAAAAAAATTAACAATTCAATTTTATCGCATTTGCGCAATTTAGTATAAAAGTTGATCATTCCCTTATTGAACCTGAATACTTTATAAATTATTGAGGCAATGACACTATGCATAGAACATATCGGTCTGTGCTATGAATCAATATCTTCCTTTTTAAAGCTCAAACAGTCCATCTTAATCGTTTAACATGATCTCCATATGATAATGTACTTGAACACTAAATTTTACAATTTTACAATTTTCTTTACTATTTTTTAGATAGGTAGAAAATCACTACTTTTGAATGATCTAGAATCTTTAGATCAAGTGATTTTCTGCCTATTAAAAAAAATAGTAAAAGGTCCTTGGACTACATTTACTGTAACTATGTAACTATGATATGGTAAATAAATTTTCATTTTGAGAGGGACATTAATAGTATAATTTTTTTTTTGAAAAAATATAAAATTTTAAAGGACTAGGATTATAAATATGTAAAATTTGATCTACAAGTACATTTTTATATGGAGAAAATGTAGAATGGTTCAGATCAACTGTTTGAGCTTCGAAAATGGAGATATTGATCCATAGTATGAACCAATATACGCTATGCATAGTACCATAGCCTCCCTCTTATTTTATATACAGTTATCTTAATTAAATGATTGTTACTAATCTGTTGATATTTGATTTGTTTTATTACAGGATGTTGGAAAAGCAATTTTAGAAAGCTATTCAAGAATTCTAGAAAGTTTGGCGTATAACATTGTTTCATGGATTGATGATGTTCTTCGAGCAAATGATTCCATAAGAAACTCAGTCAGCTATTCATATACTATTTAAAGCTATAAATATCAATGCTAGGTTTTTCCTATAATTTTGGAACTAAAACTATATAACTTGCAACCGAGGGGATTGTAATGTGCATAATGAACAAAATTAATTCCACTATTTTTTGTAATGTCAAGTGTTTCAGGGGATTCCATTTGTAATAATCAATGAAGTTTTTAATCCCCTCAATTTTGTGCAAGGTTGTTTAAGGATGTTAAAATGGTTCTATATATAAACCTTAATTGCAACAGTTTTTTTTTTTTTTTCCAAATTGTATTATCTTTCACTGTAATTTTATTTTTCTAACAAATGCATATATTGTGCGTTAAATATGTCTAAATAATTATTTTTGAAATAGGTCTTTTCTGTAAATTTGAAATTTTTTGTTTAGTATTCTTATTTCTGAATCTATTATGAAGTTTATCTGCAGTCAATTTCACACCTGAAAACCATTCAATTGCTCGTGTAAATTTTTAGAAGTATTTAATTCATAATTTTTTTTTGAGAAATAATTAGACTAATTTCAATATATGAGGAGTTATATATAGTGATCGCCGCTATTTTAATGCATTACAGTAATATTTCAATTTGTCGTCACTAAATGACTTATAGTAACAATAAATTGTGAAAATCAAAGTTTCTTAGCAATAATAACCTTTTTCTCTTGTGACAAACTATGTACTCATAATACTAAAATTGTTTTGTTGTGATGACTTCTTATATTTGAACAAAGTTTTATATTGGTGAAAGTACAAAAATGATCACAATTTGCATTACTAACATGACGGCCTATTCTTTTCTTTTTGTCCTGATCTCCTCTCTAGTTTAAGGTGTCTTAACAATAATTTGGTATCTGGATTCTGGCATTGTATGTTATTTCATCCTCCTCCTTTTACTTGTAACTCATTTGTTTGTTTTCAATATTTAATGTACATTTATTTAAAATTTAAGAATATATTGTTCAAAATAATATAATATAAATTTTAGATGTTATCTTCATTATTTAGACATGGTGTATTAATTGAATTGGTCATTTTTAATAGAATGAAATGAAGGCCAAAGATATCACATCACCCCCAATGCATTAGCTTTCGTACCTATCTACCACCGTGATTTTTATTTTTACCCAAAAACAAAATTATTTTAATATAAATAACCAAGTTTCTGAAAAAAAATTATTTCTGCCCAAACCGTACAGAATATTTACTGTTTGAATTCTTAATTCAAACCGTACATAATATTTACGGTTTGAATTAAAAATTCAAACCGTAAATAATATTTGTTAGATTACTTTTTTTTGATAGCATATTTATACTAAAATACGCTAAATTACTTGAAATTATGTTAATTTATGCTGATTGACACTAGATTACTTTAAATTATGTTAACTTTTTTTTAAGAGACAAATAGCTAAAATGCTGAAATATAACACTAAAAAATTGAATTTATTTTTAAATATTTGCTAGATTACATTTTTTATATATAATTAGCATATTTATACTAAAACACGCTAAATAACTTGATTTATGCTGAATTACACTAAATTACTTGAAATTACAATAATTATGTAGAATTATGCTAGAATACACTAAATTACGCAAAGTTACGTATGAATAGGGATGATATCTTCACTGAGAAAGCGAAAAACGACGACGAAACTTCAAACGGCCATAAAACGGCGCTCAAGTGTCCGATTTCAGCAAATGACCACTTTTCGGAAAGCTTGCGAAAATGCGTATGCGTCCGAACTAGCTTTACTAGATTTCCAAATTCAGAATCGCCAAATAACAAACGGAAGAGCCTCAAAACTTCAGTTAAAGTTTCCGATTAAGATTTTCATTTCTATTCTCCAATTTACGTAGCTCAGTAAATTAGTTATATAATAAACTTGTAGAATACCAATTTTTATTATTTTTTGGAATTTTTTTACTATTTTTTATGATTTATGAAAGATGGCACAAAATCGGCCCTATTCATACGTAATTTAGTAATTTACCGTATTTTAGCATAATTCTACATAATTATTGTAATTTCAGCATTTTAGTAAATTTACCGTATTTTAGCATAATTATTGTAATTTACCGTATTTTAGCACAAAATCGGCCCTATTCGTAGCGTATTTTCTAACAAATATTTAAAAAAATAATTCGATTTTTTTGTGTTATATTTCATTTCAGCATTTTAGCTATTTTTCTCTATAAAAAAAAAATCAAACCGTACAGAATATTTACGGTTTGAATTAAGAATTCAAACTGTAAATATTCTGTACGGTTTGGGCAGAAATAATTTTTTTTTCAGAAACTTGGTTATTTATATTAAAATAATTTTGTTTTTGGGTAAAAATAAAAATCACGGTATCTACCACCTCCTGTGCAATGTCTTAGCTACTATACTATAGTAGACATGATTATAAAAAAATATTAAAATTTATTGTTACATAATTTATATTATATTATTATTTGATGAAATATTAAACAAACATGACATATAAATCATCCGATTAAGATAAATAAGGAAAGAATAAAATTGGATGGATAAATCATAAATGATATGACATAGCTAGAATACTTAAAGATTTAAACTCATTTTACCTATTGCAAGTTTCAAGTAAACTCAAATTTAATCGACATATTACTTAAATAATTAATAAAAAACACATCTTTCAATGTTTTAATTCGAACGATATTTTTTATGATATAAAAAAAAAATTCTGAAAAAGGTAAAGACATCCTTACCGGTTCTCATTACTTTTTAAGAGCTTAGGTTGTTGATGACATCAATATATTATAAAAATTGAATGTACTCAGAACTATGGAAAAATTTAACAGTCTACAATTTGCCTTTTAATTTTAAAAAGAAATATTAGCTGCCGTGACATTTTTTTTTTGAAAATATATACTTATAAATTCATACCTTGTGAATTTGCACTAGCATAATAATAATAATGATGGCCATCAACGAATAATTATCGAGAAATGTATTTACATGTAGAGAAGAAAAAATATGACGTGACGTGATTAACACATCATAATTTGATCACATTACGAGATAAAAAAAATCAAGTGACATGACTAAAATAGTAAAAGACAGTTACATCACGTATGAATCAAATTATGTAATGTGATTGATTATGTTTATTTTTTTTTTCAAGTTTTAAATTAGTTGTAATATCAAAGATAATTAGATCATAGAAATTAGTTGTAATGTGATTGATTATGTTCATAGAAAATAATATCAAAATATTATTGTAAATAAATTGTAATAAAGAAATATTGTTGAAAAAGTTGATCTCTTAACGTGTTATGTAATATAATTAGATCAGTTAATTTGTGTGACATGTCATGATGTGCTCTCTTTTTGTCATGTCATCACGTACCACATGAATCATGTCACATTATTATTGTGTGTCGAGTCTGTGACAGAATCAGTAATATTGACGTGGCTAATTTTCTTAACTATCTATGCGGCTCAGAATGCTCTGATTCCGCTGTCAATATAATTGCAACACCAGTTTATAAACTAGTCGAGTCAAAGCAAGCTGTGACATGATATAAAAATCAGTAAATTAAAAACCTGGCTTGACTTGTTAATTATTCTCTTAATCTCAAATTAAGTTTTCTGACTTGGTATATAGGGTCCACATTTGGTGGGTCGCCTTAATCTCAAATTGGTTTTCATTATATATGTGATGATGCTATTTTATACAACCCTGCCGAAGAAGAAATGGAATATTTTGATATGATGGTTTATTAAATGCGCCTCCTTAAATAATTCATTAATTAGATCATGGAAGCCATGATGTGGTCACAACTTGGTTTAAAAAATGTTGGTATGTAAGTAACCTCAATTTATTATTATTATTATATTTTTATTATTGTTGTTATAGTATTTTGAAGTAGAATAACCACACAAAAATATCGATACAGATAGCAACTATTTTACATTGCAAAACAAAAGTATTATATTTTTGGACGAAGCCCCTTTCTTTATTTGTCCAGACTACTCCAGAGGGTTCCAAAATTAATTTTTCCATATTTCTTCAACTAAAGTCTAAAGATACTTAATTAGGCAATGTAAAATATTTTGGTAATAACAACTCTATGGATTCGAAATGTTACTTAAACTTTCTTTCTTTTTTCCAAAGAGAAATGTTTATTTAACCTCAGAAACATAACTGTCAATTGAAAATTTCTCCATCTATACTAACAGCCTTTCATCCACATTAGAATTTTCACAAAGAACTATATAATTATATAAAACTTTAAAAAAGAAGAAGTACAAATTGCTAGTCCCCCACTTCTTCGAAAGTTTGGAGCGCCTGGTTTATATTTTAATAATATATCTAAAGACCAAAGGAGAGAACAACAATCCCTGTATTAATCATTTAGCCTTTGCTAGTTTAGAAGATAAGACATTGAGAAAGAAATAAAAAGGAGGTATGCCAGGAGATAATGGCCTTTTTGTCAGTTGGATTAAGCCACTCAAATGATCATCAGGTAATAGTAATACCATGTTGAATTAATTAAAGAAAGTACTAATTTTCTCTGATAGAAAATATTTGGATCATGCACCTCATGTTAATGTTATCAATGCAGTGTATCTAATATATATTGTTACCAACAACCAACAAAATTGCCATGGCAAGGATGATGAATAGCCCCATGAGGAGCAACAACATGTCAGATCACACTTATTCTCATCCGTCACCGGGATACAACTCCCGCTATTCCCGCACTGATTCAAGCCACTCATTTTATTCCCATACAGACGAAGAGGAGAGCACTACATCAACTCCGCCACCACGTCACGCCTCAAAAATTGCGCCTCGTCCGCCTAATTCCCCTCTTCTTAACAGACTCAGCATGAAGAAGCACGTCGATGTGTCACATGCAAAGTCTGAAGAACAAGGCAAGTTAAAAATGCAGTGCACCATTTGTAGAATTGAACAATTGAAAAATGGATAATTCATTTACTTCTACTATGATGGAGAAATTAATACATAATAAATTCCCAAATTTCAATAGAATTGGAATTGATGAAAGAGAAATTTTCAAAGCTTATGCTCGGAGAAGATATGTCAGGGGGAGGGAAAGGTGTTTGTACTGCTGTTGCCATCACAAATGCCATTACAAATCTTTATGGTAAGCTTATTTGTTTTTGCTTAAAAATAATTCACCAAATGTTCATAATTTGTTTGAATTAGCAACAAAAATCAATAGTTAACCGAAGTTTCTATATATATGTTCAACTGGCTTTAAAACAATAAATTACAATTTAAATTTAATAGTGTTTTGTTACAATTGCAACCGAGATTAGATTTGATTTTGTAGAAAAAAACTGAACATGCTTGCCTCCATGTATGAACCTATCATGCAATGCTCATTTTCCTTCTTTCTTTTTTTTAAGAGATTAGTAGGTGATTACTAATATGTATGTTTACAAAGAATTAAATGAAAGCCTCTGTTCCTTGTGAGAAGTCTCAGCTAACATTAATTAGTGGGTGAACAGTCTCTAAATAATCTGAGATTTGAGTTTTTCAAAGGTCTTGTTTTGTGAGAAATTATTTTGTCATTTCTCTCAATTATGAATTATCTTCATATATTTTCTGGCAATGTAGCTACAATATTTGGGACATGTCATAAGCTGGAACCACTATCACCTGAGGCAAAATCAATGTGGCGAAGAGAGATGGATTGTTTTCTTTCAATTTGTGATTTCATACTAGATCCATCTCCTACCGAACAAACTATGCCCGGGGGACATGCAAATGAGGTAAGAAAATCAGCACCAATCTCAAAGTTCCTTAAATTAACCAAAGATAAATGGGGCTTTAAAATACTAAAAAAAGAAAAGACAAATAAAGGTAATGATTTCTAACATGCACAAGATAATCAAGTTGGTTCCTTATAATAAAATCCAGAAAATATTCCCTTGATGTAAAAGATATGAAACCAGAACAATCACTTCAATTTATTTTAAAATATCCAATTTTGCAAGTTTTTTTATATTGATTTTCTACCTATTTTTGCGCAACATTAAAATATTTCTTTTACATATTGCCTAATATATGCAGGTAATGGCAGCAAAACCAAGGATGGATATTATGATGAACCTCCCTGCACTTGAGAAACTGGAAAACATGTTACTGGTAAGGCGTCGCGCTGCGCACGCTGCTTCTTAAGTTTTTCTCATGTCTCATTCACCTACCTTCATATATAAAAAGCATGTTACATTGTTTAAGCTCATCAATTGCTTAAATATCCAGTATTTTCTTTATAATAGAATTGGAGTAGAGAGCTCTCCTGAAGAAATGCAACAAACGTGTCATTAAATTGAATGTATTATTTCAGGATATTTTGGATAGTTTTCATGGCACAGAGTTCTGGTACGCCGACCCCAAAAAGCAGTCTTTTGACACAAACTCATTTCATCGCTCTGAGGAGAAGTGGTGGATCCCGGTTCCCTGCATGCCGGAAAACGGTCTCCCAGAGCGTGCACGCAAGGAACTACAACAAAAGAGAGACTGCGCAAATCAGATTCACAAGGCCGCCATGGCGATAAACAATGCTATATTGGCTGAGATGGACGTCCCTGATTCATACCTAACTACACTTCCAAAGGTACCCCACCAGTTTACCAGTGATTATATCATATGGCCAACCAAATTTCAATCATCTATAAAGAAAAAGAAAACTGAAAAAAAAAATTGAATACTGAAATTAATGCATCATCTGTTATGTGATGTATTGAAACAGAACAGTTGCTTTTTTTTTTAAATAAAATATAGCAAAGCTACCCCTGTTTCATTAAGTACGAAACAAAAAATTACACAAACTACTATTATGACAACTGAGAGGAACCCAAAAGAATTATAAGTCCCTGGTATCAGTACAGTAACAGATAATTAGAAAGGGAAGAGTCAAAATTTCAGTTCCTGCTTTAATGTATGATCATAATCTAATTAGTTCATCTGTTTCTCCCTTTTTGTATGTTTTTATCAGAGTGGTCGTCTGAGTGTAGGAGACGCAATATACAAACACATGCAGACGACAGAGCAATTCTCGGCTGACTATGTGCTCAACTGCCTCGACATTGCCTCAGAGCATGAAGCCTTGGAAATAGCTGACAAGGTTGAGGCCGCACTTTATATTTGGAAGCGCAAGGTAAATGTGGGCCACGTCAAGTCGGCATGGGACATGGGGTATAAATCAGAACACATGGCAGATGGAGATAAAAACACTATTTTAATGAGCCGTGCACAGAGTTTGTTATTCGCTTTGAAGCATAAATTTCCGAGTTTGTCTCAGACTACGCTTGATACCAGCAAAATTCATTATAACAAGGTATGTGATATAGGATTTCTGTACCAGTTAGTATATTTCTGTTGATAGATACGTATACCTCCTCAGAAAAGGAGAGCATCTTTCTTAGTATTACTGATGAAGAAAAACCCTTCTAGACATCATATCAAGCACATTTGTTAATGAGTGAGGCTACGGTTCTATGCATAGCACGCTTTGGTCCATGCTACGGCTCAATATTTGAGTTTTCAAAATCCTAACGGTCGATCCGAACCATTCAACATGATTATAAAATGAATATGTACTTGCAAACCAAATTTTACATTTTTTCGAATTTTTTTACTATTTTTTTTAGATAGGTAGAAAATCACTTGATATGAAAATTATGGACCATCCAAAAACAGTGATTTTCTACCTATCTAAAAAAATAGTAAAAAAATTCAAAAAAATGTAAAATTTGGTTTGCAAGTACATATTCATTTTATAATCATGTTGAACGGTTCGGATCGACCATTAGATTTTGAAAACTCAAATATTGAGCCGTAGCACGGACCAATCCGTGCTATGCATAGTACCGTAGCCTCACTCTTTGTTAATTTTCTATATATTAGCATTGTTATTTTCATAAGAGTGAGGCTATGGTAATATCAAGGTTCTAAATAGCGTTTATAGCGTCGTAGCGGGAAGGCTAAAAAAAAAGCTATAGCGAATAGCGTCGCTATAGCGGAAGCTATTCCAAATAGCGTTTTTTTTTAATATTTCGTATATTCAATATTTGTACTAAATATCAACATTATCTAAAGTCTCATAGAACAATAAATAACACCAAAGTAATTAAGAAATTATAATATTCATATTGAACCCGTACAAAGTCCAAATTGCGGTTCAAAATATCCATAGTAATATCATAAACTATCGATTTTTTCTATTAAAAATATCTTAAGCATCATGATTCATGACATAATATTTTTTTTTTCTATTCAAATTTTAATTTCGGTTTGGACTTTTTTTCTATTCAAATTTCAATTTCTATTCCCAATTTCAAATTGATTTATCTGTAGCAAGTAGCAACAAATTCAATTTCGGTTTGAGATTTTTTTTATCTTTATTTAAAATCCATATAAATTGCTTAAAAAAAAAACCATATTGTATAGCACTGTAGCGGCCGTGGCGCATTTTGATGTCATAGCGTAGCGTTTGGGGTCCAAAAACGCTATAGCGCGCTATTTAGAACACTGGGTAATATGCATATTATGGATCGTTACGTGCTATGGATTTATATTTTTAATGTTCAAACAGTCAATCTGAACCGTTAAAAATGATCTCCGTAAGAAAATGCACTTGGAGAGCGAATTTTACATTTTTTAATTTTTTAATATTTTTTAGATAGGTAAAAAAATCACTTGATTTAACAATTCTAGATAGGTAGTAAAAAATAGTAAAATGTTCTAAAACAATGTTAAAATCAGTCTGCAAGTATATTTTCATGTTAATATAATGTTTAACGGTTCGGATCGATTGATTGAAATTTGAAAATAGAGATATGAATTCATAGCACAGGTCGATCCGTAATATGCATATTACCACAGACTCACTCTTTTTCCTAACATGAGTTGCTAATATATTTATTTTTCTTTTTCTCTCTTTTATTTTATTATCTTTCTTATGTTTTGTTTTTATTTGATAGGATGTGGGACAATCAATTTTAGAAAGCTACTCAAGGGTACTTGAGAGTTTGGCATTTAACATTGTGTCATGGATTGATGATGTGCTTCTAGCTGATGATGCAGCAAGAAAAGGCTACTAAATTCCAATATAAAATTCAATGCTAGCCTTTGAATGACCCTTAAATTTATATCCATTTTTAGAATCTAACTAAAGTAGGTCAAGTATATATATATTTTCTAGTTTTCTACTAAACATCACGAATCATATTTTATTTTATATGGTGGTTGTTTTCTTATTTTAAAACCTGAAATGTATATAAATCTGAGGCACCATGCATGCATGCAAGCGCTTGTGGAGTAATTTTGTGCCTTTTTCTTGCAAAGAGGAAATTGACCTTGCACATGAATATTCTTTCTTTCAATTCATTTCGAAATTTTCTTTATGTCAAAAATATATTTCTTTCTTTATTAGTAATTTTTAATGAAATCAGCCTATATCATATTAAACTACTTCAGTTAAATTTGTTATCTTTAAGTTTTTTTCCTTATATCCATATACTAACAACAAAAGCAAAAGGTTGTATCAATATAGTAATTGAATTAAACTTTTGAAATCAACATTAAATAATAAATAGTGACAGGAGAATCATTATGCAGAAATTAAACCCAATTTTCAAAGGACGCAAGAGGTTTTATGTAGTAAATTCTATGGACATTGTAATCACAAGATATCTTTCAATAAAACAGAGGTATATGTCAAATTGATTTGATTTACAGGCCAAAAGCACAACAGATAGAACCGCCACCGATTTATTGTAAAATATTTATTATAAATGACTGACAAATAACTTGTATTATTCGACAAGTACATATTGATATATGACAGAGCACATCAAAGAGGGACAGTATTAGGAGAATAGAGAAAATGATATGACATTGATCATATCATGTATACTTAAGAGTCTCAATACTAAAGTAGGAGATAGTTTGGAGAAATTTGTTTACCCATAGAAATTATTAAAAGAGAAAAGAGAAAAATAAGAAGAGTACCTCACTTGTTATTAAGGGTTGTAAACGAACCAAACCGAATCGAACTTATCTCCAGTTTGAGTTTGGTTTGAATTAATTTCGAACTAGGTTTGGTTTGAATTAATTTCGAACTAGGTTTGGTTTGAATTAATTTCGAACGAACTCAATTTCGAACCGAATTTTTTACGAACTCAATTTCGAACCTTTACGAACTTGTTGGTTTTACTTTGTGGGTTTTCCTAATTACTTTAAACCCTAACCAAGATCTACTCCTTTGTAAGAAATTAAACTTAATGCACAGCGGAACTTACTTGACATCTTCAAAGGCCTCCGTATGCTATCAATCAGACAGCTTCCAAGGCTCTGGGTTGATACGCTCCTGGTCTTGACTTGAGTTGTTGGCTCTCGAGTCCTTCCAAGAACTTGCAATTCTTTTATCTGGCTACCCTAAATATTATGACAGAGTATCTTGTATTCAATGGAGCAGACAATTGTCATGAATTGATTGCAAGCCTTGGAGACTCAGCCCTTTTATAGCAGTGCAAAACCCTAATCCTAGGACAGCCGAAAATTGGCTAATACTTGAAAAACAAGTTTGCCAAGAATCTTGATTTTGGATTTCAAGGATCTGGAAAATCAGGAACCTCCAGAAAAACCGAATTAAATCAGAATAAATTCTGATTTCCTTATTTAACCTATATTTATTACTGCTATTATTTTAATCAACTATAATCGGTCCATTAACAATTATATTGATTAACATTGTTCTATATGTATTCGTATCCAAAACCTTATATATATAAATACGTATAATGCCATGGCTTAATTAATCACATTATTTGGCATATTTTAATCATTACATAAATGTAATCTTGCGACAATATTTGATATCATAATCATAATGCACGCATGTCCAACTTTATTATTGTAATTAGACGTCTCTAAATCCAACAGAACTTTGTTACGACTTACGAGTTATGACTTATGACTGGACCATAGTGCGAAATTACAGCACTTTAATAAAAACTCAAGTATTTAAAGTACAATTTAAATAAAATCCAATTATCAATAGAAGTACAATTTAAATAAAAACTCAAGCACTCCAAAGTATTCAAAGTACAATTTAAATATCAATAGAAGTACAGAACAATCACCAAAGTCTTAGAATTATTACAAACCCAAATATTATCCTAAATAAAACATTAAAGTTCATTGCAACTAGGCATTAGCTACTGAAAAACCCTTCTAAAAAACCCTCACAGGTATCCAAAGCTTCAGTCATATATTTCGTTTCATTAAACTAACTATTGAACATCTACAAATTACTTTATAGATGTAGTAGCAAGGTTTTCAACATCTCACACTATTTTTGCATCATTAGCCTGGATTACCCGAAAAACTCTGAATCCTACCATGACAAGCAAAATTTCTGGTATCAACATGAACCGGATATCTTTATCAGCCCATACCTACCTGACAATTCAAAAGAGATCAACGAGGGTCGCCTCGCCTCACAGCCGGTCCCAGTTTCAAATTAGAATAGACAGTTCGAGTCTTCCTCTACGAGGGTGGTCTTTCACTTGGTCCGACCTTATTTCTAAGGTATCGCAACCTCTAGGAGTCTAGGGTTTAGTATCGCATCCAAGTAGCCAACAGAGGAAAACTCTAGGGTTTGGACTTTGGTATCGCAAGTTCGCATCCAACAGAGAGGGAAAGTCGGCTAGGGACTAGGGTAGAACGATTATGGGTTATGGCTGGTTTTGTTTAATTTTTCTATTTTGGGCCTTGTTGTTGAATTTTTTTATTTGAGCTTGTAATTGGACCGGGGTTTTCTATTTCAAAAAGCATTTTTCAGAAGTCAGAATTTAAAGCAATTATGGACTGGACGGCTTATATTTTCATCAGTGAACATAAGTTATCAGCAGAAATTAACGGTTCACGTTTGAGTTAATTTCGAACTAAATTTGGTTTGCGAACCTATTTCGAACGAACTAGGTCCAGTTTGAGTTTGGTTTGAATTAATTTCGAACTAAGTTTGGTTTGAATTAATTTCGAACGAACTCAATTTTGAATCGAACTTTTTACGAACTTTTTCGAATCAAACTCCAATCGAATTACGAATTACGAAGTACGAACTACGAACTTTTTGTGCAGCCCTACTTGTTATATCCATAAAAAGATTAAAGGTGTTATTCGGAAACAACGGTATCCATTCAAAAATTATTTTTTCTTCTTTCTCCATTTGTCTGAATAAAAGAAATGAGGCGGGCTCCACCTCTCACTGCTTCTCTTTTTGTGTTAGAAATTTATAAAATAAGAAGGTGAGTTCCATATTAACTTCTCTATGCTTTCTTTAATTAAAAACTTATAAAATAATAAGGTGAGCCCCATAAAGCGTAATTTACTCAACTTGAGGTGGGTCATGTATTTTTGTAGTATCCAGTGTATTGAACTGGAGAAGAAAAAAAACAAATTTTTGGATCGGTGTCATTATTCCGATCCAAACTTTAGATCGGAACCAATACCTCTAATATTTCTATAAGTATAATAAGTAGGTACTCTTTCTATTTTTTTTCTTTTTGTTGCTATTTTTTTTGTGACACTATGATTTTAATTCTTAAAACAAAACTAGTTAGTTATAAGTAGTTAACCATACCCAACCGTTTTAATTCAAAAGTGCAATTATATGCTCTTGGTTCAACCCTTCCATGACATAAACACACACTTGTGGTGTAAACTCGGCCACTTTATCGGGCAAATTAGCGGAGTAAAGTGTTAAAGACTCATAACCATAAGTACATCATGACGCCGTAACATAGGCAAGCGGAGTCCAAATTTATTTCTCAAAAAATTTCAATAAAATTTTTTTTCAACAATTTTTGCAAGAATACATGAATACACACTTCCAACACATATCAAAATTAACACAAGTTCATGCTTAAAGCCTAAGCCCTAGAAAGAAAATCTAGCATCTCATGGGTGCGCTAACATCCAAGAGAAATACAGAGTAAACATGATAAAAATTGAGAAAAACAAGAAAGAGAATAGAGTACACCAATCTCCTTTCTCACTGCCCCTTGTCTTCACTTTGCTCGCTTGAGAAAATCTTTAATCATTCGCTCCAATCATCTTGATTCACTTGGAGAAGATAAAAAATATGCAGAGAGATGTGTAGAATTAAAACTAGATTAAAAAAGATGAATAAAAAATAAGAGATCCATTCTACTGCTGCCTTCTTGTCAATATATACCAATTTTTGTGACTTTGGGAGCAAATAAACAAGATCTGAAAGTGAATCGGACGAAAATGGCAATAAAATATGTCCAAATCTAGGATGGGCGGCCATTGGTGCAGCTGCACAAAATTCTATACATTCCGAATTTGAATTTGTTTATTTCATAAAAGTTATAGATATTTTTGTTCTGGTTCTGTCAAGCTTTGATTCACCCAAATCGGAGTTCGTATAACCAAAATATGGTCAAAATACAAATTATGTGTTGGCAGCTGTGATTCTGTGCGACCCGCACGGAATTGCTTGTACATGCCGCATAATTCTCTTACTGAGTTGGAGAAAACTTGATTTTTATTTTTATTTTGAGCCAAATTTATTTTCGTGCAGCCCGCACATAATTCGTATGGCCCGCACCAGCCTGTATTTTGCTATATTTGCTCGATTTCTACAATTTAAACAAGGCAAATGCAGTAACTTGGTTCTTTGGTGCATTTTATACTAAACTAAGCTAAAATACAAGGTATTTGGCACAGTTTTGGAGGTGAAACCCTAACCGAAAGTATATATAATTGATGCTTATCATACAATGGACTACTGCCCCTCTGAAAAAGAATGATCAGAATTAGAGGCACTCGTGGAACAACTTGCAAAAAAGAGTTTTAGTATAAAAAGGGGTGATGCGATTTCCGACTGGTCCAAGCTTTCTAATTTCTACATAGCTTATATCAAATTCTTACCTAACTATTGTACCTACCTTCTATCAATTTAATTTAATGAACTAGCCGTTGGAACTTATCTGTATATATAGACCACATATAGATGAAAATGCCTCAACCAATTTCATCATCCTCCTTTTATATATACGTTAGAGAAAAAAATATGGATCATTTCCACTTACGGAGATTGGACAATGATCATGATGACTATACAAGCGTGGTTTTGCCTTACGTAGAGAGAAACTTGTTCGAACCAACTCCTTGTCATACTTCAATTTTAACGAGAGTCATGTTTGTTAATGAAGTTCTAGACGGTCATGAATGTCGTTGCAGACGAGAATTTTGTATGGAGACTTTCGTGTTTCGCATTTTAGTCAAATTATTAAGAGAGAATCAACTACTTTCTGACGGATTATTAAAGGTGGAAGAGCAAGTAGCAATGTTCTTGTACACTCTTGCCAAAAATGCGAGCAACCGTAGTGTGCAAGAACGATTTCAACATTCAGGCGATACCGTGAGTCGTCATTTTCATAGTGTGTTGAATGCTATCAATCAACTGTCCTCTGAGCTTATCATTCCACCTCCTCTTCGCACACCTCAATTTATTGTATCTCGTGGAGAGTTTTATCCTTTCTTTAAGGTCTTTTTTATTTGAATTATTTGACAGAAAAATTGTTCTACCATAATATCATAAAGCTTACTAACTAGTAATTAATTGTTACATATATGTAGGATTGCATTGGTGCTATTGACGGAACTCATTCAAATATACATAGATGAAAATAAGCAAGATCCCTATCGAAATAGAAAACAAATATTATCACAAAATGTGATGGTTGTATGTGATTTTGATCGTTGGTTTACTTATGTAATGGCCGGATGGGAAGGATCAACATTAGATGCAACCGTATTGAAAAACGCACTAGATGACGGATTTACAGTACCTCAAGGCAAATATTATTTAGTTGATGTCGGCTATGCAAATACCCAAAGTTTCTTGTGCTGTATTGAGGTATCTGGTATCATATGCGGGAGCATGGTCTAGCAAATGAACGACCACAAAATTATAAAGAGCTTTTTAATCTTCGGCATGCAAAACTAAGAAATCATATCGAACGTATCATTGGCATATTAAAGATGCAATTTTCTATTTTAAAAGTTGCAACATATCACACAATAGACACACAAAGTGATTTGGTCAATGCATCATGTATTCTCCATAATTTTATTGTTAATCACAATGAAGATACAAGTTGGACTACAAATGCAACGTACATACAATAGAACAAGATGAAATTGTTGATGTACCGGATGGAGATGAAGAGTATGGAGAAGATGTTGAGGCACTAAACAATCTACGCCGTGCAGGACATCAAATGAGAGAAGAAATTGCTATGCGTATGTGGAATTATTACATTAGACATAGAAGTAGAGACTCTAATAATGTTTAATATATATTTTATGAATGTTTAGTATTTTTTTTTCTATGTATTTTATTTAGAAGAAGTAGAGACTCGGATGTATCATGTATCATTTAGCATATTATTATTTGAAAATTAACAAAAAAAATGAGGTCAATTTTCTATAAATTACAAAGTTAGAGATATCACAGTTGTTTTGACAAGAAAAAATGCAAGCACATGAAAAGTTAACAGTATCATAGTGGCTCGTAGGATTGTCATTTACTGGCACAAAAAAAATTCAAAAACATGTCAGCAAGATCCATGCTTGGTTACATACTTGGAAACACCAAAAACAACAAAATATAAAGGAAAATAAAAAGTGTAGCTAGAGTAGTAATTTGGTCAAGCCCCTTCACAGGCAGATAGAGGACCTCAAACCCATCATTTTAGACTCAAATTTTGCATTTTTACGATTTTTTTAATCATTTACAAGGCATTATTGAAGTTCATCTCCTGAAAACACAAGATCAGCAAAATTTCAAAACAGTCCTTAAATGGAAGAAAAATACAAAATGATAGCTCTAAGTTAAATTTGATAAAACTGTTGCATGAGCACATACTAGACACTCCAATGAACACATTGAAAAAAAAAATTCTCAATTTAGAATTTTCTACAATTTATGGTGAGTGTTTGAAGTTCATACTTTGAAAATGTGACTGTTTCAGGAAAAACCAGCATACTGTTAGTCATAAATATAATTGTTCATCCTAGTTGATGGCCACATAAAAATTTAAGATTGAATATGCATAAAGTTTGAGTTTTTCTGGTCACATCCATGTAAAGAACATCCAATTTGGTTTAGCCAATTAATTATGGTAAAAATAACAAATCAGCATGTTAGCAAGGACAATATGGTCAACACCAATCTGATTTTATGCCAATTACAATGAAATAAACTAAAGTAGATTTTGAGAATACCAGTACCACAAGACAGACAAGGATCATAAAAATAAAAATAAAGTGAAGTATGATTCAACATAGAACCGACAAGGACTATAAAAAAAAAATGTAAAGAACAACACAACATAGAACACAATGGTGACAATATAACATAATTGTATCTTTTTACTCCAATACCAGTTCTAAAATATAACATACTATCATTTTCACAAAAATATCAATCCAAACATTAATATTTCCAAAATATAACAATAATTCCCTTACCACTTCACTATCATTTTCACAAAAATATCAACCTAAACACTAATATTTCCAAAATACATGCTACTTACCTTACTGTTTGGACTTGTACACATCAACCATCAACTTGATCCATTATGTCTGTCTTTCTTCAGCAATACATATGAATGCCTCACGGGTCTCGGGCTTAGCGATGAACATATCACATGCAAAAACAAAATCTGCCATCTCATAACCCGAGATGCTAGATTGGTATGCCTCAATTGCAGCCCCAACTGAAAACTTGTTTGCACGCTCAGTACTCATAATTGCATTCTTCTTCATTATAGCACAATATTGAGATGTCTCCTCCCTCTTGTATGCCAAATAATTATCATGAAATTCAAACATAGCCTTTCTCTTTCTAGTCTTGTTTGTCCTTTTAGGTGACAGAACTCTATCCGAGGAAGGCGTGTGTATTAAGAAAATCTTGTGTATTAAGAAAATCTTCATCAAAATTGATATGATTTAAGCCTCCTGGAGCAGGTATAGTGGGACTAGGAGAGTCCATGTCACATTGATTCTCGCGATTTGCATAATAATTACTTCCACGACGATGCGAGTCATTCGCAATACATCTCGAAATTTTGATATGAAAGGCTATATCAAAACAAAATAATTAAATTGTAAAAAAAAAATGCATGTTTTACTAAACAGAATCTCATACCAGAATATAAGTCGTGCAAGTCATCATAATATGGAAAAGGTTTGTTATACCACCTTTTAGCCTCCTTATTTGTTTGCAAAAGAGCAGCCCACACTTCTTCGGTAGCATCAACCATTTTCCGCGTAGGGTCCCAACCGAAACCGCTTTGATCTCTCAATCATTTTATAGTTTTGTAATTCTTCTTCATAGTACGTTCTTGCTCTTTAAGTTGCTTTAGTGAGAAACTTAAATCTACAAACTTTGCTTTGAATCTTCGTGCCATTTCATTCCATGCAACACTACTCTATGCATTTTGTTGGCATGTACCGGGTCTATTAAATTCAACAAGCAATTCCACTAGGAATGCCTTTTGAAACTCATTCCAAGCAACCCTATTGTTCGTCTCATTTACATTACCTACATGTCAATTATGAAATGAATAATCAATGTTTACAAATAAAAAACAAACTCCAATCAAGCTCAATTGAAATATTTATTGAAGAGTTTTATCAAGGAGTTTTATTGAATTAAAAAAAGACAGCTCATATACATTAGAAAATAGAACATTTGACCTGTTAGAAGACAATTTATTAAGTTCTATGAAACGACAACTAAATTAACAAAATCTCAGCATACCAAAAATTACTCCATTCATACTAATTATATCTTTTGAAAAAAAAAAATCAAGTACCCCTATGTAAAGTTTATTTGGCTGATTCATACTAATTGATACTAATCTCATCATACCAGATTTATTTGAGTGAAAGCAATTATGTGAAACACGCACATAAATTGCCAATCAAATATAGACTGGAATTAAGTTAAAGCAAATATAGGGTCCTTTAGGAGGGTTGCTACGTAAAAAGACATGAACCAAAAGTCTAACAAAAACTCTCCATCTGTTTTGTTGGTTGATTGTGAGGTGTAATTGCATTTCCTTCGTGAAATTATTTGTGCATCTATTGGTTATTTTTAGTAGTAATGGATAAAAGTGTCGAGATTACTTGAGGTTCTAATTGCAATTTTCTCTCTATTCTTCTAATAGCCTCTTCTCTTGAATTATCACAAATACCTTCAAATAAAAATCAATATGTTTGGAATTGGAAAGATATTGTACCTTCTCCAGCTATAGTGAAAGTGAGATATTGAGAGGTCTACAGCAAAATGCGCTATCCGCTATATATGCTTGAGGCGTGCATCCTGGGAAATAGTTTCGTTCTCCCACTGAAATAGATTAGAAAAAGATTTATGATTAGCTAGAGTACCATTTGGGATAAAAAAAATGAGGTTGAAGTCGATGTTTTTCATCCTACGATTTTACCTTTTTATGTTGGTTGGATTGGTTTGGGAAGAAAATGAAGAAATGAGATTGAAAAAAAAAAAGGCATAAGGGCCCAAATTTCTAATGGACTCAAATTCTTTCGATTCCCATCAGGAAGGCCTAAATAAAAATATACTTTTTAGAATTTTTATTTTTAATAACATAAGATATAATTTTTTTAATAACAATGTAAGATGAGGAGGGTTCAAATGCCTCCACCATGCCTCCATTTTTAAAAACTTTAATAACTCAAAATTTATAACTTAAAAGTCAAAATAAAACCGTTGGATATGATCTACATCATTTTATCTATGCACATGTAAAAAATTATGACATTTCAATTATGTTTTGGTTGTCATCAAGAGCTTGTAAAAAAACGTACTAATGTGGATAATTTCTAGACGTTGATTTTTCAACTTATTAATTCACATAAAAACAAAATCAAAATGTGATAATTTTTTATGAGCACATAGATAAAATGATGTAGATCATATCCAATGATTTTATTTTGACTTTTAAGTTTTAAATTTTGAATTATTAAAATTTTAAAAAATAGAGACATGGTGGAGACATGAAAAATGAAGACATTTGAACCCTCTCATTTAAAATATAAACAGCGCAGCGCGTGCTCCGCTATGTATTAAGCCACATATGATCTCTACTTCATCAAACTTAACATTTAGTCATTGACACGTGTATTACCGTCTGCCACGCGTCACGATAGTGAAAGCCGTCATTCTGTGTGCTTGGGAAGAAATTGGCATGAGCTTGGTGCACAGACAATAACTGAAAAAACAGTCATCAGATGGGACCCGGATTCTGTTCCATTGCTACACCGACATGTCCCTTGCGGTTTTTACACCAGGTGTAAATTGATCTCACTTTGCACCATAGCACGGAGGGCACGCTACCAAATTACCATTAAGCCCATCCTCGATTACTCGTGTACCTCTATGGCAAAATGTAAATTTGTGCAAGGTCATGACCTAATTCAAACACTGAATTCGCACCGCATGATACTTAAAAATTTTCCATGCAACCCCTCCCCCTCACTAACATTGTTTTTCCATGGTATAATCGTGATTAAAATCGAATCGAAATCCCACTTGGGACCTTGGGTTCAGTTACTAACGCTTTTTCTTTTTTCCATATTTCCTTTAATTCCATAATTACCCTCGTCCAAAACGATAAGCCACAGAGGTAAAGTTGGTAATTTTATGGAAGAACGCATCTAAATTAGAACCGATTAAACCACCGCCCGCAATATTTCAGTTAGTGCGCTTTTTTGTTTCCATATTTCCTTGATTCCATAATTACCCTCGTCCACAACGATAAGCCCAGAGTGGTAAAACAAGTAATTGTATGGAAGAACGCATCTAAATTGCAACCGATTAAACCCCCGTCCGCAATATTTCCTTTCATTCTATTACTCTCTCTCTCTCTCTCTCAAACTCTGATCACCGGAAAAATGGCTTCGGGGGTGCATGTTATCCCACTGGTTCTCTTCTTGCTATCTTGTACCGCCGTTGCACTCGGTCGTCAAACAGTGGATCAAGCAATCCTTCAGGTGACGGCACCGCATCATCTCGAAAGCGAGTTCCAATCCTTTATAATAAGGTACTGTAACTATATATGTCGTTCAATTTCAGAAAATAACAATTGATTAGGTTTTATCTTTCAATTAATAAATGAAATAGGAGTCCGTCCGGCGATGTAGCAAGTAAATATTATTATAGTAAAGGTAATTCTAGTGGACATTCATTTTTTATGGAACATCTATTTGATACTTCTCAAAAAAAATTGTAGATAATTTTTTATCATTTAAATAGGACACGTATCAATTTTGCCACAATTTGGATCTTGCTTTATTATCAGTTGAAACAATTGAATAAGTGGTTTAAAAAATTTCCTCTGAATTTTTCATATAGCTTGATGCATGACCAAGCAAGTTATCAAATTGTGCAAAATTTGGTATTCTATTCTAGAAAATAAAAATCATTTGTATAAAATCTAAAAAGATGTTAGTGGATGAATCATGGTGAGATGTAGAATGGAATTTTTCTAAAATAAATTAGCAAAACGTAATTATGGTGGGATGCCAAAGAATTTGAGGAAACATATACATCTTATAAATTGTCATGAAATAAATAAGAAAATGTACGTTGGGCTCATCTCCTCTCGACCTTGCTGGATTTTCTTTCTTTTGGGAACAAATAGGGATTTTGTTGAACTTAAATTTGAACTATCCACTATTAATTATCCCTTCCCCTTTCTTTTTGTAGATAATACTTTGTACTTTTTTGTTTGTTAATAAAAAAACTGTTAGGCTGTTAGGCTATTTGCCTATTCATTTCAAGAAAAAAAAAAACATATCATGTCAAAAAAGCCGGGCCATTTACAAAATACTATCAATTCTACTTT